>CM048052.1:1632707-2120207 GCA_026259375.1 Verasper variegatus | reverse complement strand
AAGGGCAAAGCCAAGGTGAGTGTGATCAAAACAAAAAGTGACAAATATTTATTCTACCAGTGAAATAAATGATATTTAACAATGAGGTTGTTTTTCCAGGCCTCCAGGGACCTGGTGTGTTTCCTCCAGTTGGATCATGTGAACGTTTATCTGGGTCAGGACTACAAGAGCAAGTACAAGGCTCCTACAGATTACTGCATGGTGCTCAAGGTACTTTCACACACATGCAAACACACAGACCAACAATATGACCAACTACTACTGAGTTGTAATCTTATACTGCGCCCTAGTGGTGTGATGGAGTAATTACATCTATAACAGATCCTTAACTTCTGCACCAAATCCATCATTTCTGTTAAAAACTGTTGAAGTGTAAAAAGACCTCTGTCGTATAAAACCTCCGCACACACTCATAAATATCAGTCCCCTAAATATGGCAGATTTTTCATTAACATCCATGAATTATTCCCTGAGAAAATGTCAGAGAAATCTGCATCTGCATGAAAATGTAATGGGTTATTTGTTGGTTCATGTCCCATCCTCCAGAAAAGGTTTTCTGGAAATCCGTTTAGTAGTTTTGTCGTAATCCTGCTGAGACACAAATTAATGGATATTTACACCAATTTCACAGGAAATACAGCCACAATAATAACAGAGCAGTACTTTTGTTTAATTTATTAATACTGCAGTGTTTGCAGCCTAAATAGAGTTTTAATCATAGTACACAAAGTACTTTCTGTAGTGATAGTCGTATCCTGTGAAGTAAAACATTGTGTGTATGTGTGTGTGTGTGTGTGTGTGTGTGTCTAGCACCCTCAGATCCAGAAGAAGTCCCAGTACATCAAGTACCTCTGCTGCGACGATGTCAGAACCCTCCAACAGTGGATCAACAGTATTCGTATCGCCAAGGTAACAACTCGTCATATAAAGGTTCAATGTCGCCGCTCGCATCAAACGCTAATGTTTTCCTACGGGAGGATCCGTTTTCTATTTGAGGACGACACAACATCGTTGTTACTTCTCAGTGGAGAGAGAACCAGTGTAGCTCGGACTTCCACTGGGAGGAGATGATGGGCTGTTTGTAGGTTATCAAGTGTTTTCAGTCTGTTTTATAATAAGTTAAAACCTCAGATTAGCTCAGCAGCAGTTTAGGGAAGTTGGTGTAAGTGAGGACAAAAGAAATGAACCTAGAAAATACTTACACTCCTTGAATCGCCATCATCAAAACGTTCTCCGTCCCTCTGTGTGCTCGTCAGTATGGGAAGCAGCTGTACGTCAACTTCCAGGAGGCGATGAGGAGAACAGAGGCGGCGTACGACTGGTCCTCCCTCTCGTCTTCCTCCATCAAGTCAGGATCCAGCTCCTCCAGCCTTCCAGGTGTGTTCACCTCCTTCACAGCTGCAATCATAAGAGGCTTAAAGGTCAAGGGTCACACAGATACAGCTAAACTGAACCACAGTCATTTTTAAAATATCAACACTATCCGTTAATATCAGTTATTAATAAATGGAATTATCATCGTTAACAAACTGAAACTCCTGTTTGTCCGAACCTCAGAGTCTCAGTCCAACCACTCCAGCCAATCAGACAGCGGCGTTTCAGAGATGACGTCAACAGGCCACACCCGCTCCCAGAGTGCCGTCAGCTCCATCTTCTCTGATGCCTGGAGGAGAGGAACGCAAGGAGAGGTGTGAACACACACACACACACACACACACTCTCCATCCTACCCTGTCATTGTCCTGTTTCCTTGTGGACTACATTACCCATGTTTCCCCTCTGCTTCCCTGCCAGCGGTCAAAGATGAAGGGACGTATGCCAGTTCCTCTTTGTGCAGGAGGAGGAGGGAGTGGAGGTTAGACAGGAAGTGATGTAACAGGCATGTTAACAGTTCAGCTGCAGCCTTTTAAACACTGATCAGTGCGGAGCCATTATAAAACATATGATCACGACAACAGCAACTGATTCTCCAGTTCAGGTTCTTTGTACCGAGTTCAGCTTCACCGAACTTTGAATAAACCCGTGACCAGCTGTTTGTTCAGCTTCATGTTCTGAGGACTGAGTCCAGCAGCAGCTCTTTATTTGCTGCGGCTCAATTGCTGCAGGTCACTTTTACACTTCAGGAAAGAAAAGCTGCGACCAGCATCACCACAGACCAAACAAACAGCTCATTCCAAACTGGCAGGTTCCGAACGGACTCTGCACTCACTTTAAAAAGTCGTATACACAACTGTGAGCTGTGAGTTACACTCTCGACTGAATCCCCTGATTTTAAATGGCTGCAGCTGAACTGTTGATTGGTTTTAACCTTGTGTTGTGACGGAATGTCCTAACCAACAAATAACAAAACAGTCTGGATAGTTCTGAAGTTCTAAATAACCTATTTGATGAGATGATGCAGAGGTTGAAACGCGATGCAGGTAAACTCGCTGCAGGATGAAGATACCTAAAGATCTCAGTTGTTCCAGAAGAGCACATCAACTCCCTGGTCGGTTCACATGTCTGAGGACAGACTGGGGTTTTGTTCTCAACCCGTCTTAAACCCTACAAACCCTCCAGTTTCTTTGCGGATGCCGATAAGAAAACTAACTTAAAGTGAAGTGTGAAAGTTTGACGTCCTGAATGTGTTTGATGCTTTTCCAACGTTGCTGTGTTTGGAGTTCTTCTTCTTTGACTGCACTGGTTTGTTGTTTGAGTTCTTGCATCTTGTGTAGGAATGGGTTCCAATCGCATTTCTTTAAAATTCAGTTCTGAATAAATCAAAACTTTCTCAAATCACCTTTCAGTCGATTGAAAATGTCCTTCATTAACCCCGGACTCATTTTCCTCCTCGCATGAGAATTGTGCCTCGGTTTAAGAGATGATCGCAGAAACCACAGACTATCTAAATGATGTTACCTCGCCCGGGTATCGCCCTCTAGTGGATGTATTGCTAACAACTATGCTAACGTAAAGGCTGTATAGTGCGGGTGGTGACGGTTCGATGTTTGAAACGGACGTATCTCTCAAATGAGCCTTAAATAGAGGAATGAAATAACAGATTAAATTCAGGATTCTTTGTCCACGATGCTTCACGAGTTCAGGTAATTTACTTATTTGACTTGGAAGCTAATTCAAAACGAAAAAGAGGATTGGAACCCACTCCTAATGTGTCCTGGATTGTTTGTTTTACAGAAACGTGACAACAACAGACTTCTTTAATACTTTCTTGTGTCTCTTTACCTCCGTCTTCTCTCTTCCTTTCCTCTGTGCAGATGATGAGGATCGATCCTATCAGTAGACCTATTCCTCTCCACATCCCCACCATGTCCCCGCTGCCTCTCTCTCAGCCTCAGACTCCGCCCTCCCGGAGCAGCTACACCGACGGCCTTGTCCCATCGGACGATTCCTCCCCGTCGCCGCCCTCGCCTCCGCCACCTCCTCCACCTCCCCCTCTGGTATGTGTGGCCCATCAGCCGGCACCTGCCACCTCATATGTCAAGTACAGCACGCTGGCTCGCCTGCAGAGCCAGAACCAGTCCAGGACTCCGCTGCCGGGGGCGACGCCACCTGCTCTTCCCATTCAGTCGACCAAACCAAACTACAATACTCTTCCAGCTGCTTACAGCACCTCCCCTCCATTACCACCATCTCCTCCCCCTCCTCCTCCACCCACAGCACCAGCTCCTGGCTCAGCCATGGCGGCATTAAAATTTGGTCCACCAAGCCCCTGCTCCGCTCTCCCACCACCACCACCGCTGGATGAGGAGGAGCAGGAGCACGCCTACCTTCCACCTCCTCCACCCGAGAGCCTGGAGGCCAACGGGTTGCCGCTTCCTCCTGCTCCAGAGTCCGACTCCTTTTCTAATCTCACCAACACTGGCCTCCAGCAGTTCCTGTCACAGAAGTTTCCCCACATGGTGTACGACTTTACGTCGGAGGAATTCGATGAAAATTCTCCTCATCTTCCACCTCCAGCCGGGCTCTCTCCTCCTGCCACCCTGCTGGCTCTCCGGCCCCTGTCCCCTAGCGGACCCCCCCCTGCACCTCCCAAAACATTTACTGGTGGTTTTCCCCCTCAAACTGCTCCCAAACCTTCAGGTCCCTCCTCCCTGCCTATCGCTCTGTCACCTGTGTCTCCAACACCTTTCCTAAGCAGCCAAGGGTCTTTTAAAAAGCAGCAAAGTTTCTCAACGGGACATTCCCCAAATCAGCCACCTCCGACTCTTCCAAAGCAGCACAGCCTCTCCTCCAAAAACCTCTCCATCTCTCCTTCGTCCTCCTCCTCTTCGGTCTCCATTGCAGCTGCTACCTCCTCTTTGGTCAAACAGATTGTCAATCAGTTCCCGGGAAATGCTGCCTCTTCCTCCATCTCTGCCTCCAGCTCCATGGAAGGCTCCAAGTTCAGCGCTCCTCAGTCTCCTCCGGCGGTCAAGGCCAAGCCAAAGTGGCAGCCAGGAGGAGTTGTGGCTCCGCAGTCACCAGAGTTCCCCCCACCTCCTCCAGATAACACCTCCGGAGATTTCCCTCCTCCTCCGTCTTCATCCTCCTCTAAGTCGGGCTCCCCTATAAAGAAGTCGCCTTCCACCTCGTCCACAGGATCCAACAAGCGAGGGCCTCCGGCAGCTCCACAGAGAGCCTCCTCCATGCGCTCCAACTCAGGCGAGGCCCAAGACGAGAGGCCGAAGAAGGTGGAGAGCCTGGTCAACAAATTTGGCCAAGCTCCTCAGACGGGTACCTCATCCAGCTCCTCGTCAGCAACCGGGTCTCCTTCTAAAGATTCCTCTGCGCTTCCTGCTCCGCTCCCTAAGCCAGGGAAGCTGAACCTGGCGAACCTCCCGCTAGTGCTCCAGGGGCTGCAGACCGGCCAGCACCATCAGCCCGCGGAGTTCCTATCCCCTCCTCCCCCGCCTCCACCTTCCCAGCCGACTAACCTCGACTCCTCTCCCGACTACTTCCCGCCTCCCCCCAGTGACTCAGAGCTCTTCCCTCCTCCTCCTCACCCCGTCAGAGTTCCATCACCCCCCGAAGGTGGCCGTGGTGAATCCCCAGCCTCAGATGCAGCAACATCAACAGTCGGCGACGCCCGCCTTGTCGTCAACGTCATGGAAACAGGGCTCCCTGAAAAAGGGGGCGGTCCCTCCTCCAACACTGAACCGGTGGAGCAGCAGCACGACTCAGTATGACAATACAATTTCAATGCCGCTCTCGCCGCCTCCTCTGTCCCAGACACCACCTCCTTCCCTGTCCTCTTACACGTCCTCCACGTCCTCTCCTGTCCCACCCACCTCCCCGAAATCATCCGGTCCGGTCTCCCTGGCACTGAAGCCTCACTTCCTGGAAGACCTCAACCGCACCCTTAAGAGGAAGTCGGTGTCTCGCCACGGCTCCCTCACCTCTTCCCACCTCATCCCCTCGTCAAAGATGGAGCCTGTGGGCACCATGGACGACATGGCGCTCCTGCCGCCACCTCCTCCCGAGCTCATGCAGCAGCAGCAGGGGGTCCGAGGACACTCCCAGACTTTGTCTCGCCACCACACACACTCCCACTCCACCAAACATGCCAACATCTCAGGCTATGCAACGCTGCGGCGAGGCCCGCCTCCCGCTCCTCCGAAAAGGGACCAAAGCACCAAACTGACCAGTGATTGGTAGGGAGAGAGGACACTGGGTGGAGCCTAAACAACTGAACTGATTATTTAGGACTCATGGTTTCTGCAGAGAAGAAATAATCAATGTCTGTCTTGACTTGTCCGTCTCCCCTCATCCCAAACCATCCACCCTTGGATTTCTGAGCAAGTAGCAAGCTGTGTTTCCTACTCGTACTCTCAGATAATGATTGCTCCTATTATCCTCATTATTACTATCATTACAATACATGTTTAACCCAATGACATGAGTAAAAAATATACATGTATATATATCTGTATACAAGCAAGCCAGAAAAATCACCAATCAAGCTTTTTTCACAATGTCTGTGCAGCTTTGCATTGAAATATACAAAAGACGAGACGCAGACAATTCGCTGCAAAATAAACTGGTACTGCATGGAGCCGCGGCAACGGAAGGAACCGACGAAGGGAAGGAGAGATTTAATGGAAGGATGCGAATGTGAGATGATGTGTATAGACATGTTTGGGGGTGGGGGGTGGGGTGGAGGGTGGGGGCAGGGCACTCTTAGAGGGAGCATTGCCATTTATTTCAAACCTTTTTGTGTGTGTGTTTTTATATAAGATTATTTAATACTGGAAAGATATTGTTATTATAATTATTTTAAGTTTTTAAGAAGTGTCAGAAGAGAACGAGTTTGACTGGACGTGTATTCTCAAAAATACTTAGGAAGTGTTGATCTGGTTACTCAGTTTATATTTAGATCGTTTGATCTGAACGTTTTTCTTTCAATTTACAGGTCCGTGGCTGATTGGCCGGTGACGACTTAGATTTATCAAATACTTCTCGTAAGGTTGTTCTCAGATTACAGGAGGTTTCAAATCAGTTTGTATGAAGACAAAATAAACCAGAGGGAAGAATAACCTTATTTTCATGTCTTCCCTTTCCCTCTGTGAAGTTCGAGGTCTTGCACATTTTTCATTTCTCTCAGTTCTCCAAATTAAATTTGTTTCTATCAGATCTGAAGGATCTCGACCTCAGTCCCTCTTGACCAGAACCTCCAGTCGTCTGAGTTCAGCCTTCACACCCGCGTCAGTCAGCGACATCAGACTAATGTTTTCATGACAGTCCTGATTTCCCACCTTGTTTACACGGACTCAGCTTTGCCGTCGGTGTTTGTTGGCTTGTAGACCAAGCAGCTAGTCAGCTCCAATGAACTCTGTCTGAACGAAGGTGATCATCACTTTGCTAGTGAATAAAATCAGTCAATTGTTTGTCATCTTAATGGCTCGTCCATCACTTTGCATGTTTATAAGGAGGTGGAGCGTCTTCGTCGATCGGAGGCGCCCTGAGGAGCAAGTGCCTGAAAATAACATTGTATCCTGCAGAGGATTTAACATCAATGATGCCACTTATTGGGTTTCTGCCATTTTGAAGCCTGTAGTTTAGGTTCATCATCCACACACTGGGATCTTTGTCAGACAGATTCGGTCGATGAGAGAATCCTACTTGCATAACAACGCTGCAGAAGATGTCGCTAGTGGTGAATCCTGTGGACGATCCTCCTGTGTCACATTCTCCAGAAACTCTGGAGCAAGTCAGGAAAGTATCAGTCGAACGTTTCCCTTCTCACGTTCATCTGTGCCAGAGAACGTCAGGAGATTCTCCGGAGATCAGCGCACGACTGAAAGCAGCTTTATCAGAAGTCAACGTGAGCGAGAGTCTTAACTTCTCATTAATTAAAAACTTGTGAAGTAGCTCAAGCTCAACCCGAAGGTGGATAACCAACAGATTATTTAGGTTTTAGAAATCAACTTAATTAGGTTTATTTATTTTTCAAACAGGGAGAACTCAAGATCAAAAATAAATGATTAAAATCTGACACCAGGACAAATGACATTCATCAGGGTTTTATTTGTAGGAGCTGAATTCTTTAAACTCATTCACACAGTGAGTGACCACAGAGAAACACTGTGGAGGACGGTTTGACATTTAAGAGCTCGAACAATAAACATGCACGTAGAAATCATACAAACAGAAGATACATCATTACGATTAAACACTAATTAAAGCTTTAAGGAGATTCTCCTGAGTCCAGTGTGCGCTCAGTGTCTGGGTTCTTCCTGGTGTCAGAGGGAATGAAAACACAGAGAGGACAAAGTTTAAAGAGGTTATTACAGTTACAGTACATTAGTGTGGAGCTGGGAAGTCTCTGTAGAGGAGGGTTGAACACAGAGACAGATACAAAACAACAGAGAGACAATCACTTATTCATTAAACCTAACTGATGCTAAATCAAAGAGTAAAAAACACAAGCTCAGTATTTATATAACAGGGCCCATATGTCATTTTATTATGTAAGACAATAACACCAACTTCTTTGCATTTTTAATCATTTCATGTTTATTAATGTTTCTTGTATTTTTAATTTGCTGAAAGGAGAAACTTGCTGAACTTCATGAAGGGTTTATTTCAGGAGTGTTGTATATATGTGTGCGATGTTTCTGTTAGTTACCAGTATGTTGATCCACTGGGAGTCAGAGTAGATGTACAGAGCTCGTCGGTCGGTCCTCAGCACCATCACGTTCTCTCCTCGCAGCCTCCGCATCTGTTTCTCTCCGTTTGCGAGAAAAACCTGGAGACAGACTGAGGTTAGACGGGAAAGAGAGGGAGAGAGAGAGTGTGTGTGTGTGTGTGTGTGTGTGTCACTAACCGTCTGCACTCGGTCCAGTGGTCTCTCTGGGGTTTGAACCTGTGAACAGTCACATTTGGCGGACAGACCGCTGTCTCCTGTGTCTCCCTGCAGGCCTGACAGGACGTACACTACAACACAACAGAGCTGATCAGTGAGACACAGTCAGTGAGACAGTTTTACTTATTCTAAAATCAAAGCTGGAGGGTGGAGAGCTGGTGGGCTTTAAATCAATCAATCAATCAATCAATCAATCCCATTTCAAATGTCACAGAAAAAGCAAAAAATAAAAAAATAATAACTGTCTCTCCAGAGTTAACGGATTCAAACCTTGTCCAGGTCGTCCAGCGTCTCCACTCAGACCAGATCGTCCTGCAGCACCAGGATGACCCAGTTTTCCCGGAGGACCACGAGAACCTTTCAGCGCCTGAACACACATCGATTCACTGATGAGCAGGCAGGGCGGGAATCGAACCTCTCACAACCAGCTGTGTGTCCACATGTTGTTTAATTCAGGCCAGAAAACAGATGTGACGTCATGATGATGTAATGATGCGCTCACCACTGTTCCTCTGCCTCCAGCTCGTCCTCGGTGTCCCTGCTCCCCCCTCTGACCCGGGTCACCCCTCACACCCACGTTACCCTGGAACAGAACAGGTCACAGAACCTCCACAGTGTTTTATTCTGAAGTGAACATTCACGGCGTCACACGTTCCTCTACCTTCTCTCCTGGACGTCCAGCGACGCCGCTCTCGCTCTGCAGAGACACAATGGGACAGTCAGTTGTGTTATTTTGTCACATTTGCAGGAACAGGAAATAGAAGACGAGTGACTTTGTCCTCACCGTCTCTCCCTTGGGTCCTTGGGTTCCTTTCATACCTTTATCACCCTAAAGATCAAAATAAATAGAATATAAATACATTATATATGTAAGTGGAAAATGTCAGTGGTGTTTGAAGTGTATATGTTTGTATATCCGTCCACATACCCTGAATCCCTTAGAGCCTTTACTCCCCTGTGAAAACACAGATTGTTATTAATTATAATTTATTACATTATTTTGCACCACACTAATATTGGTTCATGTTTTTTTTTTTACCTTTATCATCCCGGGAGTTCCTATGTCTCCGTACAGACCTCTCCAGCCTCTAAGTCCCTTCTCCCCCTGTGGAGACATTTCACAATAACAAAGGTTGTGTTACGGTTTTATCAGATCGCTTCAATTCAGTTTTATTTGTACAGCCCCACATCACAACAAACAACGGACATGAACTCCGGAGAATGTCGGCACAAATTCTGTCCAGACTTTCTCCAGAGTTCAGCAGCAGAAAGAGGCAACGTGGGAATTCTGCTGCGGAGATCACAACACAACCACAACACAACTGACAGTATACAGGGAGCAACACAACAGTTTGTGTGTTTGTCGACATGGTGGATCTTTCTCCGACCTTCTGGCCTGGTTGTCCCATGACTCCTTGTGTTCCTGCTTCTCCCTCAGGACCCTTCACACCAGGTTCACCCTGAAATACACACAGCTTCATTTACCCTTTTATAACTGTTGCTCCTGCAGGAATATTTCTCTTAAAATAATATAAAGTTTGTTTCACATGCAGCAAGACGAGGTTCAATGCATCTGTATGTGTGAGTGTGAGACACTGCACCTTCGGTCCTCTGGGTCCTCTGCAGCCCTTCAAAACACAAAGGTGATTATTAACTTCAATGATTATCTATAGTAATAAAAACACATTATTCCATCATATGAAGAATGAGAACGACACAGCTCTCGATTTCCCAAATTTCACCACTTAAAATTAAACTTGTCGTACCTTTTCACCTCTCGGTCCTGTGATATGTTCGGTGATATCAAACTGCAGAGATGGAGACAAGTTTAGATTGAGTGTGTGTGTGTGTGTGTGTGTGTGTGTGTGTGTGTGTGTGTGTGTGTGTGTGTGTGTGTGTGTGTGTGTGTGTGTGTGTGTGTGTGTGTGCGCGAACTCATCACCATTATCTCTGCTTTCCATTTGATTGGAGGAATCATGGGCGGAGGAGGAGGGAGGAAGACGTCACATTTTGGAGCCGACCACCTGCCGGATGGAAACTCTACAGACAGAACACGTGTGAAACTTTGTGTTCGACTTTATCACACACGCAAACACACAAACACACAAACACACGCTCGATGACTTCATCACAGTTTGTTCTTGAAAACCTGCTCATTTCTGGAACTAGCTGAGAAATGTCTGAATCCAAACCAGTTTATTGTTGTTTGAAACACTGAAAAAGGTTTCAAATTAGATGCAGGATCTGAAACAGAACCCGTTCCATGTTTGGTGTTTGCACTTACTGGTTGTGGCAAAGGAAGCAGCCGGCTGGAGGCCACTGAGCAAGGCAGTCCATCCCAGAACCAGCTGAGTCAGCATCTCCTCGATTCCTGCAGCAACCACATGTTAAAGGACCAGTGTGGAGGATACAGTGACATCTAGTGGTGAGGGTGCAGATTGCAATCAACTGAAGTTTGGTTTGTGCTACTGTAGAAACATGTCGGACTATGAGGACGAGGACCGGCTCCCAGTGCAGAACACAATCAATCCATCAGGTGATTTTACTTTTATATTAAACATTTAAAATGTGAATTTTCCATTTATGTATTTAAATCCTGACACTGGACCTTTAAAATATATTAGATTACATTCAGTCTGGAACATGAGCATTGGAACAGTTACACATTATATATTTTGCAGCAGGTGGAAAATGCCAGGATGTAAATGGACATGCTTCATTTTTTAACAATGGTTAATTGAGGTTTTACAACGACATGCAAACTGATAAACCTTAAAAAAAACAAAAGATCAAACTCCACAAAACCACAGAAGAATCTGGTGTCGTTCTGGAATTAAGCTCTAAATAAACCAATGACTGCACTTTTTAAAGAAACTGTTTGATTCACCTATTTACAAGTTAACTATATAACAAGTGGGAGATTTAAAATGATATGTCACTTGTTTACAGTTTGTAAATTTCAATTAGAAACATATTCATCCCCAAATAGACAAAGATCACTAATCAAGAAGGTAACAGATCGATTTTTAAATAGTGTGAATTTACAATAACAATCAATATGACTCATTTCCTGATTTATCCATGAAATATGAGACTGTTTGGAAAAGCAAAGGTTCATCTAAACATCTCAAGATATTCATCCTAATCCATAATTCATTTTTCTATAAACATCATGATCAGTATCTCCGGCACAGACGCTTCTTCTCCTCATGTTCCGTGTTGTGTGCGTTCAGCCTGATCTGTGTTGTGTGTCTTACCTCGGTGACGTCTCCCGTCCTCAGCTGTGTGGACGCTCTCCTGCAGTGGAGGCGTCTGTCCGAGCTGCTTCCCTCCCTGGTCTCCGTCCAGCTGAGCCTGGGCAACAATCTGCTACGTTTGCACGTCGACTCCCAACTTGTCTCAATAAAGCGTGGAAATGCAACGCAGCCTCTGGCAGCGCTCTGCGGGGATAATCAGATAATTACTCTGCGCCCTGAGCCAAAGAGAGGCCGGCTCATCGGGCCGCGCTGTCCAGGAGGAAACCGGCTGAGAGGAGGCGACGGCACCTTCTGTCATTTTGTATAACATCAACATCACTGTATTTCATTCACATGTCAGGCATTTAGCCAAGTTCCTCACAGGAAGCAGAGCAGCTGGAGCGATGCTGCTGTGGAGACCTCACAGCGAGGTCGGGGGGGGGGGGAGGGTCGGGTCGGACAAGACTTCAGGAGGGAGGTCAAAGGTCAACGACAAATCTGAATACATCAACACATCAGGGTCACTGTTCAATGAGGATTATTAAAATAAGGTCACGTGTTCACCAGAAATTAAACAGAAACCTTCCTGAAAAAATATGAAATTGAATTTGAAGTTCTGCTCCTGAAACAATGAACGAAATCAAAATACTGATTTTAATTTTACATTCATGCCATCGATTCTGCGTCTTTCAGCCGATCTACAGCTCCTCTTTTAAGATTGTTATAAAACCTGTTTCTGATAAAAAAAATACTATTAACTTTGAGCATTAAAAACTATAAAACACAGCACGTGTCTTTTGAAGAGCATCTTCCCTTTTATTCAAAATTGATAAAACTAAACATTAGTGTCCATCCAAATGTTTTAAATCGTCCCTCCCCAAAACTTACCTGCTTCTGTCTCACGTTAAATAAAAAAAGCTTTACTTTTAAAACGTTTCTTTTAAAAGTCCTCGTCAGTTTTTTTATTTAATTATTTAAAAGTCACAAATAAAGAAGTGCAGACAGTTCTAATGTTCATTTCTTTACATTAAAAATGAGATAAGACGACAGAAAGGAAACCAGGAAGCGACAATAATGTACACGAGCACTGATGAGTTGTAAATGGCCTAAAAAATACAGGCTCGGGAGGAAGTGCCCTCATCTGTACAAATATGTTTCAGAGTATATTTCATTAATACTGCACCAGTGCCTCATTACAGAGTCTACAGAGGGAAAACACTCCTGTCCCCACTACAGCCAATAAATCTTTAGTCACAGCTTTACAAAGTGTGACCGTGCTTCCCTCCGAGTGTTTATTAAAATCGTATCAACTACCCAACAGCTCAAGCTACAGAGATAAAAGTGATGTGCTGCTAGAATTCATTTAAAAACAAGACCTTTCTCAAAGAAAAAAAAGGCAAAGAGGTGAGAAAAGGCCGAGGAAAACTGGATTCCACAGGTAAAAATCAGCTGATTCAACACAAAGCCCGGATAAAAGAATTCGTCCCATCTACTTCATGTGCCTCTTCGCGCCCGTGCAGCAGTCTGACCACCAGGGGTCGCTTCATGTTTTGCCATCAGTCTGGCAGAGGCGCGTCTGCAGCTCGCCGACCACGCGGCTCATCAGGCCCCCCAGCTGATCGTGCATGTGGACGAGCTGCTGCGGCGAGCAGCGACTGAGTTCAAGTGGCGTCATCCTGCAGGTGAGGGCGTCCACGTCCGACAGGAGCCCGTCATCGTGAAGCGGTCCTTCGTCTTCTCCTCCTCCTCCTGTCGGCGTGTCGGGGGTTTGATCCCCGGAGACGTCCTGGTGCGACCTCTCATCTGCAGGAACGGGTTCGTCCACCAGCTCCGTTGCTGCAAATACAAATATTTTATGGTTAATGTATTTAAGTTATACATTTATATGTCTGATAAGTACATTACGATATTGGGGGAATTTTCTTTGCAAACAACAGTCAACCTGCCGGAGGAAACCTTGTGACGGTAAATAAAAAGTATATAAAATAGGTTTTACACACCGAGAGTCTCGCCTGAGGTCTTGTCCTCGTCCTCCTGGTTTTGAGGAGCACTGGTCTCCTCCAGTTGAGACGTCATCAACTCCAGTTCATCGAGACTCTTCAACTCGTCGCCACCTCGACCTTTACGCTGGAAGACAACAGCTCAGGTGTCATACGATGTTATATTTGTGTTATCAGACATCCGTCCCCTGTCCCCCGACCTACCTGCTGTTCATAAAACTTAAGTGCCTTCTTGACGTTGGAGATCTTCGGGGAGCGAATGGGCAGAGTCTTGATCTCATGGGGCGTTAAAGCGCTGAGGTCACCGACCGTTTTGATGTTTCTGGCTCGAACGAGCTGCCCGAAGCCCCGAGACCTGGTCAGGACAATTTAAGAACTCATTTTCATTCAGGAACATTAGAATAAATAATTCTTTCACTGAACGTGTTCTTCACTCACCACAAGGTGGAGGAGATCTGAGGCAGCACAGCCTCTACAGGTGCAGAGCAGCCGACCAGCGCCGGATAGATACAGTCTCTGGGGACAGGACGGGGCTCTTGGTTCATTTCAGAAATCTAGAAAGAAAAAATATGATTTAATGAACCATTTGCTTGGACAGACAGATGTTGCAGTCGCCCTCGTTCTCGATTGGTCGTTACTGAGCTCGACTTAACGACCAGCGACTGCTTGAAAATGTCTAAAATGAAAGTTGATGAGTCAAGTTTTTTTCATACCAGGCATTTCTTGGAGCTCTTGGAACCTGGACTGCGCAGATTCCTCGGGCTCAGGATCAACAAGCCCTTTGTCGGAGTCGTGACATACTGGAATAAAAGAGCAGATAATAGTCATGGGGGGGTTGGGGGGGGGGATTCAGGAAACAGTAATTAAACTACAGTACTGGGCTCATTCATACTTTGGGCAGAGGGATGGTGCTGACTTTGGATCTTCTGGGAGAACTGGTTCTGATGGCGGGGCTGCGACGATCAATGTCGTCTGCCATTTCCTGCCTCTGGATCGGATTGGCAAAAGACACACGTCTGGACTGGGAAGTTATAGTAGAAATGCAATGTTACTTTTATCCACATCGACAAATAAAAGTCCATAAATTGACAGATTTCTGCTCTGGCTCTTACTTTGACGAGAGGCGAGGGGCTCTCATCCTCCAGTGGTCTTTTCTGGCCCTTCTTCAGGATGCTGGTGGAGGGGGAGGCCAAGGGAGACCAGGTTCCTCTGGTCCTGCCACCGCTCGGGCTCTGGCCAACATCTAAGCCCATGACAGCCTCCAGGTCCTTCTGCCTCACGGGAGAATCCTGAAAAGCATCTTTACCAGAAGAATCCACAAACACTGGAGCGTCGCACAGATCAGTCGGAGCCGCATTCAAATTAACGAATACATCGTCCTCAGCGTCGGCCGCCTGAGTTTGCTCTTCATCCCGGCACTCCATCATCTGGTTGTTGTCTTCATCATTCTCCGGTAGAGGTGCGACGTCTTCCTCCGTGCTGAGCTCTGTGGGCTGCTCCGATGGCTCCTCCTTCTTTGAAGGCTCATCCGTGACATTCGGAAGCTCAACCCGGTTCCCATCCTGAGGTGCAGCTTCCACTGGGACAACTGGATGTTCCTGTTCTGAATCAGCTTGTTCATTTTCTTTATCACTGTCCCCGGTTTCAGAAATGTCTTCAGCTTGGTCCTCCGGAGACTCTGCGACCTGAGGTTCCTCCGTCGTCTCATCCAGAGACACCAGTGTTTCCACAGCAGGAGGCACATTTTCCTGTATCTGCTCATTACTGGTCCCAGCTGGTTCAGGCACTTCTACGTCCTCAGTGTCCCTCTCTTGAGAAGACGTTTTATCAGTTTTTTTTGGAGAGTCTCTTTGCTCTTTCATGCCGGGGGACACATCGCTTCCCTCTTTGTCATCAATCTCAGTTTTCTCTGGAGCGACAGGTTCTGAGACCACGACAGCCTCAGCCTCATACCTCCATCGGTGATTCTCGGTTAGGTCGCTCCTGCTAGTTCAGCTTCATCCTGGAAGGATTCAGAATCCTGAACATTTGGGCTTTTCTGTGATTCATCTAAAACGGTTTCAGCTGTGGCTTCTGTGATTTGCGTATCTTCTTCTTGAGAATCATCATCAACAACACTCTTTGCCACATCGTTATCAATTTCATCTATTTTACAATCAGCAGCGAGAGGACTGGGAAGTGAAAGTTTCGGTTTCCTCCCTCTCTTTTTGGGCATAACAGAAATTTCTTTGGCCTGTGAGGATTCAGACTCTGAAGACTCCAAACTGGGAACCAACGCCTGAGAAGACTTTCGTCTGGAGTACCTGCCCCTGCCTTGGGAGGACTCCGATGATCCAGGAACTTCTAACGACTGAGAACTCTCCGGGGTGGAGCCAGGAGTTGATTTGCTTCTTCTGGTTCTACCTCCAATGCTGGCCTCTGCCTGACCGACAGCTGACATCTTTGAGTTTGACCGTCTCCCTCTTCCTGATGAAGGCTGACTTTTGTCTTCGGACTCTGCCGAAGCCTTGCTTCTTCCAGATCTACGCCGAGACTGGCTTTCAGAAGATGCAGGTGTGATCACATCAGAGTCCTCTTGACTAAGGTCGTCATCGACGCCCTCGCTTGTCTTGGGTTTTCCTTTGACCTCCGATTCATTCTCCAACTGGTTTGTCGTGTCGGTTCCGTCTTGTGCCTCACTGGTTGAGACGGATATCGAACACTCTTCCTTTGTGGTCTCTTCTTTTGGCTTGACAGCGTCTTTTTCGGTTTGTTCTACAAGTTCAAACTCTTGGGACCTGGTACCAGTTTGAAGAGAAGGAGTAATCATCTGAGAGTCGCTCTTTAGTTCATGATCATCTTTTTCCTTCTGTTCTACAACCTCAGAGTCCTGGGATCCGGTACCAGTTTGAGGGGAAGAGCTGATTATCTGAGAGTCGTTCATTAGTTCATCATCATCCTTTTCCTTCTGTTCTACAACCTGTTCTGTGTCAGTTTGGCTCGACTCTTCTTTCTCATGTGAATCCCTCATCTTTCTCTTCACACCCACCTCCGTGTTAATCTCTGATGATGTTTTTTTAGGGCGACCGCGCTTTTTCTGTGTCTGGCTTTCACTGTCAGACTGCAGAACAGTTTGGCTGGACTCTTGCTCTCTGGTGCTTCTTGGTCTTCCTCTCCTGGGTTCAGGATTATCGAGGGACTCATCTGAGTTGCTCTGCAGCTTGATCTTCTTGTGGGGTCTACCCTGAGAGTCGGTTTGGCTCGCCTCGCTCTTGTCCCTCTGAGCCCTCGTTCGTGATCTCTCTCTACTACTGGCTTCCTCAGAAATCTGCTGACTTCTCCTGGTTACTCTGCTTTGAGTTGAGTCTGGAGAATCATTGTTGAGCTTCCCTCCAGAACGTCTCCTTTTAGTCAAGGACTTTTCTCCCTGGGATTCGGGGTCCTCTCCAGGAACCACAGGTTTGACTTTGCGGCGCCCAGAGCGTCTGGTTTCACCTTGAGAAGCCTGCGACATAGAGGCCTGAGAATCATTCAAATCCTCTTCCTGACTCGACGGCTGCATTTCCTCTGCGTCAGTTTGGGTGTCTGGGATAACGTCTTCGTCCTCTGTCGTGTCACTGGGCAGTCTCTCAGTCAGCCTGACAGGCTCACTCTTAATCCCAGAGTCTTTAGGTCGTCGAGGGGACTCTGTGGCATCGTTAACAGGATTCTGTGAGTCCATTCTCCCAGGAGATTGGGAATCCAGAGAATCTGGACCGGTGGAGCTCTGGGAGGCCTGGGAAGGAGATGCCTTGCTGGTTTTGGAGCGTTCTTGGCTACTGGAGGACTTTCCGAGGCGACCTGTGAATGTGCTGCTGGGGCTGGCAGGTTTTCCCTCAGCATACTTCTCCAGAGTGATAAAGGACTGACGGCGACTGTTGGGTTTCTGAGGAGTCCCGGAGACCAGATCTGAGGAGCTAGAGATGTTAGGACTTGAGCCTTCTTTAGACTGCATGTCCATGTCTTCTGCTGTGTCGCCACTCTTGGCATCTTCCTCCATGGAAACATCTGCTGGCTCGGGCATCATTTCTTCATGCTGCTGGTTCTCCGTCTCTTTTTCTGTTTCTTTCGGGCTGGAACAGTCTCCACTCTCTCTTGCTGGAATTTCAGCATCATCCTTCTGTGGAACCTGGAAGAAAACAAAAGTTACTTAATCTGTCAATAAGTAAATGAAGAAATCAGACGTGAATGAATTACTGGAAGCCGTTACCTCGTCAGGAGCCTCTTTGGTGCCCTCAGTTTGTTCTGTTTGCAGTTTCTCCCTGTGAGGAAAATGGTTTATTATTTGAATATTGTGTTTTTACGAGGGTTCAGGGATTTATCTGGATTCTAGAACCAGATGCTCAAGACTTACGAGGAGTCCTCTTGGCTCTGAGTGTACTGAGTGAAAACGGTTGTATCCAGAGAAGCGTCGAGGTTGTTGTACATCGCCGGGATATCAGCCCTGCGACATCAAGGACAACGTCACAAATCTGACAACATGAGCACTTCAATAACTTTTTATTGAGACGAACAGAAAGAGCACAAATCTGACCTTTTAGTCCTTTTCACCTCCTTCTGGTGCTCGGTCAGAACCCTCTCCTTCGTCTCAGGAGGAATGAAGACAAAGTCAATGGAGGCCTCTTCCTCCTAAGACCTCTCTGCGGGGGGGCTTGGGAGAGCCAAAATCCAGCTTTGTCTGCACAGGGGAACACGATGGAAACCAGTTGTGCAACGGCCGAGTGGAGAGCAATTAAAAACAAAGGGGAGGGGGGGGGTGAAAGAAAAGATAAAAACAAGCCTCATTAGATTATACAGCAGCTTTTTCTTGTTTTCTTATTGCAGAGTTCAGTGATATCATGCAACTGAATCTCTTGCTGTACTTGATGCTGATGGTCAGGACTGATATTAAGTTCGGCCACTGCAACGTTCAGCAGTAGAGTTAGTTGGAGTTCAGACTCACAGAAACTGGCTTGGACGTCTTCGTGGAGCTCTTGTCCTTCAGCTCCGCAGCCTTCCCCAGCAGCGAGTCCCTCTTTCCCACCGACGAAACGGGAATCCCGCTGAGCTTGGTCTCCAACTGGGAACTCTCACTCTGAAGAGAAGCACAATCAGACAAGACATGATAAACAATGAGCACTGAGAGGGCGCTAACTTGTGACGAGGTCATTCGTGGCAACTCACGGAATATTGGCTACTGAGATCTCCGGAGACGGTGACGACCTCAAAGCCGGGAAGAATGATCGGGATCTTCTGCTTCACTTGGCTCAGGATCGGTCTGAGTGGAGAAGAACCAGCGATGAAGTCACATGTCAGTAACCACTGAGGTGAGAGGAAACTCAGGAGGAAAAATACAACAATCTGAGGATTATTTTTACCTGATCTCTTCGGGGTAAGTGAGGCTGACCGAGTTGGCGAAGGTGGCGTTCCAGAACTGGGTGGCCGACGTGCGAAGCTGCTTGTTCTTGAGTGGAAACAACACACACAGCAGAGGAGAGAGCAGAGCCAGCAGCTCGTCGTTGAAGGCCAGAGCAGAGCGGCTCTGAACGCAGCCCAGGACATCACCAAGAAGCTTCTCCAGCTGCAGGAGGGGGAAGAGAAAACGTAAACTTGTTAAACGTCAGTCGTGAACAAATCAGTTTCTTTCAACATATGGCAAAAGAACAACAATGAAGAAACCGGACAATGATCAAATTCAGTTTGATAAAAGCAAAGCACCTTTGTCAGGAGCAGCGATGTGAACTCGGGCGGCTCGCTGGCTGCGTGTTTGTAGAGGAGTGAGAGAGGTTGAACCAGAGAAGCGAGCGCCTCCTGGACGGCGTTGGCGAGGACGAGATTGGTGAAGAGAGCCGACATGATGGAGACCAGCGAGACTCCTGTGGCCTCCGACGACGCCTTGGGGGCCTGGAGATAAACCTCCAGACACTGGACCAGCAGCGACTGAAACGTGGACAAGTTCCCCAGAGCCTTGTTCCTCTTTCTCATCCAGTTCACAGGAGTGTGAGGAGCTGGAGGAAACAAGAGTGAGACGGTGAATCCTCCATTTAAAATCAATTAAACATCTGAAATAAGATGAGTTTAACTTCTCTTACACTTTAGCTTCTGCTGGAACTGAGGAGAGTACGGAGAGAAGTCCACACACTCCACCATCACCTGGAGGAGGCTGGAAAATGCATTTAAAGTTGACGGGACCTGGAGGAGCAAAAGATTTCTCAGGTACAGAAACCACTAGGATATAAATCTTTGATGACAGCTTCCTCTCCTCCACTCACCTTCAGGGCATCTCTGTCGATCGAAGCCATCATCTTCGCACAGAGCTCCTCGCAGCAGATGTTCTCCTCGGCCGTGACCACCAGTGACGAGCAGCGGGCGAACACCTTGTACAGTTTAGACCACGTGGACAACATCGACTTCTGGGACGCCTGCACAAAGCAAACAGATCAGAATCGAGCTGTTGACCCTCTCTGGTCAGTGTTTCAAATAGTTAAAGCTCCTGTTTGACAGACCTGCTGCAGTGGGGATCCACGTAGGAGGTGTGTGACGGGGAAGAGCAGCGCGGAGTGCATGGCGCTGAAGTTGTGCTCCAGAGCGTCACCTTGGTTCACTTCATTAGACTGAAAAAACAATTAGACATTCACTGAGAGATTTCTCCTGAGGTCACAGCCCCACGTTCTGTGTTTATTCCAATAAGAAAAGAGCTACTGGTTGTATTTCTTGTTTTTCCTGCTCACCTGTGTGATGGTGTCGGTGAGCGGACCGACCATCACGCTCCACATCCTCCACAGCTGCTCCTTGCTCTGCAGAGACCCGGCGCTGCCTCCAATGGTGCCGAGCACCGCCTCGGCAAACGCCAGAGGGGAGGTGTGGCCTGACAGGCCGCAGTCCACCAGAGTCTGAAGGCACTGAAAGAATCTGGAGATGGAAGGACATCAGGCAAAGATCTAGATATTTACCACATAGCTAAACTACAGACATGAGCTCAGATCCAACAGATATTAACTTGAGGACGGAACAGGACGTACCTCTCGTCCATGATGTAGGCTGAGAGCATGCTGCTGTTGTAGAGGAGCAGGATGAGATAAAGAGCTGGTGTTCCCTGAGGAGAGGAAACAAAAAGGTTCACTCTTCATCTGTGACAAACACCTCAATGACATTATGGACCAAGAAAGACATTTAACTCACATTCAGCACGTCCATCTTGCCGACTTGGTAAGAGGCGGAGCCAAGAACTCTCTGAGGAATTCCCTTCACTGTGGCCTCCAGCAGAACCTGAGCAGAAAGAGCAGAAGACAGAGACACGATCAACTCAGAAAACTTCCACAGGACAATTCATACAAATTATAACTTCTTCAAGTCACCTACAAAAAAAGATGAAACTTAGTTGATCTTACCAGGACTTTGTGTGCAGGCAGATTTTCTGAGTTGACGATGCTCTGCAGAGCCTGAAGCATCAGGGTGAGAACTTCAGAGCCCTGACGGTCCTTCTTACTGCCTCCTAACAACACACAGCAGATTCAGTTCCGTGCAGACGAGGACAGACTCTTTAAAATACTTCAGAAAGAGTCTGATCTAAGAGAAGAGGGTCATCATTGGGGACGAACCCCTCAGTGGATTTTTCTCTTCACAGACGTCCCGGACCACGAGGGCACGGACGCTCAGACTTAAACTGATGAAAGTGAGAGTGGGTCGGGCAGGGGACGAGGACGAGGTCTCACCAGTCCTGTCCCCGATTGACAGAGCCCAGACCCAATCAGATTGCTTTCTGTGGCGCTACGAGGTGGGACCCACAGCTTTAGGAGCCCACCCAGCTGAGCAGCAGCCACAGCAGAGGAAACACTGACTTAACACATGTCCTGTCTTTATATGAAAGTAATAATACTTCATCTGAACAGTTCTGCAGCCAAACATGAAGTATTATGTGTTGATAAAAAAATACATGCTCTAGAAATGTTCTATTTAATCTTCAGTCTGATTCTGAAGCTCAATCTATGATAATTCCCTTTGAATAATTGTGCAAGTTTAGCTGCAGGACTGAGGAGCAGAATAGAATCATTAACTTGCATTTCATTCACTTACCGGACTCTATGGTCATGTTGACAAAACGCACGAGATTCGTCCATAAAACGTTCAAAAGAGCATCTGCAGGAGAGAAGAGAAGGAACTTAAACCACGTCTTCATAAAGAAACAGTGGAAAATACACATTTAGACTGAAAATAAACTGGTCGGCTGTTCACTCCACTAGTGCAACGTTTACCTGGAGCGTCTTTGCCGACGCTGGTGAATCCATCTCTGAGGGTTGAGATGAGAACAGCAGCGTGTTTGGTGAAGGAGGAGGAGCCGGAGACGAGCGGGTGGTTCAGGGGCTCTGGAGAGAAAAGATGATGAAGATTAGAAATGTGATGATAGAAGTTTATAGTTTATTCATCTACTCAACAAACACACAAAGTGCAAATACTTAAGGACTGAACTGCCATTTTTCCATGATAGTAAATTCAATTTAAGGGTTTTAGTCTGTTGTTAGTAACTGATGAATATTTGATGAGCTCTAGAAAATCTTTCACATATGAAGAACGAAGCAGGAGATAATGATAATTATGTTACTTGCTTGCTGTGACATTTTCCAGACATTTTATTAGGTGGTGGTAGACAATTTGAGGACTCTGAGGCACCACGAGTGGCTCGGACACTCACCGAGAATCAGGGTGAGTTTACTTTTCGCCGCCGTGGCAACAGTCGCCGGTCCCAGAAAATAGTGGAGCAGCATCTCCAGGCCGAGCAGCTGGATGGAGGGGAAGGAGGAGGGGACCTGGACGCTGGAGTTCAGGCTGATTCGAGGAGTGTTGGCTGGACTGCTGAAGCCCGGAGTAGCTGCTGTCGAGAGGGGGAGAAGAATATAATAAAACACACAAACTTCCAGCACATGGAGGAGCCTGGGTGGAGGGAGACAGGTGGATGAACGTACTGGTTTTGGGTGTTCCAGGTGTAGTGACACCATTTTGAGTGACGGATTTAGAGGGAGTGGCTGGGACAGAGCCGTCGCATCCGATGGTGCACTGGAGCAAAGGCACAGAAACCTGCAGAGAGGTCACCAGTGAGCTTTTCAGTTCAGATGTGTTCATTTCTGCCTCCTGCTCAGAATTGGGGGAGTTTCAACAAGAACTCAGAGGGAAATTCTGACCTGATCAAAGTTCGATGCCAGGTTGGGTCCCAGCTGCACCACCAGGTACCACCACACCTCCACCTTGGTGAGCAGCAGAGCTTCTGTCCTGACGTGGATGGACGCGAGCGGCTGCATCAGGAGCTTGATACGTTTGGCACTGCACAGGATGTCTTCAGGAAGAGCAGGAGTGAAATTAAAACTTTGGTCTTTATCTCCAGCTCCATCTATGAATTGATGACATGAGAGTAGTTCTCACCTGGATTGAGGGAGAAGTTGTCTATGAGGCTTTTCCAGGCGATGAAGGCGATCTTCTTGATGGTGGGGGAGGAGCTGCGGAATCCAAGCTCCTCCAGATGCAGCAGAGAGTTGATGAAGGGACCTCCTCTGTGCAGCATCTGTGTGACAGAATCATTTAAAATCAGTCTGATCTGATTAAATCTCCTACAGGACACGTTGGGTCGTACGTTTGCTAACAAATCAATGCGTATGAGGCAGAAACACAGAATTCACACTTCACCTTCCCGAGCAGCTTCACAAATAAAGGCCAGAGCTTCAGGACGTTTGTTTCATTCTTGGACATGAAAAGCTTCTGCAGCTCTGGGATCAGTTTCTGTGAAGACAGACACAGTTTAAGTTTTTTCTCAAATGATGGAGCCGAATGTTTTCAGCTCATTGTTGCCAGCTCTCAGTTTACTGACCGTTGACATCATTGGCTCGATGATAGCGGCCACCTCCCTCTGTTTCTCCAGCAGCAGGGGCATCCCCATCTCCATGGCGGCCGCTGCCCGTAGACGCACCTTGGAGGCGGAGTGGACGACCAGAGGAATGACCAGCTTCGCCCACCGCACTGCTCCATCGCCCATCGGAGCAGGAACCTGCTCGAGCATCCTTCAAAAACCACGATCAATCAATATCAATGGACTTTAGGATAAAAGTACAAAATCGTCACGTCCCAGAGGAAACTGTGACTCGACCGTTTATACGACAAGTTTCATCACATTCGAGGAGCCTGTAATTCATAAGTATGACCCATTCTTACCTGATGATAACGTTCAAGGCTTCATGCTCCATTACCACAGACTGGATGTCTTCTCTGCTCCACACACTCTCCAGCATTCCCAGTACAGACGACACCTGAGAAACAAGAACCATCGTGGATCAGCGTGGACACGTTTCAGCCACAAATAAAAAGAAAGCCTGCACCTCTGCTGCTTCATTTTTCTGGATTCAAATCTCTCACTTCTTTGGAAACTACATCTGGAGGAAAGCTCTGTTTGGAGACGACCCATAATGCTCTGGTGCACGTGTTCTTGTCCATCGAGCTCGCCACCAGGGAGCAAAGTGCTGACAGTATTTCTGCTGCAAAGGCTTCTGGGAAACAAGGAGAGCATCGCCATGAGCAATGACGTCATACCCATTTAAAATATAATCCCAGCAGGTCTATAATAATGAGGAAGTATAAAATATGGAACAGAACGTACCAGGCACGCCGGAGACTACTTGAGAATGGTACACGCAAAACCCCAACGCCTGCAGGGCGGCTTGGTTCAGCTCCGCGTTCGGACTGGTGATGTGGGTCTGGAGTTAACTGTGGAGATTATCACATGTTGAGCTTCAGAACCAAAATGGGAAGATTAGAGATTCCTCTGGTTTTAACATAACAAGTTAATGAGACTCACCAAGATGGTTTTACCCAGACGAGAAAAGTGCTTTTCAATTGCAGGGAGAAACTGGCGAGCTTCTTCTCCACTAAGGCGACTGCAAGAGGACAAAGACGAGTTATTATCATGTTATCGTGTCCTGTGGATGTATCCAACTCGTACAGACTTACTTGGCGATGGTGAGGTAGGCGTCTGTGTGCTCGGACTGTCCAGCGGCGCTGTCCTCCAGAGACTCCAGCAGAGGGAGGAGGCTGGAGCTTCTCGCAGGCCCCGCCGTCGCCATCATTATTACTCGAGGCCTTTACGAAGAAATATGTAAAACATGAGATGCAGAAAGGTAAAGAGAGCGTTTCCTCCTGAGCTCCTCGTGTCTGCACGTCGAAGAGAGAAGAGACGTTTGCGTGAGGGTGAATGATGTGAAAGACAGAACAGGGAAAAGAATGTGGCTGAAATATGTTTATTGACACAAAATTAACCTGCAACAATTAATTATTGAAACACATTTGCATTTTACAATAACTAAATGTTAAATTGATTAAATATAAAAGTTATAGACCTAATGTAGATGTTTGAAGACATAAATTAACATGTGAAGTTCAGTGGAGGGGCGGGGCTTGAACCCAGGAAGAACCCATTCGATTTTGGAGCCAATCTGGATTTGGACAGATCCAGTAACTTCCAGGGTCATTCCAGATGTTCGGGAAGTGGATCATTGTCCTTCACCTTTTCAAATTCAGGGTAACTGGAGGATGCTTACACATCCTGCACGCTGCAGCAACTTCTGCCTCCTGTCTTATATTCAATTTCAGTTTTATTAGTACAATCTGTTCTCCAGTGTGTTTATGGCTCATCACAGGCTCATGTAAACACATCTACTTGCATTGAGAGACAGAAACAGATGCATGTTTCATACCTGAGTGAGATTTAAGTGTCCACTGGTTCCAGATCTGTAAAACAAGCAGGTTACAGTTAGTTGTAGTAGTCTGTTTGATGCTATCACACACTCTCTCAACAAAGTATTCAACACACAGACAACACAAACACACACTGTCATGTACGTGAAGCAGCTGATGTGGGTCAATGCGTGTCATCTGTAAAACGAGCTAACGGCAACTAGCATCATGTTAGTTAGCAGCGTTAGCTTGTAAAGTTTGCACTCGCACAAACAGGTGGAATAATGAGGCTAGCAAGGCTGCTAACACAAGCTAACCTCCACCCATCACGATGCTAACTAACACACATGATTGTGCACCAACCTTTCAGGGACAGGACTCCGCGGGGATCCAGGGGAGAAGCTCCAGAGACACCGACTCGCAGCCGCAGGTTCCCCCGGCTGTCGGCTCCTCTCTCCGGGTTGTAGTCGTCAGCTTTTCCTCCTCCTCTCTCTCTTTTCTCTGCTTCTCGTTCTGTGGTCCCGCGAAACCCGCTGGCGCCAAACCACCACGCCGACGTACGAAATTACCTTTGACCCGCCACACGTCACATCCCGGCCCGCCCACTTCGCCTTATAAGGACAGCAGCAGAACAAATCAATAACGGAATCAATAATCGATCAATTTAAACCAGAGTATTTAAACCAGAGTATTTACACCAGAGTATTTAAACCAGAGTATTTAAACCAGAGTATTTAAACCAGAGTATTTACACCAGAGTATTTAAACCAGAGACTCCACTGACACCGTGTACTGTGAACTGCAAATGTTCAAGAGCAGCAAATACTTTCATGTACAATTTTCAGGTAATTGTACTTCACTTGAGTATTAACTTTATGTTACTATTGTATTTATATGTTTACATTGATTGTGATGTATTGTGTTGTAGATAAAGTCAAAAATAAGTCTGTGTACATGAATGTTTTCTATGTGCAAAAGCGTCACAACAAAACTTAACAATGTACGTCACTGTTTACATATGTAAGTGTAGTATAAATATACTATATACGTGTGAAAAATGTCTTATATATGTAAAGTATTGTTCAAATAATATATTTAAATATAAACATTAATAATTGACTTTCCTTAAAGCTAGATATGTGTATCATATAGGTTTCATAATAACATCGTGCAACACAACTGCAGTGGTTTTTAAATGTGCTGAATAAATAAACTTGACTTCTCAAATTAAAGTTGATTATATGTTTTTTGAAAGTTTGTCAGAGGGATCGAGCAGAAAATATATAAAATGTGATTTCAGTGTGTGTGTTCACACGTTGAGAGATTTAAGCATTTGTTTGGTTATAATCGTAATTTTCAGGACTATCACAGAAGATTTTTAAAGAATTTAAATAGTTTTTATTCTTGCTAAACACCACATCCATAAATGTAAATTCACAAAAACAAAACCTCTGTTTATATATTTTCAGTAAATATGAAATGATGCAGTTCGGAAGTTGTATTAAAAACTCTTTCAACTCAAACGCTGCTTGTTTTCATCTTCCTTAACTATTTATAGCTTTAATTATATATGAATATACTTATTAATATACCTGTGCGATACATTCACCGTCTTTCTTACTTGTCTTGTTTTTACCTCTAGATCTAAATTTGACAATGGAGTTGTTTAAAAAATTTAAATCTTGATGATATTCAAGCGTTACACAACACAACAGATCATACAGCTTTACTTGACATCATGGAATTCTGGGAAAGGTTCATGGAAATAACCAGAAATGTTTCTATAAATCAAACCCCAGGACAGTGAATGTAAAGTCAGTACAATTTAATGACCTTGTTTATTTGACATATATTCCTGTAATGAGCCATAAAGTCTCATTTACTACAGCACACGATGTGACCAAGAACATTATAAATACAGCAACAGCATGACATCAGTGTATTAAAGCATCAGTCAGTGAAAACTCTGGGTGTAGTTGTGCGGGAACAGAGACGCATTAAAGGCTGAGTATTGTAGCTGGAAGCCTCCGGCTGTGACTGAAGCATCAGACAGGAACTTCAGCGTCATCACGTTTCCTGTGAAACAGAAAAATATCAAATCCGTGAGTTTGATGTCGACAGAACATTTTTTACCTGTCGTCAAATGGAAATATTTGATGTGGACGTCTCACCTGTGCTGATGATGTCATCAGGTAAATATTCCCCACAGAACCTGAGAGGAAACAGAGGAAACAGAAACAGCAATTCAATTGTTTTTATAGTTTCTCAAACGTGAAGATAAGATGATTTTCTATATCTTACATCACTGTTATATGAACAACACCAGACACCTGATGATGTCACTTTAGGTTTTAATAACGTTTGATGGTCATTTTCACATTTATTACTTGATAAATTGAAAAAAAAGTTGTTGCTTTCAGACACAAACTCCGGAGAATGTCCACAAATCTTTCTCAAGACTTTCACATATGGGGAACGCAGCAGGAGATTGTCCGGGTCAGACGAGTTCATCCCAAACCTTAAATCAGAGGGACATTTGCCTGACGAAGCATCAGGATCTGTGTTTTTAATCATCTCACCTCCCGACAAAGCCTGAGACGTCGTCGTAGCTGTCGAACACCTCCAGATAATCGGCCATGCAGGCCGTGTCGTCCTCCACGTCAAACTCCAGGAAGCGGAGGTGGACCCTCTGGCCCAGGCGGACTCGGATGTGCCAGTAGCAGATCTGCTCGTCCTGGTACTCCTCGGGGAAACCGGGGGAATGAATGACCTTCTCTTGTTCTGTCAGCACTCCGCCACACTCCTTCGCTGTGAGACACGACAGGTTCATCTCTAATACATGTTTTAATGCTCAGTTTGAACTTAAATTCACACAGATGCAGACTTTTATTCGGATCTCAACCAAATTTTACACAAGATCCATGAACTATTCAGGTCAAAGAAAGATTTGATGAAAACAAACCTGTCAGCATCTTGACTTTCTAGTCTTTACTTGCAGACATTGAACAAAAAGGCCATAAAAAACATTTATACTCCTTTTTTATATACACACAGTGCACTGTAATTACCCAACCACACTTTTCATATCACTGCAGTAACACGACTCCTGTCAACTGAGGACATGGATAAACTTGTTCTCGGGCGAAACGATTCCCCACGATGCTTTTCTGGAATCAGCTGGTGGGATTGGGCAGTACTTTGGTTTGGGGGTCTGTTTCTTGCGTGTGAGCGCTGAATGAATTCAGAGCAACAGAAGAAGGAAATCAAACACACATGTGGAGGCCGGTGACAATGGCATCAAAAGCTTTTCCAGCAGACGTCCTGGAGGGATGTGAGCTTTTCTCTACTGTAGAATGTTAAAACAGTGAGTTTCCAGTCCATCCATCACTGGGCCTTGTTTTATACAGAGAAATGGCTCCAGAGCTGATGAACGGATGCACTGGACTCAGCAGAGGATTACACATGATAACATAATGTAGTTCTATGAAACAGCTGCTCCTCCTTTAAACCCCATAAATGATCTAAATTAAATCTGATTTAATGTCCATTTCAAGAAATTTAAAAATGTCTCATTAGGAGTTTGACAAGGAGCAGTTTATTTTTCAACTGTAAAAATGTCATTTTGATCCCAATTCTCCAATTTAAAGTTCCAAGTTGCTGTAATCAAGATTTATCAACCGACTGACTCTGCAGCTCCTCTCAGCTTTTTGGAGCTTTTGTTTTTAACGTACTTATACTACAACTTTTTATTTCCTTGGTTCACTTTCACGGCTTTCACCACTTTCTGTTTTCTGTGAAAATCTAGAAAAACTTTCAGAGCATTTAGCGTTTAATATGAGCTTTAAGTAAAAAATTGAGAAATGCAATAATACAATTGTAATAGTCCCTTTGTTTGTAGTTGTTTGTGTGTATGGTTGTCTTTGTACATGTCGGCCATGTGAAAGACACATTGATTGTCACAGTCCAAAGTTCAGAGCTGTGGTTTGGAAACTGTCTCTCAGGTCAGACTGTGTCGTAGCGTCTCCTCCAGCGTCTTATCCAGACTCTAACTTCCTGCTCCTGGTTTATTCCTGGTCTGAACCTGATAAGTCACAGGGTGGGACTGAGACCGACTCACCCACTGTGGTCCTTCGTGTTTCACTGGAAACAAGGTGATGACAAAACTCTGAGTGAGTCTGTGGAGTCTCAGACCTGATGACTAATCTTAACCTGAGGGCCCCCCCCCCCCCTCCCCTCTGACTCTCAGCCACAGCCACACAGTCACCACGAGTGCTGAGAAGTTTTACCTGGGAAAGTATCAGCAACACAAATACTCACAGTTCGGGTTGTAGCAGTACACGTCCCACTTCTCGCTCTTGTTCAGCCTGTAGCCGTAGTCGATGATTCCCACCTTCCCAAAACCACAGTTGACCCCGGGTTTGACGATGGGATATCCAACACGTCCTTTATCAAACCATCCAGCTGCACACACATGGAAACCTGAACCAAACAAAACCTCTGTTGAATGTTTATTGCAGCAACGCACGGTCGATTAATGGTGATTTGTCCGGTCGGCTTATAAACTAAAACTTTAACCTTGAGAAAATCCAGATGTGAGAATATAAAAGATGAGCTGTGATAAGTTAAAGTGGTGAAGGTTGTTTTTTTCACGTTTTTACCCAAACTTAATATTAAGATAAGAAAGTAAAGCATGATGTCTCTCTTTACTCCAGAGGTTTGAGAGCAGAACATGATTTTGATTTCACATTTAGATTTTGTGATGCTTTCACTCAAAACCCTGCACTTGCACTCAAATAGCTCCAACTTGTGCTCAAACTGTGTAGTGACACTAAAATTGTCCCGCCCTTGTTGTGGGTGCGCTAGCGTTACGTCTTTAAGAGTCAGGTACGGGAGTGCATGAACCCGGTTTAGACAATTTCATTTGCAAGTGCACAGGCTGCGCACAGGCAGAGCAAATCTAAGCACAAGCAGGAGCTAGTCGAGTGCAAGCGCTAGGGTTTTGAGTGAAAACATCACAAAACCTGAAGAAGAAATCAGTAAGTCCTGCTGTCAAACTGAAAGACCACCATCAACTCCCAATGTCTCCATAAAATAAAACTGGATAAATCCTCTGGTGACGGTTAAAAGATGTGTTTGGTTTATTCCTGTTGCTTCAGGGTTAAGTTACAATCAGCTGGTGGAGCCCTGATAAAAGACGGACCTCCCTGGGGGAGAAGCTCATTGGATCAAGTGTCTGAGCCATGGGAACAGTGATATAACCAAGAAGGTGTTAACAGGTTTCACAGTTGTCGTGGGAACTCTTACAATCGGGCGCAGAGTCATGCAACTGCCGAAAGACACCGCTTCTCCCCCCCCCCCCCGACCTTTAACCTGTGAACATCGGAACCTCTGCATGTTAAAAGCATTCCAGTGGGTTGAGATGTGCATCGTGACCGTTACATCAGAGATCTGTCCGCAGACGTTACGTTTCATTTCCTTCGCGGGAGAAAAGCAGGATAAACACGGCCGCCTGAGTTCTGGTGAAACGTGGATGGATGGTGTTCGCTGCTGTTGGGACAGTATTAGCCTAATGCATCAAACGAGTGTGTGTCTGCTGTGTGTGTGCGTTGTGGATGTGTTTGTGTGTTGCCGACTTGCCACAGACCTATTTGGCGAGCGGCCTCCAGCTGTGCGTAAGTGGCCAGATTCCCTCCCTCGTACTTGCAGACGGCCTTGGCCTCTTTATACGTCAGCTGGTATCTCCCTTTGCGCGACTCCCGGTGGTAAACTCCAGCTGCTTGTTCTGTCGCAGAGAAAGAACAAAGAGAGGAGAAACAAAGATGATGAAGAACGTGTGAGAGAAAGCAACAGCGACTGTGTCCCACGTTTCAAGGAAAAGCTCCTACACTCGACACATGCGGCTGCAGGTGGAGCCGGTGAAGAAGCAGATTAACCGTGTGACATTCTCTTCATTTAATTGGAATTTCAACAAAGTGTGGTCACTTGCCTAATGACCTGGTCAGTGGGGAGTCGTCTGCTGATCCTGTTTTGGTCTTAACACATGCATGACTGCAGAAATTAGCTCCAAGCTGAGGTTTTGATTTGAATGTGTCTTGCTCAGGGAACCACTTTGACAAATCCTGAGGTAAATGACCTTTATTTTAGTCGATTCTAACCCCAGTCACTTGGTCTAATTTGATTTAGTCTTGACTTTTGAAGCTGCCTCACAAATGAGGCTTTCTGACCTCTGAGGGACTTTGTGAGTGAAACTTCACGTCCTGGACCTGCGAACACCTCCTGTCAGACTTAATACAACATATGAAAACAGTAAATGCTCTGCACGTGATCCAGGTATGAGGTGAACTCATTAGTGATATGAAACACGTTCTCCTTCTACAGTAGCAGGCGTTCACTTTCACCTCATAAAAACATAAAGAACAGGCTCCATAACGTGAGAGGGAGCAGTTAAACAAGACTCTGCTCTGTGGTGATAACCTCATTTCAACAGAAGCAGAACTTGAAGCAAGTCATATTCCTCCACTGGCCTCATTCTGAGCCAGGTCATAAACAAGGAGTGTGGACGAGGAGAAGCAGCTGGACTTTCCTTGGTTCTCTTCACAATGTGACTTTTTATGTGGAGACACGTTGTGAAGTGTTTGCAGGAGCAGACACGTGAAGTGTTCACAGTCTCAGCTGGAAATTCAAAGCAAAGACCCGATGGTTGAAAACCTTTAAATTCAATTAACTGCTCGTTATTCTGATTTCCATGATTAACAAAGTCCTGCTCAGTAAAACATACAAGGTCAATATAACTTATTATGTAGCCTGTATCTATTTAGTTATATAGACCAAGTTTGATACAGATATAGCTCAACAACAAAATAGATAAATGGATGGATGGATGGATGGATGGATGGATGGATGGATGGATAGACAGATAGATAGATAGATAGATAGATAGATAGATAGATAGATAGATAGATAGATAGATAGATAGATAGATAGATATGGTATAAGATTGATACAATATGATCTGAATTATAGAATACTGCAGATAGGACAGATCTGATTGAAAAGATACGATACAATATGATAAATACTTGAAATACGATACAATATACACAATATAATCAGATACAATACGACACTTTAAGGTGAACTACGATACAATAGGTATGATAGATAAACACAACACACTATACACAATATACAAATCTAAGAATACACAAAGTTTAAGATGTTAAAATGTTCAGAATATATATAATAAGTTTAGAATATGCTAACAGGAAAAAACAGTTATTGTGGAGCCTAAATTGAATCGTCTGTTACTCGACCACTTTCAGCTCAATGGAGAGAAAAGGATGAAGTCGTGCGACGTGTTTCTACAGCAGCAAGAAGAAGGTTTAGTTCTTTACCGAGCCATATCGAGTTGTGAAATATTCCGTTCCTGAAGCCCCACGCCTGCGTCTCCTTCAGCAGGAGGCCGAGTGTCCAGAGCAGAGCGAGGAGGTGCATCCTGATCCTGCAGCTGTTCTCTCCAGATGTTTCCAGCAGCTCCCTCTCTCTCTCCTCTGGCTTTATAAAGGAACCAGTCGGAGCTGCTGCCTCCCAGGAGAAGTGGGCAGTTCCCAGCGAGCCCAGTCACTTAACTTCTCCATGGTAATGACCCACAACTGCTGCTGCTCACTTATTTCATTACTCACATTGTTTTACTTTCTGTTGGCTGGAGATGTTATACTTGGAAGTTACAGTTTATTCTTACTATGTATTTCAAGTATTACAATATAAATATACTTGACTTTAACAGATTGAAATGTAGTTTGTGTATTCATCACACCCAAAGAAAGAGTGTGAGGGGAAAAGATGGGTCTAATTTGGATTATGTTACACACCGACAAGAGTCAAAAGTTACAAATTGCTTTAAGAGACAAAAAGATAGAAGGAATTAAAGTAGAAGAGACTCTTCATCTACATCATAACACCAGTTTGTTTATTATCATCTGAATCTGCCAAATGACTAAAGTTACATGAGGAATTAACTGGAGGGGATTAAGAGTTTAAAAAGTATTAAATGGGAATAGTGAACATATTCAAAAACATTTTCAGGCCTCTTCACCTTTTTCATGTTATGTTATAATGAAAAAAATTATACATCTACACTTTATTCTACATTCAACTCAAATGTGATCCCCCACAGAGCTGCAGTTATCTGTGGGATTCATCTTCACCATCACAACGCATCACATGTCGTCATGGTGATATGATAGATTCAGTTCTAAACATTTCTCGTGTTACGCTGCTGCAACAACCCCGCAGAGTTCCTTCAGTATAGTTGCTCAACAGCTCAGACCACAGGGGGGGGGGGGGGGGCTTTTCCAGATGTTAGGTGTCTCCCACAGCGTCATTAACGGGGAACACCACGAAATCATGTGGAAATCATGTTGACCCAGCGGTTCGGTGAAGGTTTAACCCACTGAGGAGATGAATGTGCTGATTCGGACATTTTGTTCTCAGCAAAACAACAATCAGGAATAAAACAATGTACAAATGTAGAGTTACAAAATCTGCTTAAAAAGAGTTTAGATAGATAGATACATGGACTTATTCATCAGCTGGTCCAGAAACTAAAATTAAAGTCCATGTATCTGTGTATTTAGTCTCAAACTATTAGAACATGTATATCTCAAAAAATAACACAAATAAAGTTTACAAAACCACATTTAAGATTCGTAAACGCTGTGATTCCTCTGTTTGCAACACGATCCGTCTTTTTCTCAGAATCACAGGTTAATGTGAGAGGGCAAACACACACACACACACACACACACACACACACACACACACACACACACACACACACACACACACCAATGGCTGCTGGGTAAAATTGTCCTGAATTGGTTCCAGATTCTGGAGGAAGTGATCTGTACCTTCTTAATTCCCACTGCGCCGCTCCCTCTCTAACCCCCGCATGGAAAGTCCGTCTGAATTAATCATATTAACAACCTCTTCTGCGCTGTGAGAGTTAAAGGTTGAAGAGGAAACGGATTCACTAGATCACAAAACACTCTTCACCTGGTTTGTCCTCGTCTTCAAATCAGAAACACGCATCTGCCCTGAAACTGCTCAGCAACCACACACAGAAACTTTGAGTTTGAGAAAAGTTTTATTGGAACTGTTTTGTTTTCATTGAGCTGAAAAGCAGCTGCCTCCTGCTGCTGGAAACACATTTGATAAGAGCAAAGAGACGAAGAGAATCAAAACATTCCAGTTTCCGAGCTGCTAAACCGAAACAATGAGGGGAACTGCTGTGTGATAATTTACCATCATAGTCATTACATCCATTAGTCATACGGAAATAATCTTTATACTTCAGCTACTAAGTGGTTAAAATCTATATTCTATATTAATAATGGATCGAATGAAGCTAGTGGAGCATTTAGCATCTGAGGCTCCTTCAAGAGGAGGTGGAGACCAAAAACTGAGCAAAAAGAGAAGGAATATTGTAAATTAATGATAATTTTAATGTATATTTCCTATAAGTGTTCATAACATAGTGTATATGTCACTGTATATAAAGATGGATGACATGATAGGGCCCCAAGAGTGAAGCCAAATCATCTTGATCACCCCCTGGTGGCTGGCTGCAGTACAGGCCATAAACTCAATCGCCTGCTAATTGTTCGAATTTAAAGTACAGGTTAAATAAATGTTCACAGAATATTTTTTGGGATAAACTTGGTTTTAATTATTTAAATGACAACTGAGACACCCGAACGAAGACTAGTCATTACATCAAAATGCAAGATGGTGGAACCTGTATCCTGAATATTTTGGCTTCATTTTTGTACAATGGAAAGAAGAGGAGACGCGTCGTCCATCTTGATTTACTGTCGATGGCTCACGGGCACTTTGATCAACATAAGGATTAAAACATGTCAACGTGTTTCCGTTTCAAACAAGTGGCCACAAACACGTCACTGCAGCTTTAAAGTTACCCTCAGTTATTCTCTTACCTTTCAGTATAAAACCTACAGGAGTATAAAGGTGTTTGTTTGACTTTAGTTTGGTCAGAAATCTAAAGCAGAAGCAGGAAGTTCTGGAGAACGTCCCGGAGCATGTGTTGGGTAATTACTGCCCTGAAATGACGTCCTCCTCACATATGTCAAACACGTTTCTGGAGCAGAGCTGGTTTTATTGTTCAGACTCTCTCTGACGCTGACGGTTACTGGGAACCACGTCCATGTCCAGCACACACACCCAGATGGAGGGAGGACGGGGGGAGGGAGGACGGAGGGACGGAGGGAGGGAGAGAGAGATGAGGAGGAGGATAATAGTGTCTTTGTTTCTGCTCGGTTTCTTATTTTCTTTGGTTCCTCTGGGCTGTTCATGATTCAATATCCTGGCACTGGAGATGGAGCTGGTGGTGGTGTCCTCGCTCTGGTGGTCTACAACACACACACACACACACACACACACACACACACACACACACACACACACACACACACACACACACACACACACACACACACACACACACACACACACACAGCCCTGTACCTTCACCTCAATGATCACATCTCTAACCTAAACCAGATCTAACCTGAACCCTATAACAAATACAATCCAGATCACCAGGACTCATTGTGGTATTGTTCTTTGTTCTAGAGTTGTAATATCTCTGTGATCTTGATCAAGTTTAGAGATTAAAATGCAGAATCACAGATCGTCCTTCTTCAAATCTCAGGTCTTTTAGCATCAACGGAGACTCACAGACAGTAAACAGGTGATAGTCCATCTACGTTATATAGGACAAATCTAGGAAGTGAAAATCCTGGAAGTTAAAATCTTTAATATGCACATTTTTCAGTTTTTTATGTTGAACGTCTATAAAGTTCTTACACGAGGATTAGATAAATGAACAGACTGAAAATCAGACTGAACTCAGGGGCTGCATCCTTCAGAGGACACAGTCCACCCGTCCTTCCCACATTATTCAGACCTTTTAAACCACTTTGACCACTTTTAAAATGACTGGCGCCTCCTGGTGGTCACAGATTTCATGTAAAACCCAGAGTGTGGTTGTTCTGATAATAAATTAATTTATTTAAGGGTTTATTTCTAAAAGAGTTGGAGCTCAGCTCCTGGATTGGATCAACTCTGTCAGAATTAAATCAATTATCCAACTGATATCAAAGAAAAACACTGATTCAAGATCAGTGACCAATAATTCATCGTCCTCCTGGAACTCACATGCACCTGATGTAATAATGAACATGTCCACATGTTTCAGCTCTTTAACTCAGCTGCCAGTTTAAGTGTTTTAGTTTCACAAGCTTCACTGATGTGTTTCGTTCACTAGGTGGCAGCAGAGGACAGGAAACTGGGCCTGAACAACATGCCAGCACATAGCAGAACTCTACATATCATTAACTACACAGAGTCAGGGGCCTAAACACAAACCATGAAAAACAGCGAGATGGTTGAATAACACTTAAGTCGCTGTATGAACAGGTACCAATAGAACCTGGTTTCTGCTCGACACGTTCTCACGAAACGGTTCGTTTGATATCTTCTGCTGATGAAGACGTTTATGTAAAGTAGAGGAAATCAAACCCGCGGGAAACAGAGGAGAAGAACTGTCGGTGAATTATCTAAGAACAGGAACATCGAAGTTTCCTTTATTTTGAAATCAGATTTGATGTAATAAAGGCCTTTCCGTAAGATTATACTTTCAAATGAAACTAAATAAAGACTGTGGCATTATCTCCGTCCACCCTAACTCTCACATCACATTGACAACAGCAGCATTCAGCGGCAGGAGGTCGAAGGTGGGAACATTGTGACTTTCTGACATTGTTGTTTCACCCGGTTCACGGATCCTTTGTGATGCAGATGATCTGAACGCGTCAGCAGGTCTCTGAGGTCAGTGCACATCGTGTGGAGGTTTCCAGACCTGGGAGCTGAGCTGCAGTTTACACAAAACATTTACATGACAAAAAGAGGTCGATGCTCCCCAGTCAACAGATGCAGAACAGAACTGGGGTTTAAAAACAGCTTTAAATATCTTTACACCTTCAACTGTCGCCACCTGGAACCAAAAATAAACCACAGGTTCAGTGTTTCTTTCTGTAATTAGTGTTTAATCACCTGAAACTAAGAATTGTTGCATTTTACCTTAGAAAACACTCTTTGTATCTACACAGGCAGCAGGGCCTCTTCTGTGGAGTCCCCCATGTTGCACCGCCATGTTTCTACAGTGGCTCCCGATGGACAAACCAAACACAAGAGGTGGTGAAGTTGTCTGCGGTTTGCTATGTCACCACTAGATGCCACTAGATCCTACACACTGGTCCTTTAAAGCTTAAGAAACTCATCACTTCCACCTGCACAGGAAGCCTTTATTTCCTAAAGTCTACTCTGCACAAACAGATTTCCCATCGTTCCCCTGAGCTGCGTGTCAGGCGAGTCTGCAGCAGCTAATCAGGACATTGATTGTGTTAATGAGGTGGAGATTTACACTGGTTTGTTTTTGTCTCTCGCAGATTCAAGCTGAGCTGTGACTTCATGAGCCCGACGCTGGCAGACGACTCTCACCCGGTCAGGAGGGAGGAGGGAGGGAGGGAGGAAGGGAGGAGAACTGAAAACCACCAAGAAGGAGGCAGCAGAGATTTATGATCTCACCTCGACAACAGAACAAACATTGACTTGTTCCACTTCACAGCTGTAACTTCCTCCCGTTGCATGTTAGTCTGCACCTAAAGCTACAGATGTGAGAAGTTTGTGACTGTTACATACATGAGAAAACTGCAGATTTACACGTGTGCACACATTCACAAACCTGAAATCATAAACCTGGGGAAGAATGAAGAGACTAAGAGGAAAGATTCAGTTAAACACACAGATTTATAAATACAGCTGCTTCACTAACGCCCCCACAGAGATGTAATGTTTTAAAAGTGACACGACGCAACTTCTTTGACCTTTGAGATTAAAAAGAGTTTGATGGTTGAGTGAGTGTGAACAAGGAGAAAGTTTCCTCCTTCTCTCCCTGAGCGTCTGTTCTCTGTAACTCTGGTGAGTGGGTTCGATTTCCTGTGAGAAGAACTGAGTGAGAGTCACAGCTTCAACTGTCACAATCAGCTGCAGCGAGCTGAAGAGTAAACTAGAACACATTCCTGGATTCGCCAATTTAGCCAGAACCGCTCAAAAAATGTAACGGGTTCCTCCCTCGGGTCAAATCCCACCTCTCCACAGAATGTCGTAGAATCATTTCTGTAGTTTTTTTTATCCTTTTAACTAACAAACGCAGATGAAAACATAATCTTAGAAAGTCTAGAAGCCATTAAAAACCAGAGTTTATCTCCAACATTCAGCAGGAAACTGTTAAAAGACGAAGAATGTTCAGTTGTGTCTCGGTTCAACTCCACAGAACGAATCCACAGGAGTGGCTGCAGGGGGCGCTGTCGCTCAGTCAAGTCACGTCGTGTTGCTTTAAAATGTTAATTTGAAGCGAGGAAGTGAATATGATTACAGGATCACTTTAGCTTCTGGATCATCGAGTCCATCATATCTGGGCGTGGTCCGACCGAGGAGCTGTGAATCACTGCACCAGACGCACTCACAGACGGTTATACTCTACATGTGATGTTTAAAATTACTCTTTGAATAATAACACACCCACTGACTTTTGACATAAGCAGATTTATTGTTCTTGCTCTGTGCGTTTTTTACATACACACGTGTGTGCTGGTGCGGGTCATCCATGTGAACATGTTCAGGAGGAATGCTGCACTGGTGATTTATGAGTCAAACGTCCACCACCTCATTTCATTTGGCACAGTATGTACAAAAGTACGCAAAGGAAATCATATTTACATTTCACTGTGCGATCCATGAAGACAAAAGAAAAAGGCCCCAGAGCTCAGCCCACCTAACGTGTCCCACTGTCAGATTCCTCCCCTCAGAGGATTCCAGATGTTTCCACCCACTCCCACAGCTGGACGACAGTTTCACAGGGGAACATATGACATACTGCATTACCAATACCAGCCTTTACTCATCCGTGACATTCACACAGCAGAACCACAGTCTGACCCGCCGGCCACTGAGCAGCTGGGGTTAAGTGTCTTGCTCAAGGGCACCTCAGAGAGTGAGAGTCGGTCTCAAGCTCGCTCCTCACCGGCCGAGCCTCAAACCACTGCAGCAGCTTGGAGGTGATCTTATCGTGGGTGGGACTTATTTACTTGAGCACATGATAATTCTTCAAGGCCGTCACCCCGGCGCTCGCTGAGCAGCGTGAACATGTGTTTCTGATTGTGATGTGAAGGGTTCGGAGGTCGGTGATATATTATATTATTCTAACTGTCACATGTAAATTCAACGAAAAGACCAAAACCAGCGATGAACTGATTTACTGGAGATTGATGAGTGTGTGTGTGGATCTGATAAATCTTCTGTCTCCTCAGTGCTTCAGGGATCCGTCAGGGATCCGTCAGGGATCCGTCAGGGATCCGTCAGGGATCCGTCAGGGAGCCACACCTCTGCACTGCTTGTTCTTTTTCACCCAATTAGCTCTGGTTCTTGAACTGGTTCCTTTCAGAATTATTGAAATCTGGAAATTCATGTCCACCAGTTTTAAAAGAAACCATAAATAACGGCGTGTCGTCAGCGTACGGCTTCACGCAGCCTGTAGAACCTGATGCTTTAAATACTTTTAATAACGATTCAATATTCACTGTAGCTCATTTCCAGCTCGTACTTCGTTTTATTACAGATTCCTCTGACGATTATCCTCCAAGTTCATTTGTCTGAAGAGCAAAATTAGTCTATTCAACACAACAAAACCAAGATATATTATATTTACTGTGGGAAAAGGAGCCTGAGGCTGGAGTTAGAAAATATTTAGTGGTTATGAGGGAAAAAACGTAAATTTACCATCAGAATTATCGCAGATCAATTATCTATTGATTGTTTCTATTGATTATATAGATATATATATATCTATATATCTATCTGAAGGTCTGCATCTGAGACTAACTCTCAAAGTACAGACGTACGACCACGTGGCTGGTTTTGGTCTTTTCATGGGATTCGGTGAGAAAAAGACGAACAGAGATTAACATCTGTCGTATCCTTTAGGAGCTGAGAAGCTGCGGGGGGGAGCTGGCACCCTGTGGTTCAGATGGAGAGAGTGGAGTGCAAGTGGAGCAAAAAAACACAACAACACACAAACACAACATTAAAGAAAAATCTAAATCTTTCGCTGTGCAAATTGAAGGTAAGACATCTAATACTTAGTGTTAGTAGTACCACGACATCGTCACAGCCACCTTCAGGAATATGTGCTTTTTCTACTAATCCCGTGAATTTGAAGACGAGTGAAATTCATGTTGTTCAGAGTCCTGTGCATAGTTTAGACTTAAAAAAAAAGGGGCTTTTTAAAGTGTTTATAAAAATATACAAATATAAGTCGATGCTCTGTACAAAGAGTGAACGGTGGTTTTAAGTTGTTGGAGTGTTGGACTTCATGATTGAGAGTTTGTTGATCTCGTGTGACGTCAGATAAACTCATTGCTAACTTCCTCTCTCTAAACAGGACTAAGGAGTTTGTGCACCGCTGCTCCTCCGCCGGCTGCCGACGCCACCGCTGACGCACACGGAGGAAGAAGAGCAAGTCAAATATTTTCTCTGTGGTCGGCTCCAATCGTCTCTGTAGAGATAAAAAGGCCACATATTCCCGCCTCTACCTCGGACACACAATCAAGTTCATTTCACGTCAGCGATCAGCAGCGTGCAGAGGGATGAGTTCAGTCCAGCTCGGCCCCGTCCTCCAGGGATCTGTTCGTTGGACCGGTCCTGCCGCGCCCCTGTGCTGAGGGATCAGTGGACCCCTCCGTTGTAGGACTTCCCGTACATGTTGAAATCTGTTTCTACAAAATGTGTAGAGACGGGCTGCTTGTACAGAGGGTTGGAGGCCTGAGAGGGGGAAGAGACACAGCCTCATTTACTGTTGTTGAAAACACGTGCAGTCAAAGGTCAAAACAAAATGCTACAGGTGCGAGTCATCCTCACCATCTCGTATCGGGCTCGGGAGCGTGCGTTCTGGAAGTTTGCAAACTCTCGCCGGTCGTGAATAGTGATGACCAGCTTCCAGACGGCGAGCAGCACGACCCCCACCAGCAGGATGCTGCCGACGACGGCCAGCAGCACCGTCATGGCGTCCGGGCCTCCACCACACTCTGACACCGGAGAAGGATGAGTCACTCACACAGTTTGGTATTTTCCTGAACTTGACATTTGCCTTGTGGCGCTGAAGAGAGGATCCTCAGAACGACGTTTGTTTGATTAGATTTATAATATAAAATGCAGAAATGGTGGAATAATCCTTTAAATATAAACAAAATATTTTCCAACCATTAAACTTAATAAAATCTGCATGAAAAACAAATGAACACCAGGAAAATTCTCTGCAAAGACTGAATAAACAATGTGATGAAATCTAAAACTAGATTCTTAGCAGACGTCGAATTCTGACCAGAAAAATAACTGTGGTTGAAGAAAACCTAACTTGTTGTCGTATTAAATTCTGACCTGGCTCTTTAAGAGCGGTGAGGACGGATCGTCCGCTGGAGTGCTCCGAGTACGTGAACTTCATGACACAATCGTTGTCTGTCTTGTAGAGACAAAGCACAGCGCCGGGGTCGTCAGAGTCTGGAGAGAAACAGAGAAACACACCGAGCTTCAGACACCGAGACAAAGAAAAGAAGGAGAGAAGGGAACTAGAATCTTATCAAAACAAAACAAGAGCGGGTTTGATTTGATTCACTTCTCTTTGTTATCTACCTCCTAATTTCTCATGGTGTCCATCTTCATACGCAGGCTATGGTTTTATCTTTATTATCTTATTTTCTCAGCTTGAGAAAGAGACAGAAGAAGATGAGGAGATATAACAGAGAAATGTCTTCGTCACATAGTTTGAATTTCTTCGCTGTGAAATCACCAAAAACCTGATTGAGACGCTGTTGCTCCGTGTGCCCTCGTTTCCAGTCAATCTTCATAAACCCAAATATCTGAAGAACTCACAGGGGAGGGTGAGGTCAGAGCCCCCCCCCCCCCCAGTCCCATCAGCCCCTCCTCCTCTTATTTCATGCACAAAGTATCTGGAATGTACATGTGGAGTCTATTAAGGCCAGTCAGATGGCTGAACGAGCGGGGGAATGCTATGAAACAAGTCGGATCTGAGCCAGCGCTGCGCCGGGCCAATATTTAAAGGTCTTATAATAGCCTCTGTAGCTAAACACGCAGCAGACGAGTCTCCTCGGCCTCCAGCGAGCAGAGCGATGAGGCCGTAGATCACTTTGCACTTGTTAATACATTCCTGAACATCATCTCCCGGCGGTTTCCCACCAGGCTGCGAGGGACACAAAAGGGTTTCTGCAGGTTTCAACAAGTTCAATTTAAGACTTTTTAAAACCATAATGAACTAAATTTAAGATCCATGTTGAGTACGACGGATATGAAGGAATCTCAGAATTACTTCCACTTCCTCGTAATTGAAGATCAGTTTAGGTTAAACTTAGAAACTCTCCATGCCATCAAAACAAAAACAAAAGTGATGATGGAAGTAGGGTTAAATAAATCTTAATAAACATATTTAAGACCATGTACGTTATATTTTAACGTATTTAAGTCTTTTCAAGGTCTAAAATTCAAATGATTGAGTCTATGGACGGACTCAAACTGCAGCTCTGAGCTTTTTGAAATGACTGGAGAGGCTCGGCTCTACTTGTTTGCTTAGTGGGTGGACGCTCCCAGTAGAAGAGCCCGGACACAGGAGGAGCTCTGTGGAATCTGAAGCCTGAATCCACTGAACTCTCTGAAGCAGTCCGGAGGTTTCGCTCGAGGATCGGCTGCAGTTTCCTGCTGCGTGAGGCCGAAGGTCGAGAGAGACACACCTGCTGCAGGATCATGCAGAGTAAACATCAGCACCACAATGACCAGTGTGTTGTCATGACTCATCGGAGGTGTGTGAGGTCTTAAACCATGAAAGATGTGGGGCAGAGAACCTGCAGCTATTCCACAGTCTGTGGGAGGCGGCGCTCGATGACAACAGGTCCATGTTTAGCAGATACAATCCAGTTTAGCGTGTTAGCCGAGGGAGAATCAAGGGATTACAGTTTATGAGCTTTAAACAAAATCACATCCAGACGTGGTCGTTGGGACGCGAGCTTGATTCACAGCAGGTTGTTCACTCCCTGGGACAGAAGAGGCTGTGGTTGTGTATACAAATACATGACGCAGATGTTAAGATATTCTCCATCCTGTTATTGTGTGTAGATATTTCAGATATTGTTGCTCTCACAATGTCAGTGTTTTTAAAACCATCTCTTCAGATTCACTTTTACCGAGTGTTTTGTAACGGCTGTTTTAAAAGGTGAAGTATTTAGTACTATAATAACTAATCGAGCTATTTGGCCTCAGTGTGAATGTCTGTCATCACGTCTGAGTAGTTAAACACTTCAGGTGACATCACTGTGGGCGGGGCCTCACAACGACAACAACAACAGCGAGAGCTCAAATTGAAAGTGACAGTCGAGGATGTTTGTGATGTGAAAAGTGAAACTGTGTCAGATGCCCCAGATGTGAAGACGTCTCTCTGCCAACCAGCTGCTCCGAGTGTGTGTGTGTGTGTGTGTGTGTGTGTGAGAGAGATAGGTGTGTACTCACTGAAGCTCTCCACAGTGATGATTTCATCCTTGCACAGGCGCTGGCAGGTCTGGTTGTCTGCAAGTCGCCCTGAGTTGAAAAGCCGGCACTCGATACACTCCCTGAAGAAGAGGAGGACGAGTTCAGTGGAGAAACATGCAGAGCTGACTCTCTTCTGAAGCTTCTTTAAACTTCAGTATTCATGAGCTTCTGGCTCCATCCTCTAAATGTGTTATTGTTTCAGTGCTGTTTGTTTTCTTTGCTGCAGGAAATGACTCCGTCAGCTCGACAGTCACTGAACAGTGCAGCTCAGCAAACAAATAATCCACAGCCAGTGAGTTCGGCATCTGATGTCTGCACCAGTGAGCAGCGCTGCAGTCTCTCTAGGCTCCAGGGACATTTTACAGACGCATCACTTTGGTTAAAACTGTGTTTGAACTTCGGTCCAAAACCTTCAGCCACAACAGACACACAACAGTCCTGAGAGGAATCCTCCCTTCATGAAGGTTAGAATGTTCAGCTGTGTCTGATCATTCTGGAGGATTAACACAAACACACAACGTAAAAAACTATTTGACACCATCACAAACTCCAAAATGACATTTAAGTTGAACCAGCATCTCTACAAAACAGTTTCCACATAAATGGATCATTTTAAGTTTGAAGGAGGAAAGTTTCACTGAGGGACAGTTGTAATAGATTCAGTCTTTCTAATTTCCATCTCTCAAATATGTAATTTGCCTTAATTTCAACGCAATGTGCAGTTGTGTTGGAAAAACTAAATAAAGGTTTAAAACTAAAACTTGGAATTGTTCAATTCAAAATGAAAGAATAGAGGATAAATTATATAAAACAAATGGGTGACGTTTAAATCTGTCTGTTTTTATCTCGTGCTAACAAATCATACGAAACTAAAACAAAAGCCGAGTGGGAAGAAGGTTCTGAAGCTTCTCAGTCTCATTTGTTCTGTCAAATACCATCGCTGATAACCTGTCTTCACGTTGGGGTCTGGTCAAAGGTCAGAGGTCGTCCCATAAAAACCTCCTGTGCCCTGGAAAACCGGAGCCATGTGCATGTAAGGAGGAGCGCTGAGAGGACACGGCAGTTCTCTCTCTCTCTCTCTCTCTCCTCGAGACGCATGATGGACGTTTGACCTCTACCTCAAAGAGCCGCCCCGCTGACGGATGTGGGCTCAAACATCGGGGGCAACCGTTTCTCTTCGTAAAGGTCACAAACGGTATGACAGTTATCTTAAGACTCTCGTTTAACTGAGTCAGATAAATGAGTGACTTATGGTGTTTTCACTTCACTTCTGGTCTTGATGCGTTTTGACCTTTTCACTGCGTCTCGTCACAGATCCTGAGGTCGTTAAACGATCTGCAGCAGATTCTTACCTCTTAGTTCCACAGGCATCGGGGCAGGTGGGGCACTTCTCACACGTGTCCCCGAAGGCGCCCGGCTCGGTGCACTGACAGCGGCCGCACACGCAGTTGCCCCGCCCGCTGCACATCTGCCCGTCGTCCGAAACGCAGACCGACGTCTCCGTGGAGCAGTTGCAGTTGTCGCCGATGTAACCAGCGTGACACTTGCACTCCCCACAGTGACACTCTCCGTGACCTGGAGCAGGAGAGAGAGGAGGAATATAAATATGTATCATACATGCAACAAGACTCAGGTCAATACTGGAGAAAAGTACATGTATTTAATCTGTCAACAAACTACAACTAACAAAAGTAAAGCCAAAGTGTCTGGATCGCCCCCTGGTGGCTGGCTGCAATATGGGTCAAACCCCCTTTCTGAGTATCCAGAGAAAACCCACAGACAAAGAGTGAACATGTTAACTACACACAGGCTGCGAGGTTTGATCCCAGAAACTACGTCCTGTGTGGTGACGGTGTTAACCGCTGTTCCTATGAACCAAACAGAGGCTCCGTCAGGTTGAATCTATGAAGAGTTTCTTAAACCTGAAGCTACAAAGCTGGAAACACAAATCAAAAGTACACAAGTTCATCTGTACAAGGGGGTCCAGATACTGTCGGTTGTGTTGTTTGTGTATTCGACGTCAGTCTCTTTGGAATCAGTGTGTGTGTGTGTGTGTGTGTGTGTGTGTGTGTGTGTGTGTGTGTGTGTGTGTGTGTGTGTGTGTGTGTGTGTGTGTGTGTGTGTGTGTGTGTGTGTGTGTGTGTGTGTGTGTGTGTGTGTGTGTGTGTGTGTGTGTGTGTGTGTGTGTGTGTGTGTGTGTGTGTGTGTGTTCCCTGAGGTGAGAGAATCTGAAATCAACAACCATTTGTGACATTGATCTTAAAACCTTCTGTTTGACATCCTGCTGCAACAGGGAAAACAACTGGAGGAGCTGGAATTCTTCCACTCGACAACCACGACCAGCTCTGAGCAATCTGCCCCTTCTCCACCACACTTATTAACTTATTATCTCCCCTGGAACCAATCCAACAGGAAGCAGCCTTCAGGGAGGAGGCAGCGTCCTTCTGGACTTTGTTGAAACTCTGATTTGTCCCGGTCGTCTGTGCGAGCGCTCTCCTCCCTCCTCCGGCCGCTCTGAGACAAGAGGAATGGTTGATAGAGGGAGGACGGCAGCTGTAATCGGGTGAAACATTACTTGACAGGCTCATTTCACACCAGTTGTTCCAGGACCCTCCACAAAAGGCCACATTAATACGCCGCTATCACGGAGGGAGTTGGCGGAGAAGGAGATAGGTGCAGTTTCTCAAGGGAGGAACAAGTGGGTCAGGCCCAAAGGTTCAGCGGAAACATGCAGAGCAACAGCAGGAGAACACATCAGCTCAGTGAAGTGACACAGGCGGACAGCTGCGGAGTCGAGACGCTGCAGAAGACGGCTGGTGATGATCCTGACGCTGCAAACTGCTCTGACAGAATTCCCCAACTGGATCTGAGCAGCATGTGGCTTCATTATGGTGCCGGGAGGGGGGGGGGGGGGGGGGAGGACACCCCCCCTCCCTCAAATCCCCTGTGAAAACCACAGAGTTGTGGGAAAGTTCATCCAAGTGCAGCAACAATCACTCAATTAATCAATTCTGCTGATGCACAGAAAATTGAACAGCGACTGTGTTGATTATTAATGAATTAATTCTTTAGATCAGTCGTAGATAAAACTGCTGAACTTTCTGGTTTCAGCGTCGTCACTGTGAGAATTTAAATTATGTGATTGTACAATAAATATCTTTGGGTTTGGGGGCTCAAGGAACGTGAAGATTGTCCTATTCCAGATTTATTCTTGATCTGTGCCTTGTTATTGCCTCGCCCCCCCGCTCCCCAGCTTAACTTACAAATGTAATTTGTTTGTAATGTTTGTATTGTAGTTTGTAATGTTACTATCCAGATCAGATGAAACGATGGAACACAGACGTGAAGCTTGGTTCAGACCCTCCGGGGAGAAAACATCCAGGTTGTTATGTTGAGCTGCGAGTTACTGTCAACTCTGACTCAGGGGTCCTGCTGCACATTCATGACAAATACCTCCGCTGCTTTGTTTTATTTCCAATCAAACCAGAATATGTGGAACTGTGTTTTCACAAGAGTCAGTCACTATTATGAGGGAAATTAGTCGAAGCTGTTTTATATAAAAAAATATATTTACGCCTGTTGAAGTAAGCAGTTACATAAAACTGTTGTTTTTCCAACAACGTTTAAATGGAAACAGAAAAGACGGAGGAGGAATTAGGTCAACGAACGTCTCAACTCCCTGTTGTCTGTCTTAGGAGTGGCTGCTCCTTCTGTCCAATGACGACAACCGAACAATACGGTTACACTGCCACTCACACGCAGACAAAGTGGGGAAGGAAAACTCTGATTAGACCCAGACCCTGAAAGAGGTCGGACAAACTTCTCCAAGTGAACAGGAAACATTCACCCTCGTTATCTGCGTTGTGCAACATCCTGTCTGGACCAACACGCACGCATTGAATTCTTTTCTATTGTTTACAACACATCACTTATTCATTATTCCTTCGGTGCCTGTCGCAGAGTTGAGTATTTTTAAAGGTGGAAAAACTCACACTGATCAGATTCATCAGGGTTTTTTTGGGGCTTGTGGTCACCGAGTGTGGAGCACCACTCCCAAACCTCGGTCAGCGGAGGCAGAGCGACATGTCGCTGAGTCACGGTACCGACCCCTGGAGACGTGGCCTTAAACGACAGCGCTGCAGCTCAGCCACTCAGAGGGAGAGATCTTTTCTGTAAGATTCAAACAGTGCAAGTGCAGCTGCTGTGACATTAAGGTTATAATCGATGAGCTGCTACCAGCTCTGACCTGCAGCAACAGTCACATTCTCCCCAACATCTGGGGGCCCAGTTGGAATCTGTTCTCCTGATCCAGAGTCACCGGCTGCAGCGTTCTGCAGATCCAGAGTTTCTCTTAGGATCTGGTGCAGGGCTTGATGGTGGATGAAGCTTCAGCCGACCTCCACAGGGCAAACTACTGCTTCATTGTTCTGCCTCTTCCTCAAATTCGCTTCATCAACAGCATCCTCCCAGGTGCTGTCAGGGTCACACAAAGGGCTGTTGGACCAGGTCTGGTCTCAGAGAGGTGGTGGGACTTGCCAACTCTGGGGGGGTTTTAAAGCAGTTTGCTAAAAGTCTCCTCTTTGTCAAACGATGGTCTTTACCTGAATACTGAGAGCTTCCTGGCTCTCCACACCACTGGCATCAAGACAGATGAGAATACCAGAAGTCAACACAACACGAGCCCACAGCCGGGAACCACGTCCGTGCCTTAAAACAGATGTTTGGAGCAAGTGCACCGGGCTCCTCGTCCCACCGTTCCCTTTTTTTTGTTATTAGGCTGCCGGGACATTTTGACTCACTGAGATGAAACACTGCTCATGATAAACACAGCTGTGGCAGAGGAGGAGATGTGGAACGTGTTCAGATCCTTCAGAGCTGTGACCTTACTCCTCCAGGACATTTCTGCAGACGCTCCGTCAGCCTGAACAAGCAGCTCAGCAGGCTCAGGCTCAAAATTACCAAGAGGAAGAAGCTGCTGATGACAAATCTTTACTCTCTGATTTCTCTTTGCATCTTCTGCAAACTGTCTATTCCTGCACTTCAGATGCAGGCGACACATTCAGAGCTCCGTCATCGGAAGAGAGAGTGACAGGGGGGAAATCAAACCCCCGTGAATCAGGCTGTCAGAGTGCTCAGCCGGGTGCAGCAGGAGGCCTCCAGCTCACTTCCTCTGCTGGACGTTCACAGGGTTCATTCACTTCTTGCACTTTGGCGGCTGAGCAAGAAAAAAATATCTGATCATCTACAGCGAAGGTATTTAATGGATTAAGGCTCGATGTGCTGCCAGAAGTTGTGCAGCTTAAAAGATTTTTCCCGAATTTACCATCAGATGTCATCATACAGCCCATTTGTCCTCATCCCACCTTTTTAAAATGTGAGTGAACTATTTTCTGTGGCCGAATGAAATCAGCTGATCTCCTTGAACTGCTTTACGTTTCTGATCTGTACATTTATGCTTCTTTTATGGCTGTAAAGTACATTGACCTCTAGAATGTGCTCTATAAATAACTGTGCCTTGCTTTAACTACCCTGTTGCAAAGCCCCCATCAAGAGCACATCCCACCAGTACTTTGAGGTTTACTGGAGTGTGATATACTGGCACCGTCCCTTCACATAAAGTGTGTCGTTTGTTTTGCATAGGAGGGAAAAGATTTTAAGTATTTTGGAGAAAAGCTCTAATCTGAACGTTGAATTTGCCGATGAAGATCACAGGATTTGACCAAAAGCTTCTGGACACTAAACGGACCATGAAGAAAAATGTTAAGATTGTAATTCTTGCAGGAGTTTAACGCCTGTGACTGTAGAAGGGAAACGTTTCAGAGAGAGACTGTGTAAAACTCAAACTTCTGCAGAGTTGCTGCAGCTCCCGAACATCTCGTGGGTTTTACCTCCGGCTGCTGAAACATGTCATGTCAGCTGAATCACAGCCCGTCTCCTCCGTCACAGCCGCTGCCTTTAAAGACACAATTACAGGCTCAAGAAGATATTTTACATTAAAACGCAAATGCAGCTTTATATCACAGTGCAGGGACGGCCTGTAAATACATTCACATGTTTTTTTCTGCCTGCAGGAGACATACTGGGTTTCAACATCACACTTAAATAGGCTTATGTAAATAGTTGGAGATTATATACGGAGGAAATGAGCCGTCGGGTTATTTTTAGAAGGATATTCACTGAACGCATCACGCAAATGTTCCAGATAAAGCGAAGCTGAGGTTCAAAATCAAACTGCAGCTCGGCTGAATCTGCTCCTGTAATGAAAACACATTCTCCATAAACACAATGTTCACTGAGCAGATCATATCCGACATGTGGGAGCAACAGACGCTTGAGCAGAACCAAATATTTCCTGTCTGCAGCGACGGAGCGAACAAAAGCTGGGTTTCACACGTCGTTCAGTGTCTGCGACGGTTTCTGGGTTCTGCTGGGAGACAGATGTGAGTAACGCTGGTCCCAGTTGTTTGAGAGCAGACTCAGCATCATGTCTGGTCTTGTGAGATATTTGACTCTGTGTTCTGAAGGGTGAAGACGTTTACGGAGCAACAGGCAGAATTTCAATATGTGCAGCTGTGACAGAAGCAAATAAAAAGAGCTGCTTTTAAAGCAGATGTATTCTGCTCATATTCAGGTTGATAATTATTGTTATTAATAAGTGTTATTAAATGTTTTCATGCTTTAATGTTCAGAAGATCACTTTCCTCAGACTGTCCATCGCTGCAGTTTTCAGCCTCTGTCTCAAACACTTGGTTTCAGTTCCTGAGGAAATAAGAACTACAAAAATGTGACTCCTTTAACATGGAACCGTCTTAAATAGTAACAAACTTTAACATCCTCTTTGAATGTGGAACAGACGATAGGAGCCTGAGATCAGTTTCATATCGAACAGTCTTTGAGGAATCGTCTCCTCCGAAGCTCGAGAGGTTGCGATACCGAACTCAGTGACCCTCGTTAAAAACGCAGTGTGCGATATGATGCGGTCGCATGCAGCGAGACTCTCCCCTTCGACTTCCTGCAGCGCCGCTCACATAGCTGCTGTTTGTGTGCATGAAAAGAAAACTCGCCCTCTGACCTCCCACATCTGCAGCTCAAGTCCAAAGCGTCGCCCTGATTTCTGCTCTCAGCTGAGAGCGATGCAAAGCCTCACTGGATATTTGGAATAGTTGTGGTTCACCCAGGTTCGCCCGCGTCACACGGAGCATTTGTACGTTAAGAGAGAAGAAATTACAGTAAAGAGGTAACGACTGTGTCCCTGGAGACGATGGAAAAGGCAACAGCTTTGTTTCCTGTGTCTGTTTCCTGTGGGAAATCCTGCTCTACATAATTAGAATGCCTGTATATCATTTTCAACATGATGTTGAGGGAAAGATATGTATTATGGGTAAGTATTCCATGAAAACAGCAGGTCAATGGTTGAGAAGAAAAACTTCCTGTTTCCGTCTTGACGTTATTCAGATTATGGATATAAACAGTGTCAGATGTTCAAATTTTGATTATTTTAAGGTTTCACGAGGAATCACAGTAAACAAATTAAACCTCCAGCTCCTCCTGTGAGAAAGAAACAACACAAATACACTTTCGTTTGTGCGGCCAGGAACGTTTGCGCGATTATTGTTTTGTTCCATCTTGGGAACAACGTGCTCCAGAGATTTGGTCTTTGTATCTTTGAAGATGCGACGCCAAGAAGACAGCGAGGTTTCTGACCTTGAACGAAAGTAACCAGGACAAAACATAGAAACTCCTCCACCGACTGAAAGGAATCGACCCGCATTCTTAAAAACCCACACGTAGCTGCTCACGTTGGTGTAGAAGAGGTATAAGAATAAAACAAGCTGCCGGTTCCAGCACGTCGGTTAATACCACGGAGAGTTGCTGCTTCTTTTGTCTAATGACAGAGCATCGATTTCAAAGACTCATCTGTCGCAGCACGCAGCCCGACCCTGAGAATGCGATTGTACGACTTTAAATGAAAACTCTTCACAGTCGAACAATATCACACAGACAAAAAGAACCTCCACTCCAGTTAATTACACAGTCGGCTGCTGTGGGTTCAGATTACTGTTTGGCCACAGGCTCAGACCGGCCGGGGACTGTTTTCCTTATGTGTTTGAATGAAAAACATACAGAGGAAATTTAAACAGTAGCTGCGCTCGTCGTGTTGTGGATTCAAAGTCAGTCCGAGGCCGCGACGTGCCGACACAACGGGGGGGCTGGTTTGTTTGGATTGGAAATTTTAAGTATGTTTAAGTGTCCAATAAAAGTGCACACACACACTTATTTGTGACCTCAGGGGTCGGCAGGAGGGGGGGGGGGGGCTGGGCGGAGAGATTCCTGCCCATTTGTGGTCAACTCGCATTTCAGTATCCTCAAGAGCAGCAAAAAGACAAACGCTACCGAAGCAGTGATGGAGACGAGAAGTGACGACGACAGAAGAGTCCGAGAAAAAACTGCTGAGCTGGCAAAAAGTGTATTCAGCGTCTGTCACATTTTCTGTTGTTCGTGACTCATCGTTCCTAAAACTCCTTCAGGCCTGAAAGTGAGAAGTTGTCCAGTGAAGTAGTTCTAAAGCTGGGACACTGAGGTGAGGACACAATCTCACACAAACGGTGTCTTTCAGTATTTACACAGCTTTTCAAACTAAGAGCACATGCTACGATTCAGTGGGATTCTCCTGCGTCCTGCACACACTGGGTTGTGCAAACATTATCACAACCCCATCTCAGTGTATATATCCGCGAGTGTGTGAGAGTCTCGGGGGGGGGGGGGGGGGGGGGGGGACAGTTCAAATATGTGGGCTGTTAAAATGCACAGGCTGAGACAAGCTGTCCCTGGAAGGCAAAGTTCATCATCAGAAATAAACACGGCCTGATATGTACGGTGGCCTTGAAGGCAAATGAAGAAACACAACTTCTAACACAAAGGTTGGCAGCTGCTATCGATGAGGCTCTTTGCTGATTGGATGTCCACACTGTCCACGTCACATTTTCTTATTTGCAGCCGAGGTTGATCAGTTGTCGTTGTGATTTTCCGTTGCGACGCCGCAGGGTCACTGTGCACATCACCTCTTTGTGGCAGAAAGACGCCTCCTCTGCACAGGTTTGGTGTTTTGTGCGTCAGTAAGAAAAGAACAACGCCTCCTTTAAAAACACCCAGTCTGCACACGAACACTGACGGAGCATCAGATCGTGTGTTGTTACAGCCGCTCGCACACGTGTGATGTGTTTTACTGGAATAACATCAGGAGCTTGACAGACAACAGTGATTATCAGGCGTGAAAACAGTGTTTACTCCTGGATTCTGGTCAGACACACGGTGCCTCAGCGACATTAGTCACCGTGAGCAGAAAATAAAAGCCCATAAAACCCATCAGAGACACAACGATTACCTCTGTGTCCCCGAGTCTCACAACACAAACAGCTGTTTGTGCAACACTGACATTTGCTGAGTGAGCAGTTTTTTTCTGTTGACACTACACGGAGAGAGAAAAGATCATTATCTTGTTTTCCTCTAAACGTGATGATCTCTGATGATGGATGCTCTTTAGTGTCGTGGGGGCGGCACCGCAGAAATGTCAATCAACAGGAATAACTGTAATCCCCTAAATACCACTTTCTCTGCTGAAACCAGAGTGTAAATAAAGATGGAGGACATGACGCTCCCCGAAAGTGAGGCCAAATGTCTCAACGTCTCCCTGGTGGCTGGCTGCGGTACATAAACAGGATATACCAACGTTTTATTATCATTTTAATTGATTCATTGTATTTTTCACATCCAGGTACGGAGCAACATTAGCATCCATTAGGTGGTTTGCATGGTTAAATAAAAAGAGGGACGCTAAAATATCTTGGACACCTGTAATTGCCATTTCGTTATGTTTTGGCTTCAGTTTTGGGACGTTCACATCTTTATTCACAGTCTATGATGCTTACCCAAAGTATTCATCATTGTTCATGAGTGTTGCGGTTGCAGATTAACCACAGATGCATAAATCTGCCTGTTACATAATCATCATAGAGAAGCTTCCACAGAAGCTCGATTCAGGAACTCTCCTCTGTTTGTTTTCCCATCAGCTGCCTGGTTGTCGCTCTGCTGACGGCACCTCACACATCCCACAGCTTCCTGCAGCTGGGACCCAGGCTCCTCTTGTTTTTAATCCAACTCAAACAATTAAAGTCGGCTGTGGATAAACACCTGGGGCTGAAACGGCAACTTCCAGGGGATCTTCTCTTAACGCCCAGAGGCTGAGCTGGACGTAAACACACATTTCACAAAATGAAACCCAAACACTTTGCACTGACGTTGCCAACTTTAGGTGAAGCTCAAAGCAATTCAGGACTCCAGTGAAACTCATTGACGTGGGCCTTGTGTCTGCAGCACATCACCGTGGAAACCTCAGGTCTGTGTCTGCAGCCGTCAAGTTCAGTCAAGTTCGGACGAGCAGAGGGAGGAAGAGGAGGAGGAGGAGGAGTCGTCCACTGTTTGTTTTACCTCGGGGGTTCTGAGCATCAGGTGTCCAGGTGCAGACACAGGTAGTTTCGGCAAATCACACATTTCTGCATGAAGCAGAACTCAACACTCCTTCCACCAATATGTGATCATACACGAGTGCTTTTATTCTGCTGACGCTCAGGATCTCAAATCTCCATCTTACTCAAAAATACGTAAACGTAGCAAGCGATTTAAAAGGTAGTTGTGTGGATGTAGCCACAGAGCGAGTCTGTGCTCCAACATGTTTTTAGCTGTTAGAATTACTTCTTGACCTTCTCTGTTTCCCCGGTGTCGTCTCCTCCTCCCGTCAGACTGGAGGGTTTTAAAGTGTCTCGTCTTTAACTGACGTCTCGGAACAAACAGACCCTTTAGACTAAAAGACACTGAGGACAACTGCCTCCTTCAGCAAAACACAGTTCCAGTAATTCTAAGCACGAACATGTATAAACACACATTTTACCCAGTTTACGCTTCGAGGAGGCACACACGTGCACTCGATGTGCACATTCACACACACACGGCTCGGGGACAGACGTTTTATTTATGTGGTAAAAAAAAAAAAAAAAGAGGTTTTGTGCAAGTCTGGAAAATAGAGCGGCGCTATTTCTGGCAGTCGGAGTCCGTCTGGTGCTTAGATCATTATTTAGAATCAGCTGAGGATCTGGGGGAGCAGATGTGGGTCAGGGGGGCAGGAGGAGCAGGAAGTCAAGACTTTGAAAAACAGGAGGGGAGAAGACAGATACTGATGTCGATACATCATCAGTTTGACATTTATTCACTGAAACGTCTTTAGCGATGATCATTTAAATCTGTTCTGCAAAGATACAATTTTACTGTTGATCAACGATGACAATATAATATTAGTTTAAGGCAAGAAACTAGAAACTATACAAGAACATATCCTCATCAAGCTGCTGATTATTTTACATTCAGACAATATTTTTTCTTTCTGAAATGTTTCAACATGCAAATGAGTAATTATCCAATTAAATATTAAGTACTTAATTAACATCAACATTCTTATTTCAATTTGTTGACATATTAGAGTTAAAGGATTTATACGGCCCCTAACATCTGCCTGCAGATTTTATCAGTCGGCCTCTAAAACACAGCGAGTGATTTATCGTAGCACGAGTTTCAACTTCAGAGAAACATATGAGACAGTAATAAACTGCAGAGTGACACTGATATCATATATAAACCCAGACTGTGTTCACCTTGAGGATACGAGACTCAGGGCTCCACACACTGATACAGAGATAAACAGCGAGACTCTTAGAGAAAGAGCAGGTTGACCAGCTCAGGTCATCTGACCTCAGATACAGAACATCCTCCTCCAGCTCAAACTCAGACGACTGACAACAACAACAGGGTTTAAAAACCCTGCAGAAACCCTCTTATTCATGTGCATGTTATTATTGTTTCTTGTATCTTGAGCAAGACAACGACAGAACAGAAAGACAAAAGATATCTGAACACCTGAACCTGATCACTGTCACTCTCTCCAACGAGGGTTTCAGATTTACAGACGGCAGCTTGGGCTCCATGAGAAAACTACTTACAGACATTCATGGAGACAGAGTGATTTAACCCCCCCCCCCAAAAAAAGAAACACACCATGAGGATGCCGTGCCAGCTGATTTCCCTTTTTAATAAAACGTGCTGCGCCTTCGGGCGGTTTATCAGTCTGAACGCTACACATTTTCCCAGACAAGACGACAAACGAGCTGCTCTCAGCGCAGCGTGACCAATCCAGGAGGAGCACCAGGCCATTTACAAGATACTGCTGCAGACCCAGCGGCTGGAATCAGACCGTAACACCATTTCCTGTGGGTTTTGTAGAAACGTGCGGGCACAGATTTGTTTTTACAGCCTTTACACACAATAATTAACAGACAGATTCAGAGGAGCGAGGGGAGGAAAGTGCAGAGGAGGAGGAGGAGGAGGAGCAGTGTTTGGTATCATTAGGAAGTCATTACAGCTCCATGTGAGGAAGGAGGAGAGAAGAAGGTAGTGGACTGTTAAGATTTAATGATGATGCTCATGGACGATCGGCACAAACAAACAAACCTTCCTGGGTTTGTGCATTCAGCGCGTGGAGCCTCGCTGCCGACCCAACCAAAGACTTCTGTTTCTGCTGGGTTCAGATAAATACAGGCGGGCATTGTGTTGTGGGAACGCGCCAAAGCTGGCCCCCCTGTCACAAAGCGCTCTCTGTGGGTTCACAGAACTGTTGTTGGCTTGGGGATGAGCCAGTGACACCCCCCCCCCCCCCCCACCCCCACAAACCCACTTCAGCCAGGAGGTCTTGCATCAGAATGCAGAGTCTTGGACTCGATGTTCTGGGAAAAACACAAGAGCTTCAGCCTCAGAGCATCAGACCAAAGCTCAGCAGCACTTTGAGCATCAGAATAAAGCGGAGACGGATCAGTGAGAGGACGAGGAATTCAAACTGGCATCTCTGATTAACAGAGTGCGTTTATGTCCGGGTGGCACAACGTGGAGAGAAGTTAAAACCACGGTGCTTCAGCTCACAGCGCTACAAACTGATGGATTTATATCGACATCGGCCTCCAAAACTTCATCTTTATCGGGCTCTATATAAAAATCTTTTTAATCTGCAACACGTCTTTTATCCATCTCATCCTGGATATCTATTTCCAGTAAATAAGTCTCTCCTCAGTCTTCGTACCAGAAACATGCCCCTGGAGGCAGATGCAAAACAAAACCTGAGCCGAACAACGACTTCTGCAGCTGCACCTCTCGGCGTCTCTTGGGCTCCAGGCCAGGAGCCTGTGACGGGCTCAGCTCGCTCACCAGATCAAAGCCTGGCTGGTTGTCATGGAGTCAGCAGAGACACACCCAGCGCAGGTATGAGCCATGACTCGACATCAGGCATTCGTTTTAATTATCACCCACAGCCAGCGGCAGATCTACAGGGTTTACAGTGCGTACAACGTTTTCTCATCAGGTTCAATGCTGCCTGGGGAGGATGTGTGGGGAGGGGCTGCGGTCTCTTAACAGCTGTAGTTCAAACCACCACTGGGCTACAAACAGGATTCTCCTCACATCACCGTGACAGCAGAATTCAAACGCACAGCTCGGACCCGCTCGGCCTCAGAGGGAACGTGAAGGAGCAGAGGATGATGTTCCTACCAGAGCAGAGGACGCCTTTGTGTCGGGCGCAGGAGAAGTCGTCACACTCGCAGAAGGCTCCGTAAATCTTGCCGAACTCCGACTCGTAGCACAGACACTGGTTGCAGCTGCACTCTCCGCGCCCGCTGCAGATCTGCTTCCCCTCGGCTTCCCGGCAGGCGCTGAGGTACATGCTGTTGGCTTCGCCCTCCTGGCACTCGCAGCGGGCGCCCAGGTAGCCCTGCTCGCAGCGACACGTCCCACAGTTATAAGTACCTGCAGGAGCAAAAATCAGCTTGGGTTCAGCTCCCTGTACCACAGAGTTTAGGCTTTTTAACTTTGCAGAACTTTTACTTTCACAAAAAAGTCTTTATAGCAAACTAGAGGTAAAAAACACCACGTCTCCTCCTAAGGGGTCACAAGATGTAAAATATGCACAAATATAAGTTGATGTATTCCTCCTAGAAATGGGATAATAACTGATGTAACTAAAGTGTATTTTAAACATCCACATATCTCAAGTTATAAAAATAGTAGTGAGTAAAGTAAAGAGTATAATTTCCGCTATATTACCGTCTTTAACTCGACAACAACCACACAAGTGAGAGCGTCTCCATAATCAGGCCTGAAGAAGCAGTGAATTAAGAGGGTAGAAGTAGGAGTTGTCCCTCAGGTATCAAAGGTCTGACCTCACTGATTGAAGTGTCCAACGTACACCAACGTTTTAACTCACAGGAAGCAGAGCCAGGAGCTTTTCTCCGTCTCGTGTCGTTCACTAAACCACAAGGCTGCTGTTTTTAAAACCGATTTTGACCAAGAGCAAAAGTCCAGGATGGTTTTCTTGAAGAAGCAAAAGAGTTTGAACTGGTTTTCTTATGGATTTGTGCTTTTAAACATAATTACAGATATCAAAACTATGTAATTAAAACTAGCAACTATAATCTCCTGGGATTATTTGAAAGGGGAATAATACAAATGGAAAATAAACATTAGGTTTAGTGTGAAAAGGGTTGATCTAATAAATGTCAGCAATCTATTGTTTAAATAGGATTTTATTTGTGTGTTTCATACTCTTTCCTTCTCAGAAATGTTTGGTTGAGCTCAAGACAAGTTCCATTGAGGTTTGTTGCTATGGTAACTAGGTGTTGAATCTTAAACGCTCCTCTTCAAGCGGACGTACCCATGGAGCTGCAGATGCTGCTGTTGGTCCGTGCCGTCCGGCTGCAGCCGCAGTCACACTGATAATCCACCGCCACCTCCAGACGGTCTTTGAACCCCACCGGCTTGATGGTGAAGCTCTGGTCGGCGCCGCGGCCCGGACAGCTCCTCGCTTCCACGCTCACGTTGAACGAAACCTGCACAGAAACAGAAGAGGTCGTGTTCAAACAGCGGAACTGCTGGAAAAATGCTGCCGACTTCCTGTCTGTTCCTTCTGCAGAGTTCACGTCAGGTTCAGATGACAGATGAAGGTTTTAAACAAGTAGCAGCATCAAACGGCCTCGGAGCCACAGCATCTTCTGACATCTTTTATTTCCATAAGTGGCCTGATCCCACCCTGCAGCTCTTCATCGGAGCAAACACACACATCCTGCAGATGCTCGACAGCACAGACAGTCTGCAGGCGTGAACTACACATGACCCTGCGTCGTTCATTCACATCAACGGACTCATTTCACCCCAGAAGGAGCAGCTGTGGCTTCGCCTGCTCACAAACTGGGACGTGACTTCAGAACTACACCCATTTAATCTCTTTCCTGTTCCTCTTTGTGGAATTTGAGTCCAAAGCACATTAGATTGATAAGCACTGTTTGAACCCAATAACAGGGGGAAGGGGCAGTGTTTTCAATCTCTGCACCATATATGAAACACAGGTTGATTCAGGAAACAAGAAAAGCCTTCGTCACATCTTACTCGTACTTGCCCCCAGAGCAGGAAACTGGTTAACACAATCAAATTTACTGTAAATCTGAGTCGCGAGGAAGCCACTGCTCTATCATGTGGCTGGTTAGGAACCGGGGGGGGGGGGGGTAGGGCAGGGCAAGTGAGGGAGAGTAGATTGAACTCATTGAGGAAATACCTCGACACACAGATGAGTGTGTCATGTGTGAAACAGACACTGGTATGTACTATGGTATGGTGCACATGTAGACAGGAGAGCAACACATTGGAAACTGGTTTCACGATGACGACATGAAAGACAAAAGGAAATCTGTGCCTCCACTGAGAATTCACTTTGGATGATGGAATTCTTATGACTGCCTGAAATTCAATTTACTGGGACAAAACACATTGAGGTCAAACAAAACAACATCTGATTCAACTGCCTCTGTTGAGTCCGTGCAGATTTGGACTCATTCATATGCATGAGTCTATTCAGCGCTCGCACAGTTCTGCAAGTGTTACAGAGAAAAGGTGCCGGGCTTAACGGCCCACACTTCAGTTTTCTCCCCCCCGCCTGTTTATTCCTTTCACAGTCGTGCGGTTTCACAGGCCCCCTCCTGCCTGCTTTTGTGCGATGTCATTGAGATGCAGCATCAGGCTCGACGGCAAGGCTCACACGGGACGCGGTGACTGACACCCCCGGGTCGAGCCACATCCTCGGTAAAAGGCTGGGAAGGTTGGCACCCGGCGGACCGAGCCCGCTGTCCTCCCTCCACCTCCTTTCAGGGCTCAGGATGAGAAGACAAGAGCGAGGCTCATAACCCGAGGGACCCTACTTTTCATTCAGCGCTGTTATTCTGCCTCAATCAGCCTCCAACACACATTCCCACCCCCCAAAAAAACCGTGGTGGGCGGGGGGGTGAAGCTCTCCATGTAACAGAATGTCTGAAGCTGCCCCTCGCTCACATTGTCAAAGGATTCAGTGCAGATTTTAATTAGGAGCCTGTGCAAAATTCAAAGTGATTAAAATGTCCCATCATCCTGCTCCACCTGAGAGAGAGAGAGAGAGAGAGAGAGAGAGAGAGAGACAGAGACAGAGACAGAGAGAGACAGAGAGAGAGAGAGAGAGAGAGAGAGAGAGAGAGAGAGAGAGCCCTCCGACTGGGCTGAAAGCAGCTGGTGCCAACGGACTTCAAACATTTACTCCATCGTCCCCCCCCCCCCCCTTCCCCGTGTTCTCTCTGTACAACTGGATAGAGATGACAATACAGCAGGAAGTTTCTGGAAGCTTCCCAGTGAGCGAGTGGACGTGTTGATGAGGTTTCTAACACGTGACGGACGTGAAACTGGGAGAACACAAATATCTCAGGATGAAGAAGAGGAGCCGTACGCGCAGAAGACGAAGACGTCAACTTCGAAAGACGAGGAGATTCCAGAGCTTTTGGTGATGAGGGCCGACGCCGGTGTGGATGAGCTGTAAACAACAACACTGATCTGTCCACAGCAGAAACATGTTCCTGTTGTTGTGAACGAGTCGGACCCGACAACCTGCTGCTGCCGCTTCACGTGATAATGTGAAAATGTCATGTCACATCTTCTGGAGTTCATATGTGAAAACTGCTCAAGGGTTTAAAAACCAATCAACTGATGATGTTTGTCTCTTTTCCCCTTAATTTATATTCTCACTGCATATTTGGCTGCAGCCGAAGTTCCTACAACATTCAGAACAACACAACCACAAGAGCAGAAACTAAATCCCCTGAGGAAATGCTCAGGCTTAAAATAAAACAGTTTAAAAATGCACGCAGTGTGTTAATGTGCGTGTTGCGACAGGTGCTGATGAGAACGTGCAGAAAGTCCAGTTTGAGATCTATGAGCTTGAAGACAAATCTGACACCGAAGCAGAGACACAATGAGACGGGTCCTGAAAAGACACCACAGCAGTCGCCAACTTTATCCTCAGGCCTTGATGATTATAAGGAAAATGTTGTTGCATCGCGCTCCTGCTGGTGTGAACACAGCCTCAGGATGGAGGGGGAGACGTGAAGCTTTTCTCACAGCTGTATCCACCCAGAAGTGAAACCAGCTGAGAGGCAACAGAGAAAATATCCCCGGAGGAATGAAGAGCCTGTGCCAAGACAGTGGAGTGATGATAACTTGATCTTTCCTGCGTTTAGATACAGAAGATGAGCATCATGCAGAGAAACTGAAATACAATCTACAAACCACTTAATTTGTTGGGTGTTTATAAGAAGAGGAAATTCACGACAAGGAAAAACAAGAAGTGGTTTCTGGTTTGGAGAAGGTAATAAAATGAATGTCCTGGAGTAGAAGTCAGAATCTCAGTCGGTCACATGAAGGTGTTTGGTTACAGTGAAATAATCCTCCCTCCCCCTCCACTTCAGTTTGACTTCACCAACACGCAAATCTTTTAGTTTTAAAACTAAAAAGATAAAAAACATCTGTGTACTCTGCAGAAACAATTAAGCCGAATATCAGTTATAATTATAGACTGTAAATAAAGATGAACAAAATGGCTCCACTTCCTGCAACTATCCAGAAATGTGAACCACCTAAAATGGCCGAAATCTTCTTAAGAAACATTTATTTAATATGTTCTTTGATTTTTTTTCCACTAACATGGAGGAGGAAATGGCTCACGACCTCACCTGGAGCCGGCGACCAGGCTTCACTTTAGGGGAGCAGTTATGTCAATCATCTTTATTTACAGTCACGTACTGGTCACGTGGTGTAAACAGGAAGTAGATCGTCTACTTTGCACTTGGTTTCTTCGTTAAAAAATAAAATAAAATACTTTGAATGAGCAATGAACAGCAATGTTTAAAAAAATAAGAGCAGGGATTTCTTTACTAGGATCAACTACAAGAGAAGAGGTTAAAAGTTCCTTCATCACCGGTCGACGAGTTCTGAGCAACAAAAACAAACGAGGCCCGTTTCCAAACTTCTCAGTTTCTAGAAAACTAAAAGCAGAGATGCATTTTGAAGCTGAAATGCGGTCGTGTGGATTTAGCCTCAGAAGCTCAGCCAGTCACTGTGACTTCTCCTCAGGTGCCAGTGAAGGTGTTTGGTTACAGTGAAAAGCAAAATAAACCTCCCTCCCCCTCCACTTCAGTTTGGCCTCATCACAGCAAAACTCTGGCAGAACAAGCCAGGGACTTTTTATCCTGCGTCTTCAGCCAGTGGACGTGTTGCAGGAAAATCCCACAGCCGACACACACACCACTGACTTCACAAGGTCGTTCAGCAAAATAAAAGTGAAATCCTAAAGCTGCAGATACATTTTTCATGACCTGAAAAAGTAAAACTGATGTAGGTGGAGACGACCGAGCTGCTGGAACACTCAGGTCCAGCAGGATGAATAAAGCATGTACTGTATGACGTGAGGGGAGCTGCAGAGGACAAAGTGTGGACGGGGCACTCACGGTGTCTCCTATCTTCAAGTCGGCACACTTCCTGAGGCCTGGCAGCGGCTTCCCATCCTGGCAGGTGGCGGTGAAGGAAAGGCCGATGTCCTCAGGGTGGTCCCACACCGACAGCTCCACTTTAGAGCGGATGTTCTGAGGAGACAGAACCAGGGAGGAAGATCAGGGGCACGTTAAAATAAATCCTCACAGGGTTCCTCTACGATAACGCAGACAGGATTTTGTATCAGTGCACATAAACTCGAAACTGCAGCCACGTTAATACGTTGACATTTATATTAAAACCACCTCAGGTATCTGCTCATGTCTGTAACTCTGGAGTGCAAAAGAGGGAAACATGGGGAATGTGTTGCTCTGGTTAGGCACATTTTTATAGTTAATCTCACCACAACCGCAAGAGCTGTGCACGGACGCAGGTTGTGTGCGTGTGCATGTGAAATTCCGCGGCTGCGTGCAAAGCCAGCTGCATCTGCAACAGTCGCTCATGCACGTTTGCTGTCAGGGATAAAACGGGATCGTACTTGGTGCACGAGGGCGAGTGTGACCTCAATCACTCTCACACACAATTAGACGTTTGTGACCCTGAACACGATCACAGCGAGACGGCGCTTCGTGCCACAGTCAAGACTCGGAGAGAAACGAGTCGGCTACACAACATAATCTCATAGTGTTTGGCAAAGCTCATCGAGCTAACGACTCCGGAGCGGTGGATATGATGTGGCAGCTGGAATGTTAATAAAGGCCGTCAAGTCAAAGCACTTCAAGCTCCACCCCCCCCCCCCCCCCCACATGCCGAGCGCAGCGAGTCTGCGTTTGACACAAGTTTCTGTCGCAGAGAAAACGTCTTCGCGACGCAGCTCCTCCTGAGCGAGGCGAGGCGACCTCTGAACACCCACGCAGGAAAACATTTCATGGAAAGGCTGAGTGGCTGCAGAGCTTTTTTCAACAGGCTTCAGTTTATGGTTCAGACAGAGAGTGAGGATTTAGAAACACTGCACATATCACTCCTGTTCTGGAAAACCCATATTAGTTGATTTTAAATTGTTAGAATTTGTTAATTGTCTCGCCCTTTTTTAATCAGACCAACAAGAGGAAAGAAACATCATATGTCTCATTAAAAACTACAGCAGACCAGTTTTCTCTGAATCTGTCTCTTGTCCCACATTCAATTTAATTTAATTTAATTGAAAGTCAAACGTATTTAATTCAGCCTGATTCTGTCTCATGATTCTTTTAATGTCCGTCGTCATTTCATCTTTTATCTTCTGTGTCTTTTCCTGCGTTTCTCTCGTTTTTCCTTTTCCATCCTCATGAAGCTTTTATGTGCAACATAAATAAATCTGACTCATGTCTGACTGATGATTTCTAAAACTCAACACATCTTCCCTCAACTTTGAATAAGCTGCATTCATATTCAGGTGGTAAATACGTCCTGACCAGACTATAAACCCACTAATCTATTGGATTATAGTGCATTTTCTCCTGTTTATCATTTTCCAACCCCCCAGATTCGTCTCTGAGCCACTGTGAAGATCCTCAGTTATAACGGCTGCTTTGTTTTTGGAAAGTGTTCTAAATATGGTGGAAAATGGCGACATCTTTAAAATGTTTTTAATCACCAGCAAATAAAGTCAGCTCACAACAAATCCTCACGTTCGAGAAGCTGAAACTAAAAGTGTCAGCTGTTAAAACCACTGCAACACTCCGGCCTCGCTGCAGAATGAGAAATCCAGCTGGTGTCGGCTGGAGGCTCATTAACAGACTTTAAAAGAATTTCCCTCAGTTTTCCTCCTCCCCCTCTTCTTCATATCTCTCCTCTCAAATCCCTCTCTCCGTCGGTTCTCTCGGTTCTCTGACAGCACACAAACAGGAAATCCTGCTGTTCACTCACATTGTAGGCTGTGATGATCAGCTGGATGACGTTCTTAGAGTCCTGGTCCAGGATTTCCACTGTGGTTCCAGGGATGAGCGCAGTAAAGTTCTGTGTAAATAAGAGATAAGTGTTAGTGTCATATATTTAAAAAAAGGAGCAGGAGGAGTATAACGTCTTCAAATCATAAATGATAAATACCTTATAAATAACGTAGAGTCGCTTTGTGACTGCGAAGATGAGAAAGATGTTATTTTCTGCCAGTTTCTCTCCAAGAAGAGCCAGAGAGGGATAATCCTGCAGAGAGAAGATGGCAGGAGGCATTAGATGGGTTTTTCTACACACTTATACTGACACACACATATATACATCTACACTACACTGCTGTATATACACTAGTTTCCGGTCAGGAAGCTTGCAAACGGATGTTGACGTTCTTTTCCCTCCGAGATGTGCGGTGGGAGCAAAGGTCGAAGAATTTTCTTATTTCTAGAGAAAAGCTTCAGAATCTGAAACTTTGAGACCTGGTTGTTTTCATTGGATGCAACACAGTCTCTGTCTGAGGCTCATCTGTTGAAGTCAAACGAGAGTTTCAGTAGCTTTCTGCAGCAGAGTCAATTCACAGCCAACTTGGTCTTTAGAGACCGAAGGAGGAATCGCTTGGCTGGTTAACCACTTTGGAGAGAGAGAGTCAAATGGCTGAAGACAGATATTAGGAAGTTAAAAATATTAAATAATCAATATCCAAGAAAATATCAATTATCAACGATTCCCATGTCATTATCAAACCTTATTACAAAGAAATGAAATTGAGGTTTTAACCATAAATAAAATGTAAAGAAAATACAACCAAACATTTAGAACTTGAAGTTTCTACATCAGCAAACATAAAGACACAAAATGAGCCACAAATATTTGAATATAAACTAATAATCTCAAATCAATATTGTTTGTGAGAATATCTAAAGCATCACAAACCATAATATCAGCTCAGATTTTCTTAACTACAGACGTAATAAGGAATTCTTTAGTAAACTGCAGCACGGCAGCATCCACATGATTCTGATCTATTTTTCCAAAGCATTACTGTGCTGACACAATGAACTTATTATGAGTGAAAGACTTTAGTTGTGTTCGTTTTTTTTACTGACTTTAATTTAAGAAGAAAAAAATTCCACCAGCTCCTGACTGGCACTTTAACTCGTATCCAAACGGAATCACGGGTTCAGGTCAGTAGTTTGAGTTCAGTTGAGGATCAAGCACATTTCTGCACCACTGCAGCGAGTCCACGGTGAATTCTGTGGTTTCACCGGCAGCCTCCAGGTGAGACAGCGTGCACTGGCCCTTCCCTCCACCACCACAGGCTGTTGCTCTTAATACGTGTGTGTTCTCAGCTCGTCTGGTTGAAGTAAGTTGCCGTTTTTACTTCAGCTGCCTTCACTCAAGCTTTTCTTTGGAATGAGACAGATTTACTGAACACGTCGGACATTAAACGAACTGAAATCTCTGATGCGGACGTGGACACGAGCCAAGTGGAGCCAGAAACCCTTAAAAGGTTAAAGGCATGAAAAACAACCTTGTTCTCCAAGAAGGAATCAGATTCATATCTACTCGTCGTTCTTTGAGTAAACTGTGGAAATTCCAAAGCCCATTCACAGCTGGACTTTGTAAAGAAAACGCACCTGAGATTTATTGAACAATGCTCTGTGTTATTATTATTATTACAGCAACATAAAGGTTTCAGGTTTCTTAAGGGTAATAAAGCTGCAGGGTGCATGTGCTGCCATAAAATCTGGGATAATAGGGGCACATACAGATATTGACCAAGCCGGCGTCCCCCTGATTTTAACAGTTACTTCAACCTTTCAAGGGTCTTGCATCCAACCATCCATTATCTTCACTTTACTACGCGATCAGCAGCTCTTCTTACCATCTTTGTGGAGGCGCTGTACTCGTTCCTGTCGTTGAGGTGGCACCGCCCATCGTGGGGCTGGACGAGGCCTCCGAGCCTCCCGTCCAGAGCGAGGTGAGGCACGTCGTCTGTGGCGAACACCAGCAGGTGGTACGCCCCCTTCCTCCACCCTATTTCCTCCTGTTAAAGATGTGCAGCCGATTAGAACCCAGGGGTTTGTTGGAGTGTTAAAATGTAACGGTGTGACTCCTCCTCTGGTTTTATTATCACAATTAGAGCAAAGAGCGGGTTGGAGAAGTCATTATTAAAACCACTATGACTGGAAAGACAACACAAAACACATTTACTGCAGGTTTAAACAACCACACAACAACAACACTGAGTCACCAAAGCCAGTTCAGCAGGACAAGGTTGGTTGGTTATCAACAGGAAACAACCGGCAGCGGCAGAATGAGCGTCTGACAGAGTGCTGACGAACGCACAACACTAAAGAAACATGACATTTCAACCAGTGAGCAGAGAAGAGGGCTTTACTCCATTATTCTGTCTGTACAGTATAACACAGAGCTGTGTTCTCACTGGAGAGAGACTGTGTGACTAGGCTGAGCTTTGCATCCAGACCTGACACTGACTGTTTCCTGAGTTCAACGCATGGATGAGGCTAAAACAACCAAAAGACAACTGAAGTTGAAATCACGTCCAACAGCATTTGTAAGATGGAAAACCTTTCAGCTTTCCCAGCAGCCATTTTCAGTAATAACCCGGAAAACGTCTGAACTTTACTTTGTCTTTCACACATGAAGAACGCAGAAGAAATTGACTCTGACCTTTACGTTCTCACACAGCCTCAATAGTTGACTATTTTCTGCTATCTGCTAACAAAGGGTCCCATATCTGTCCTCTTCTAGAATATCCCCATTTCATGCTTCAGTAATCTTCACAACATCTGATGTCTGACCACCAGCGAATGAAGCCGGATCAATCACGGCTGTGGACACACCCAGTCTCCTAACCAGAGTGTTTGAAATAGTGCAGCCGGAGTAAATTACAAGGCAGCGGCTTCTCGCAGGGAGTCATTCTCTTCCTGTAGAAAACAATTAAACTGGGGAGAGGAGAACAGGGATATGACTGAGCCTGCCAGTGACTCGTCCTCATGTTTAACCAGCTGCACCAGACTGCACTTCCTGTTTGTCCCCCATGGTGCTTTTAATTAACAGGCAAATAGACCAGACGCTTGTCACGGGGGCATCCCGGTTATTTCACAGCGGCTTTCCTCTCCATCTAAAACCAAACGTGTGCTGTCACTAAGTGTGGCCAAGTCATGGTTCGATCTCCAAAGGGCACTAAATACAAACTAATGAGGATTAAGGGAAGTTTGTCACCTTACAAACCGCGGCCTGCAGGATGGCGTCAAATCCGCCCTCTGGTGCGTCCCGGTTGCGAGACACCATCTGCTTCTGCACCTCCTCGTTAAAGCGGTCCACTTTGTCCGTCAGTGAGAGGATGTGGCGGAAACCGAAGGTGGGGACACAGTTGGGGAAGAGTTTGTATCTGTGGTGGGGGGGGGGGAGAAGCAGAGATCCCTGAGGTGTTTCCTCCGAGAGTCACATCAGGACACAGCAGCAAAAACACTGAGTTTCATCTGTGTTTATCGAGGCTGGTTATGTAAATAAAGAAAACGTGGTGAAGCTGATTTGATTTGTGAAAACAAGCAGGATTGTTTTGATGAGAGTTTGATGGGATCCAGTTAAAATCTAGGTTGTTTTCTTCTTTTACAAATAGGATGAGCAGCGGCAGAAGTCAGTGGTTCGGGGTCAAAATGTCGACATCTATCCCTTTAACATTTCCCTGCTGTGCTTGACTGTGTGCGACTGATAAACACACACACACACAGCCAAGGCCATAACCTAGATGGGAAGTGATGCGTGATGGCGGGCAGCGAGTTAGAGCGGTGCAGTGTCACCTCCGGGGCAATAATCGTGTGCCACAGCTTGTTACCCTCCATCTATTCTGCTCCTTTTCAGTTTGACCTCATCAACAGACGTGACCGGCCAGCGAGGAGAGGGGCCATTTTGAAAAACTGTCTATTATCAAGCTGCAGGATGTGAACGATACGTGATGCATGAAGGTACAAAACACAATGTGTGGTGTTAGAGGGAGAGTTCCCCTTCGTCTACTGCAGCACATTCAAGTCAAGTAAAAAACAGATTTGTGTCCACTACCCACCCGCTACATGGATTCTCTTGATACTTCGGCGCCGTGTAAGAAAACGGGGACATGTTTTTATCCACGAAGGAGCCGAAGCCCAGCCTGAAGTTGCTGGTGAGCTTCCCCATCTCCTGGGCCAGCTTGGTGCCCAGGTTCCGGATGGTGTCCAGGTCGTCCTTCATGGACAGAGAGAGGTCCATCAGGTAGTAGAGGTCCACCGGGTAGTCCTCCACCTGCCGCACCTGCAGGCCAAACCACGTCTGGTCTCCTGGATGTGCAGGTGGAGAGAATCTCTCAGATGCTTTACTCATTAAAACGTGAATTATTCATAAGAAGACTTTTTTTAACTTCCCTCGTCCTCGCTCAGGGTTTTTCTCGCACTTTAAATGTTTATGATTCTTACCCGGCCTCAGACTGAGGGAGATTTTCTGAGGCATAATCTGAACCACATCGTCCTGGCTGGACCCGGAGCCTTTCGAACTCAGGGGTCTGTTCTGCAGGACTGAGAAGCTGCTGGTGGGGAACTCGATGGACCGAGCCTCGCAGCCCCTCTTCTCCAAGTTCTGACGGAAATCGCACCGTGACGTCAGAGTTCGCCCCTTCCCAAAATCCTGAAGGATGGATAGCGAATCAAAGAAAGAGTTTTAGATATAATAAACACACGTGAGCTACTGTTCCATCTCTGTGACAACTGCTGGATCTCCCAACACACAAAGAGGGCTGAACACACATGTGCATATACACCTACTCTCCAGAATAAATCCAGAAAACAATGCAGAGGGTGAGTCCTACCTCTTGTGCGCACCAGGCGCAACTGGGATGGATCAGGAGACATTCTTCACAGGACGTAGCACTGCCACTCATACACATGTTGAGACCTGAGAAACAGGTGGAGATGGTGGAGAGGGATGAAAAATGAGGAGTTGAATACAACAGAAAACCCTGTTCACAGTAATGTAATCTGATCCACAACAGTCACAATTGTAGTGTTTCTTGGTTTGAGCTACAGTTTGTTGGCTTGTATTGGAAAGTCCAGAGCACTTTGTCTGTCTGTCAGCAGGATTACTCAAAACCTACTGAACCAATTATCTTTAAACTTGGAAGGATGGGGCGTGGGCCAACAAAGAACCCTTCAGATTGTGGTGTGAATCCAGGAAATGTTTTCATCACTTTCTTTAAAGTGCAACACAGGCTGTTTTTACTTATTTTTCCGGTTTATTTGTCAGCAGGATCACTATTTCAATTTTAAACTTAAGAACAAGTTTTAGTTTGGTGCAGATGCAGATTTTAAACTATGTTTTAAGATAAATAAAGTATTTAAGTCATCAGAGTATATTCTTATACTATAAGAATAATCGATGTAGGATTGTTCAGCCTCGGTGGACATATGGGCTCTGAGTGATATTCTAGTGTTGTATTGATGCTTCTAGTGTTTCGACAATACATCACAATATAAAAGCAGCAACACACACACACACACACACACACGTCACATCATAATCCCACAAAGAAAGCATGTGAGAGGTGACACGTTTCCTGGTCAAGTGTATGTCGGGTGTGGTGACACCTCAGGGAAGTTTCAGCAAACGTAAGCACATAAATATCAGCCAGTAAGAAACCCACAGGAACAGCTGCTCTGTCCTGTTTCTAAACAAAATCATTTTGTGCATTTGATCGGTTCTTATTCAAGCACTTTTACTTCAACTATGACTTTAAGGGATTTATTGGCAATAATTCGTTCTTAGTTAACCACAAGTTCTTTCATGTTTGGCAACGTCACCACTAGATGGCACTAGATTCTACACACTGACCCTTTAAGCCTCTCTAGATGCTACAACATTTCCTATGGGTCAACGCAGGTTCTCCACATTTTCCTGTTGCTGTGAACGAGTCAGACCCGGACAATCTCCTGCTGCTGCTTCACATGTGAAAGACAAATGTCCGGACTCAACTGTTCCGGACATTTTCCAGAGTTCATGTCTAGAACCTGATGTTCGGGGCCTGTTCCTTCGATGCAAATTCACAGAACCTCAGTGACACGTGTAAGCGTCGACACAGCAAACATCAACAACCGCACACGGAGGCTCCTGTCGCCTCCATGTGGCCCCGGGTCAGCTGCTGCTGTCCCGGGTCAGCTGCTGGTGTCCGAGCTGCACACCCTGGTGCACAGCTTGGTTCTGTATGAAGGTGGACACAGGCGGTGGACACAGGCGGAGGACACCGTCCTTCTTACCTCGGACCGGGTGCGTAAAGGTCTGCAGGAGAGCGCAGCACAGAGCCGCGCGCCACATCCACGTCCCCGGGCTCCAGCGCATGGTGCCACTCGGCGTGTTGGTGAAATGTCTGATCTCGATCTCTGCCCGACACGAGCTTTAATTACTTTCCCATCAGACCCCTCGTTGGACTCGATGATGCGTGGAAACCACGACAGTGACGCGCGCGTGTCTCCTCCGGCAGCTCCACGGATCTGCGCTCATAACGAAGGGTGAACACCGGAGGAATCATCCGTTTGTCGGTTGCGTGTTGTCGGGAAAATCCTCCGGCAGACTTCCACGTCTCCACTACTTCCCCCGGAGACTGTGACCGCAGCTCCGCAGCTTCTCCTCCGACATGTTCGTCCAAACGCGGAGGAGCCCTCGACACAAACACACCAACTCCTGCAGCGACTTTCTGCTCATTGGACCAGTTTGATTCCCAGCTGCACTCCCCGCCCATCCACAGGCACAGATTACATTAACTCCTTCACTGCCCGGAGGAACTGTGGGCTCCATGTTGGAGGCGACACCCTGCAGAGGTACGGTGGCCGAGAGAGACCAACGCAAATCAAGAAAACACATGCAAATACAATGCATTTGCAAATTAAGAAAACACGTGCACATACAATAAACGTGCCAATTCAGGAAAATCATGCAAATAGAAAAATTCTGTGCAAAATCAAGAAAACACATGTAAAAATAAGAAAAGATGCAAATAGAAAAAAAACATTTCTCAATAGAGAATGAATGCATTTCTGTTTGTGCTATTTTACAAAATATGTAAAACCCTTTCAGTAGGTACCCATACTAGTAAGAGTCCGTTCAGGCTGTGCAGCCTCTTCGACCTCAAGAGGGAGCTGTTTTCATCTGGGTTTACTTAACTGAAAATTCAACATTTGAAGGTCTATGGTAGAAACACCATTAGTGGTTGACATGGTAAAAGTCTCACATAGCTGGACCCGTCTTAACCGAGCTGTGTCCCAGTCAACAAAAGCCCTCAAAGGAAACATCTCAGTTGTTCCCTTTTTAAATCAAACAAAGACAGATGAAGCACAACAAAAAGACAATATTTCAATGTGCATCCTTTATATTAATGGAACGTAAAAGTCTAACAAAGCTGCTGCTGTACAACGGTGAGCAACCTTATGAACCACTTTACAAATCTCTACAAACACATTCCTTAAAAACAGATGTAGGCACTGTGTGAACCTCAAACTTAAACTTGTAGCTGCAACAAACTCGGCACTGAAGAACAGTCAAAAACAATCTGATGCTGCCTGAACACAGACGCTATATCAAACTAACATTTGAGAACTACTTTCTATGGCAAGCAACTTTTTTCAGCCGACATACGATTGATTTTAGATTCATCACTTGAGTTGTGATGCTTTTTTAACAAAGAAAAAACAAATCTCAAGCCTCCATCCTGCTCCTGCTTCCTCGTGACTACGGGACATTCTCTGGCCTGGTCAGAAGCTCGGAGGTCATCTCCCTGATTCTCCCGAGCGGCTGGCCACAGAGGGCTCCCCGGTTCTTGGCCGTCAGTCCTACCAGAGCATTGACAATCCTCTGCCTCCTGACATTCGGGTGGTGCAGAGTCAGCTCTGCCATCAGGGTATCGAAGCTGCCCATGGTGCCGTAGTGTTGGGGCACAAACGTCGCATTTGCTGTGGGCATGATGCAGATCGTCGTCCTGCTCTTGATGCTGGAGCTCACAGGCAGCTGAGATATTCATTAGAGAGGACAGAGATTATTCATTATTATATTATAATGCACCTTTATTTTTGATAGGACAGAGAGCTAGCTGTGAAAGGGGGGAAGAGAGAGGGGGGTGACATGCAGCAAAGGGCCACAGGTCGGAATCGAACCCGATGGTGCTTTTGCTTTGGTCTGTTTCAATCTTGTCGCCTAATTGGCTCTAATCTAATTGATTTTCTGGATCGATTTTGTAGCCTTAAATAATCATTAATATAAATAAGACCTACGTGTAACTTAATGCATTTAAGACCTAGCGCATCATATATTTTAACATATTTAAGACTATGTTATATAGTTTTATACTTTTTAAGATCCTGGGGAAACCCTGTTCAAGAGGCCTACATCACCTCTCACCTTTCTCTCAGTGCTACTGGGGTCAGTCTGGGGTGGTTGTAGTTTGGTGGCTTCCTGTGAGGACTCCCTGATGCTGCCTGAGGCCTGGCTCAGACTCTGGCTCCCACCGACGGCTCTGTTGATGTGCTCCACATGCAAAGTACGGCCCTTCACGCTGAAGCCATTCAGCTCCCGCGCCGCAGCCTCGGCAGACTGCAGGCCAGTTACCATCACTATGGCAACTCTGGAGAACACAGCCAGCCAGAGGGTCAGTTCTTTCACATTAATGAGTCCACACGGGAAGTAAATCGCTGTTTTCGCATCACTTTTCTAACTGAAACCGATGAATTAGGATTTTTGATACAGTCAAAACTGAGGAGCATGTGAAGATCACCATTGTGAGAGTAAAGTCACAAATAATTAAGTGTAAACAGTCGATGTTCTCGTGCAGCTCACCTCAGATCTTTCTTTAAAACAGGGATGATGACTTCAGAGGGATGGTACTTCTCAAACCATGTCTTCACTTCCCTCTGATGAAGATAAGATTTAGTTAAAGCCTGCGATGCCCCCTGGTGGCTGCAATGGTACCATACAATGCATCACAGTGGATGGAAATGAACAAAGTTTAGATTTGATAACAATCGTGGTATTTATCCTGTAGTTGGAGATGGTACTTTTTGTGTAGTATGCAGCAGAAGAGTGTAAAGTCACCTCTGTCACGTTTCTGGGAAGGTTAGTGACGCAGAGCACTGAGCTCTCCGCCTCCTCACAGGGAGATTCTGTGGTTACAACAAACATTAAGGTTAAAAATCCTCCACACTTACAGCTGTAGAGCTTTAGCTACATTCACCAACCACTCACCATCAGTTGGACCTTCTGAGATCGTGGTGGTGTCCTGTCCCCTGTCAGCAGCTCCTGCAGGCTGCAGGACTTCTTCAGCATCGAACCATGACTCGCTCATGTTGAGCTCTTTGCATGCAGCTCCTGCCCAACAAAGAATTTATTGGCTTCTGGCTCTTTATTTAAAAAAACGTGTGAGAGATGCTTTTGCTTACTGGTCTGCTTTTCTTCCGGCTTGTTGGCATCATGGTTAGCATCTCCTCCCTGAGGGACACAAGTGACAGCTCTCCTTGATTTGCTCTTCTCCTCCTTCAGCGTTTTGCATTACTATCTGTTTAACCCCCCAACAAAGCTGTGCAAACTGACGACTAAACACCAAATAGAGACCAGTTAGGACCAATGAGACAAGCTGCTCACTGATTTTGTATTAGTAGCACTTATCTTTAACGTCTCATTGTGCGTTCATGTGATGAAGGAATAATCGGAAAAATTAATTCCCAACTGGGAAAATTCACGTGAACGCCGTCTCAAGTTGGAACAACTTTCTTTGACCTTCATTGTTATACAAATATTGGAAAGAGGCGTCAGGGTTAAAATGCTTTAGACACATAAATACACACAGGTCGTTTTACAGAGTCCATGTTTTTTCCCACATTCCAACTTCAAAGCACAAGAAAACACTGAAGTCAGAACGACTTCACAAATTGGGACTTTCCAGGAGCATGTGAACAAAAGTCTGTTAACATACCTGGAAGCCATCGCTGCTTTGATCACCAGGACACCCATTTTCTTCAGCTAATGTTTTATACCCCTGTGGCTCCAGGGCGTTCCTTAAAGTCAGACGAGACAACATTACAGCTGCCTGACCGTTGAATTACATCAGACACACACTCATTTATGTTCTTACGTACCGAGAGGGACGATCTTCCAGCACATCACCAATTATCTAAACAGAGACATTAGATCATTGTTGTTACATCTGTGGTTAAAAAAACACCAAACCACCAACAGTTTAAATCATTCTGACATCAGTGGGTTAATGAGGCTGAGTCTCACATGTGCAGGGATGTAACCTGCTCCAGTAATTCTCTTCTCTGAGTCAACACACAGAGGTTTAAGTTGCTCCAGAGGAACTCCCTCCAGGATCTGGTCCCTCATGTGGTTATAGTCACACTCCAGTTTTTGCAGGACACCTGAAATGTTTGCAGGAGGCTCCTTTGGCCTAAAGAGAATGAAGAATGATGAAAGGTTTGAGCTGCAGGTTTCCTTCCTTTAATTGAGCTGCATTATAAACATTAACAGTTTGACGAGCATGTGAACTAGCAAATGTGAAATAGCAACCCATTATACTTTGACTAAAGCCATACAGATACGTGTGGCAACTGCTGCTTGTTGGTCACATCAACTTAAGATGTTAGGAGCAGCAACTGTAACATTTACTGTATTTGATTTGACTTTCTCGTCTCCATTTCTGCCCGTCCGTACTACAACACAGCCCCGGAGTCGTGAGGACTGCAGGCGTAACCATAGCAACAGTGACATACAGTTGTGTGGATGAAGTCTTTAAATCAGGTTATGAACTGACCGGTATTGGTCCTTATCTCTGTGCGTTGTAATGAGCTGGTCTCCCTCAGCAGAGGTACAGTAGAGTCTCCAGCAGTGTTGCCTGCACATGAGGTGCTGCACAGCCAGGAGGCGCAGCTCTGCCTGCTGAGCACGCTCAATACAGTCACATCCCTTTCTCAATTTATAACCCAATCTGCAAAAAGAACAATAATATAATGACAGATATTCGTTTTAATACTGCGGAAGAAAACACATTCCAGAGACTGTGTTTTTGGTACTTTACCTTTTAATTTTCTCCTTTTGTTCCTTTTGAGCCGCATTAAGTTTGATAAACTCCTGAAACCATAAACAGAAGCTGATGTAAGGTTTGTTCTGGTCTTATTCACAGGATGTGGGTATAAACCAGTCATTGTTTCATGCATCACTGTTTTTAAGGTGTTTGCTACAGGAAACATCCTCCAACACAACCTACACCCTGGTCTTAGCTCTGTTTCAACCTTACCCCAGCCACATAGTCCAGATCTGCCATGTGGACCTCGGTGATGACGATCTTGTCGGCAGTTTGTGGATCCTCCGATTGGGTGAAAGTTGACACGCGTGGCACAGAGTCTGTGCCGACCATGACATCACAGGTGGGAGCGCGATGCTGAGGGGGGGTGCACGTTTCTGAGGTGTCCTCCTCGGCTGGAGACGTCACAGTCTCGCTGGTGTCTGACAGTGCTTCACTATTAGTGGCGCCCGGTCCTGAGTGATGTGCTTGCGGTCCTCCGGGAGCCACTAAGCCAAGGATGCTCATATCGTCCCCCATGATGCTGTGGAAGTAGACATTCTGATCGTCTCCACTGAACGTGTTCTCCTGACACTCTTCTTCGGTGCTGTTTTCCTCGGCTGGGCCCAGAGAACAGCTGACCTGCTCCGACGCGACTGATTGGATGCTCCTGTCACTGTCTTCTCCACCATCAACATCCACACAGTCAGAGCTGCAGTGCTCAGAGGGAGACTCGTCTGGATTTGACCTGTCACATGAAACAACTTTGCTCATCAATACGACTTTAAATTAAACAGCGAGATGAAACCATCAGAAATATAGATTTACATAAGAAAGCTCATCCTTGATACAGCTGATAGCCAAGTTAACTTGTTTTAAAACCTTTATTAACTAAGAATTATTTAACTACAAAATGGACGTGAGAACTGTGGCATCAAGTTAAAAGATTAAATATCTTTTATAGAAAGGTAGTTCCCTGGTTTATATATGCATTAGTTTGAGACTGAAGTTCCCAGTATTGTTTACCTAAACAAAATCCAGTGTGACCCACAGCACCTGCACACAGTTCACTCTTGTGCACAACAGAGTCAAAGGTCAGATACACAGACTAGATACTCACTGTAATTCACTGACTTCAGCACAGTTAGCAGCGACGTTAGCATTCTGGTCCTGCATCACTGAAAAGTGGCTCTTGAGCTCAGGATCACCTCTCTGACCACTTGGCTCCAGCTCCATGTGCAGAGGGAAGCTCACCAGTTTGTCTGGATCCCTGCACACAGTGCCACTGCCGGCCATCTGCCACGATGGTCAGAAAACACGTCATTATTCATCAAAAGCATAGAAAAAGTTAAAAGTCTAAACCGGTGTTTGAACATCCAGATAGAAAACGTCATATCCTCTCTTTGTGTTGGCCTGGTACCTGTGTGATGGGGCTGTTATAGGCTGTATGCACAAGCTGTTTGCTGTGGCTGATCACCTCATTTGGCTCTCGGGTGAACTTCTCCCTCACATTATTCGGACGCATCTGTGTTTCGGGCACTTCTTTGCAGGAGGTGAAAACAAACAGGACAAAATGTTTAATGCAGCAGCTGTCGACTGAACATCTGAGCTCATTGGATCAGGGAGCAGTTTAAAAAGTTCCAGACTAAAATGTTTTTCACGGATTTCTAGGTGAAAGTCAACGTCAAGATGATTTATCTTCTGGACTTGAGTTGTCGGCAAAAGAAAAAAAACACTTTTGGACTCGGGTCATTTTCTGTGCACCGGTAATAACGTCATGTGCTTCCCTCTTTCCTCTCATCTCGCCGCCATTTTCTTCGCTTCAACGCCACAAGTACAATGCATGATGGTATATATTGCTCGCTTAGTGACCATCGGTTGTACACAACTTTTTACGATGCACTTTTGGAGACAGTCTATGGTCCAATGCTTGAGTTGTAAGGTTCTCTGTTTGACAAGCTCATGTAGCTGTACCTGTTCATCCATCACTACCAGTTACAGACTTGTGTTTCATATTTGTCATCACTGTGCGTGTGTGAGATTTGCATTTTACCACATCTGCCCTCCATTGCTCCTGGTGTTTCAGATGTGTTAGTTGTGATGGTCGGCTGGACAGGAGCGATCCCTTCCCTGGTATCTACTTTAGTTATAAAACAAAACTGTCATTGGTTATATGCACGTGTCGATGAGGAACTAGAACGTGAATGAAGGATGTTAACAGACTTACACTTCACATAAACATGATATGTGGACAGTTCCAACGCAGGGTGTCTCTGCAGAAACTGGTGAAACCCTCCTTCATCTACAAGAGAGAGACAAATGTGACTTAACTTACACTTTCAAACATTTCATTGTTCATCTTTTAGCCTTTTTACTGCCCTGTCCAGTTTTTTATCTTTTTTCTGTTCTTAGCATGTTTGCTGTTCTAACCTCATATTTTCTGCTTCTTCTATTTAGTCTTTCATCTGCTTGTAATCAATTTTCAATCTGTTCATTTCCATCCACATGCTGACAAACATTAAACTGATGATTGAGTCGTTCTTTCTGAAACATACCCAGTATGATCGTTCTGTCCTCCGGAGTCAGACCGAAATACCAGCCCTGCAGCTTCTTGTCAGTGAGCGACAGGTAGCGATGAGCCTCCACCAAGTTGAACACAGACCTGCAGCATGATGAGGAGAAGCTCGTGGTCACCTGCTCAGTGGAATGAGTTCAAACATGCTCACAGTGGTAGAAGTGGTTGTGTTACCTTTGCAGCAGGAACGTCCGGTACGGTTCTGTTGATGGAGACAGAGATGGATGAAGCGTCAACAACAGGAACTTGATCATGGGGAAATGTCACAACTGGGTCCTTTCAGAGACTCGACCACTGTACGGATTCAAACCTCCAAACCCACTGTACGGATTCAAACCTCCAAACCCACTGTACGGATTCAAACCTCCAAACCCACTGTACGGATTCAAACCTCCAAACCCACTGTATGGATTCAAACCTCCAAACCCACTGTACGGATTCAAACCTCCAAACCCACTGTACGGATTCAAACCTCCAAACCCACTGTACGGATTCAAACCTCCAAACCCACTGTACGGATTCAAACCTCCAAACCCACTGTACGGATTCAAACCTCCAAACCCACTGTACGGATTCAAACCTCCAAACCCACTGTACGGATTCAAACCTGCAGAAACCCATGTCAGTTTTTATTTTCAAGTGTTTTTCTTCTCAGGGACTTACTGAGACACGGTTTTCTGTTCAGGGACTTACTGGGACACGGTTTTCTGTTCAGGGACTTACTGGGACACAGTTTCCTGCACTGGGACTTAGTGGAACACTGTTTTCTGTTGGGGGACTTACTGGGACAAGGTTTTATCTTGGGGGACTTACTGGGATAAGGTTTTCTGTTCAGGGACTTACTGGGACACGGTTTTCTGTTCAGGGACTTACTGGGACACGGTTTTCTGCACTGGGACTTAGTGGAACACTGTTTTCTGTTGGGGGACTTACTGGGACAAGGTTTTATCTTGGGGGACTTACTGGGATAAGGTTTTCTGTTCAGGGACTTACTGGGACACGGTTTTCTGCAATGGGACTTACTGGGACATGGGTTCTCGACCCGCGCGTAGAGGACCGGCATCAGCCGGGGGTACACCGCCACGCCCGCGTACTGATTAGCCGCGTAGCTCTGCCCGGGGAGCAGCAGCTCACAGGGGAAGGTCACCGGGACACACGGCCACACTGCCTGGAAGCAAACACACACACGGGTCGGGTCAACCTCCGTGAGTCCACCTCCATGAGTCCACCTCCATGAGTCCACCTGAGCGGGTCACACGGTGATACAACTCCATCGCCACTGGAACGTGCTAGTTAGCTTAGCGAGCTAACCTAGCTCGCTAAGCTAACACCAGGGAGAGAACAACTTGTAACTTTAAATTCACCAGTGAAACTCCGCATTAAACGCGTGTTACCTGGTGTGTTACCTGGTGTGTTACCTGGTGTGTTACCTGGTGTGTCGCCATTTGCAGCTTCGTCCCGCTAACGGAGCCGTGTTAGGTCAAACAGCGGGTTTCAGTCTCTGCTCATTAGCTTCATTAGCTTCATTAGCTTCACTGGGCGAGCAGGTGGAGTTTAAAGGTTCAATCCGCACAAGTCACTCAGAGAATAAAACCTCATCCCTGTTTGTGAAAAAAACATTTTTATAATAAACGTCAAGACATCTTAACAATTTGAATAAAGTAAAAAATACTTTTTATAATCTCCAGTCAGGTCCTGTTGTTCCTGCTGCTTTTCATTCATACTTTCATATTTTGACACTAGTAAAAATATTCAATATTGTGACATATATATTTTATCCATATTATAAATATACTCGTACCATGTTTTAAACCTCTATTCATCATCCCACTTAGCTAACAATTATTTTCCTGTTTTGTTCCAGTGTCATTTTCCACTAAAACGGGGAAATCCAACTTCACCAACCGCACCATTCAACAGATTATTAAATCAGTGAGTTAATATGATGTTGTTTTCCACACAGACCTCAACAGTCAGGGAATCTCCCCATCAACAGAAATGATCTGCTCACATAAGACATTTGTGATTGAGTGACCTACTTCCTCTCACTGCAGTATTATACATTTTTATTATAACCCCTCATTCTGCAGCACGTTGTGTGTATTTAACAAACACTGCCTCTTTATTCATTGTCTGACCTTTGAACGTACACTGTAGGTTCAACTCAAAACGATTCGTTGAATCTGTCCTTTTATTCCACATCCTATTGTCTGTGGAGGATTTTTTTCTTGATTTACTTTTTAAAAGCTCTTCTTAGTTTATTGATTTATTTTGTGCAGTGTTTTATTTATTTAATCAAATTTGATATATAGACCCATTAACTGGGTTTAATGAACAATGTTTGTCCTCATAAACATTTGAAAATGTGTGTAATGTGAGCTGGTAATAGTCAGTGTGGTTTTGCTGAATGTTTATAGCATTATTGAACATATAGAGCTCTCTGGAAAGATAAAGTGAGTTATTTGAACACTTTGAGTCTCCATACACTTACAGTTAGTGCTCAGAGCCCATTAAAGCACCACACAAGGATCCTGTTGTTGTGTTCTCTGCTGCAGCCACAGGGAAGATAATTATATAATGCTGACGTCAGCTCGTGGAAAAGTCAGGGACAGAGTTGTTGTGCTACCAGGACATATTCACATCCCAAAACTGAGTTAAAAGTGCTACTTTTAACTCTGTGCAATTCAGTTGTGCACCTTTTATTGTACTGTGGGGGGGAATTGAATGTGCAGCTGAGAGCGAAAAACACATATTAGAAAAGCTTCAGATCCCAGCTCCCACTCTACACCCACCACTCGCAGACAGAAAAAGAAAAGGCAGACAGAGAAGCTGCAGCCTGTGGATCAGGAGCAGTTTGTCTATTGTAACATGTTGTTTTACTCAGCATCATGTCTCACTATCATCAGCAGGAAGAAGCTAAAGAATTGTTTTACATTTTTACAATGTAGTAGTATCCTACAATTCCTTTAGGATGATATACCTACCTACCTACCTACTTACCTTCCTACCTACCTACCTACTTACCTTCCTATCTACCTACTTACCTTCCTACCTACCTACCTACCTACCTACCTACATACCTACTTACCTTCCTACCTACCTACCTACTTACCTTCCTACCTACCTAATTACCTTCCTACCTACCTACGTACCTACTTACCTTCCTACCTACCTAATTGCCTTCCTACCTACCTACGTACCTACTTACCTACCTACCTACCTACCTACCTACCTAACTACAGGCAGATCAATTCCAAAAAACTGTTACACTAAATTAAATAGTGAAATAGTCAACAAGTGAACTCTAAGGAAAACTTCTTTGAGACTTGGATGCTGTGTAATTACTCTGTATAAGGTGAACTGTGCTATCTACATTATATTCTTTGTGGGACACCCAGGTGCTCATGTTCTAGTAGTTCAGGTCTCTGTGCACTAGAGGGCAGCCATGGCCAGCATAAATAAATATGAGCTCCCACGTGTCTGTGTGTGTGTGTGTGTGTGTGTGTGTGTGTGTGTGTGTGTGTGTGTGTGTGTGTGTGTGTGTGTGTGTGTGTGTGTGTGTGTGTGTGTGTGTGTGTGTGTGTGTGTGTGTGTGTGTGTGTGTGTGTGTGTGTGTGTGTGTGTTAGAGAAATCCATTATGTAACAGAGTTTCAGGGAGCAGAGCTTCTCCATGGTAATTAGCACAGTGCGAACACAACAAGTTAGCCAAATAATGTGAAAGATTTGTGCTGGTTCCTTCCCGGCAGTGTGACCCATATTTCTCAGTAGTCGTGTCCAGAACGGAGTCGTTCACTCTCTCAAACTGCAGTGAAGGAGGATTTGTGTGTGTGTGTGTGTGTGTGTGTGTGTGTGTGTGTGTGTGTGTGTGTGTGTGTGTGTGTGTGTGTGTGTGTGTGTGTGTGTGTGTGTGTGTGTGTGTGTGAGAGCACCTGCCTTAGTCTTTAAAGAAGAAAACATATAATGCTTGAGCGGCCTTGTCTTTGCCTTGTGTTTGGATTAATAATTTACTTGGACACGGCTCGTGCTCATGTATTAGGCCCACGATGTATGTTGAAGGACCCATTAGCTTCACTCGTCTCCCTGCTCCAGCCCCGGACCATGTATCACAAACTGTTATTGACCCAGAGAGTTGTTTACGATGCAGCTTTGTTTGTTTCTTATGTGTCGGTGCCTAAAACGTAATATATACATCTGTCCATACCTTGATTTAATGTTAATGTTGTGTTTCCAGGTCAATATATGGTGCTGGACTGTGGCTCAATTCAGAGGCTGCATCCTTCGGAGGCTGCCTCATTTTGGTTCGGCCTTCGCGGTCTATGCGTCCTATTGAGGAGGTGATCCACATAGGGCCAGGTGGACCCTGAATTGAGACACAGCTTGTCCCATCTCAGCTAAAGTGCTAATGTAGCTGCACATCACCGTGCGAATATTCATATTTTTATTTCTAAAACAATATCACAGTTTATCAATCCAGGAAATAGTCAGGGGATGAGAGGGGGGGACATTTGTGTTTCCAGTGGATGATTTGGGGCATAAAACAAATTCTAATTCTGAATGTGTCTTGTTCCACACCCACACACACACACACCTCCGACAGCAGCTTTCAATGAAGAGCAGCGAAGTAAAGGTAAAAAACAACATCAGTTATGAATGTGACCCACACAATGAGAGCAGGGCAGCTCCCATGAGCTCACTGAAAGGCCTCTCACGCCGTCCACAGCCACTCTCAGGCGATGGACAGTTAGTGTAGCTACTGGAGACGTTTACACTCTGTGCTTTCATAAGGCTCAACACCAGGCCGACTGCTGCCGGCCATCAAAACAATGCCCCAGTCCAAAGCTCTGCTGTTTTATCAGTTACCATCATTGCTACATGTTCCAGGACAAATTTAACACCAGGTGACATTAGGAGGCCGACACTGTAAAAACCTAAAATCAGAGAGACGTGCCCGAGGGAGGAGTTTGAGGCCGAGCTTCAATGAGCTGTTGAAATGAAGCAAACATCACAAGGTGGTTGTGAAACAGCACAAAGCTCACACTTCCTCAGGCCTCAGAGTTCACGTATAACCAAACAACACAACACGGTGCCAAACACACAGTTTAGAGCAAATGATTACCTCCGGAAAAATATGGTTGCACCCCCGTCTGTCTGCTGGTTTGTTTGTTTGTAAACAAGATTACGCAAAAACCACCAGACGGATTTCACAAACCTTGGTGGGAGGATGTGGAACGGGTCAGGGAAGAACGCACAACAATTACATGTGCAATAACTATCACACACACTACAGACACACTACATACAGTTAAAGTTCTTCATTTGCAGCGAATGTCACACTGCACCTTGGAATGTATATATGTATATATATTTTAGTTTTGTATTGTCTTTTTCTTATAGTAATCTCTTTCTATCTTGCTTTTATTTGAATTCAACTATTGCACTGCTGAGCTGAGCGGCTTCTTGGTGCAGCTTGGTTCAATGGAAGTGGACTGTTTACTCAAGCAGTCCTCAAAATAAGTACAGGTTCACTTTCCAGCTCTTCTCCACTATTTTATTTCCACAACTCTATGTACTAGTCACTTTTCATTGCAACACGTGTAGAAATATCCAACAGCTTTTAAAATGAACTAGAATTTAGCAACTGTTTGAAATCTCTCAATGCAATTTATGAAGTCCTCTTAATGTGGATTCTTTTATAACCCGAGGTTTACTGTGTGGTAATGTTGTTCAGCACAAATGTAATAATGTGTAATATACACCAATGAGCAACAACGTTAAAACAGGTAGCCGGGTTTAATGTTGAGGTTGATCCTTGTACTTTTATGTTTGCACGATTCATCGGTAAATAATTCAGTTCGACACTAAAACCTTCAGAACAGGAAGACATTTCTGACGCTGCCGTTTGTTGCTGGTTCGGCATTTGCCGAATTATTCATGAGCTTCAAGCATTAGACTTGACTGAGAGCTGGGAGTGAGCCATAAATATTAAAATATCCAATACTTGCACATACGTGAGGTTGAAGTTTCATCTACAAGCAGAGACAACACCAGGATAAAGAAACAGAGGTAAATGATTTTATATTGAAGGGATTTAAAAAAAATCTAATAACTAATTAAAAGATATTTCTATAAAGATAAATATTTCTTTATCTGTATATTCTACAAGGGGATACTTTGTGAAATATAAATTACCATTACACTTAGTGATGCTTATGTACTTAAATAACTACACACTATGCAAATGTCATATATAAATTTGACGCTATGCCTTTAAAAAAATGTAAACACCAGTTACAGTGTCAACAAAATGAAACCAGGATGTTTTTTTTCCGCTCTTGTACACGGATCCCCGACGCTGCTGAAACACATTTGCCACAAGTTAAAAGAGAGTTAATGATTGAGCCAGTCAGGAGAGGCATGTGACTCAGAAATCAGTCAGGTCAAGCACAGTGACTGCCAGACCACAGCGGCCAGTCAGCTGACTGCAACAGGAGTGTGGGGGAGAGGGTGAGGAAACACACCAGGACTGCAGGCAGTGAAGCATAGAGGACCGTTTATTGTACCCAGTACAGATTATTATAAACTCAGCAGTGTAAGAAACACGTTGTGAGGGGAGTGGACTGAAGCCTATACAAGTGCAGACGATCCCTGTGCCCGGGGTGGATCCCATGATGCCGTGCGTCTTGCATAGACACACGTCTGCAGGCGTGATAGTGACAACTCCTCAGCCGACCCCAACACAGGGCGCTCCTGAAGAAACAGTCTGCAGTAGCTGCATCGTAAGGGTGGAGATGGGTTTTTAAAAAGGTACATGTCTATTAAAGCCAGAACTATACAGCTCATACATTAAAAACAAAACAAATGCAGCCTTATAGCAAAAATATACTTTATATAAGTTTGTCTTTGCCCCCATTCAGAAACAGAGATCATGAACACAAGAAAATTGCAGAGAATATCACAAATATCTTCTTTGTCCAGAGACGGTAAAGCGATATGTTAGTGGGCACACAGTCTCGACTGATTACACCATGCAAAGAGAAGCAGGAGGTTTCCAGTTGACAGCTTGTGATTGGCGGAGAGATGTCCCCCCCCCCCCAAAAAAGAGGTCGTCAAAATTCCACCCCTCTTTTCTTTTCTTTTTTTTATTTGCATGCAGCTTCCTGATGCTCCTGCCATACTGGTGCATCAGAGGGACGAGTACACTGCCAAGGAAACGTGAAGCACCGAGACAGAGTTATGGAAAAGAAGAGGAGCAACATGACCATTTATCATACATAATAACTTCTTAGGCTTTTTAGGAATTATCTGGCAAAATACGTGTTATGTATCCCTTTCCAAATGGAGGAGATGGAGTGCTAATCGCCGCTAAAAGTCGAGCGATTAAAGGAGCCAGCAGTAATGAACAGAGACTGGAGGAGTGGACTGTATAGACTGTGGGCTCCTACTGTGGGGTGCAGTCTCTAAGGGGAGGCAGATACAATCTCTTACGAGCGGAGAACCATTAAAGAACATAACATTTACACAAGAGAGCAGCCCGACCGACTGAAATACAGCAACGCCCCAGAAACCTGAGAGTTCTGGGTGTCTACAATAAAACTAGTTGTTGTCCTATCTACAGAACACAAGCCGATTGATGTTTTCTTGTTAATCCGTCTTTTTGCAATTTAAAGCCCTTTCACGGATTTTGTCGTTTAGATGTGGTGATGTAAAAATGTGGGGGTCCCAAAAAAGGCAACTATAGAATAATGCTGCATTTTATATATCTTATTAGATTTTTTTAATGTTTTCAACTCTTATTTGATTGTACTTAAGAAAAGCAGATTGTCACAAAATCTGAAATGTAACAACGTTTTGCATTCCCGTACAAAGGGTGCGGCGGGGAAAGTCTGCCAGTTCGTTTAAAGTTGGCGGGCGGTGGCCTCGCTTCGTTTGGTCTCCATAGCAACAGTAGCCCCTCTCCTTAAGCTTGTGAGAGCGACCGGTTCCAGTTCAATGTCACCTGGCCTCACATCCCTCTCCCTTTCTCTCTCTTTCTCCGTCGTTCGTGTGATGGTGCAGTAGAAGAGCCGTCGCAGGTTTTTCCCTCGTTCATTCTTGGCTTGGGAGTCGAACAGAGTTTTTAATAAAGGTTTTCCAGGGAGCAGGAGAAGGAACAGAGCAGAGCGCGATGTCCCATCTTCCGAAAGAAGCTCGCCAGGTCCAGCTCTGGGTTTTCTTTTAAGAGTGGGCGTCGAGAGACTTTGGGAGTGTTTGCGTGTACGTGTGTGTCGTGCGTCAGGACGCCGGATGCTGCGTGTTAGTAGCCGTAGCCGTCTGAGAAGGGCAGGCCCGCCACACACTGCTCCCCGGCGTCCAGCAGGTAGGGGGCGGACTCTTCGTAGTGGGTGAGGGGCACGGTGTCATCGTCCACCCCCGGCAGGCTGTCCGGGTCGACCTTCAGGTTGGGCCTCTGGTTGTCGGGGAAGGCCATGGAGAAGAGAGCTTCAGGGTCACACACAAACTTGTACACGTATCGTTCACCAGCCACCTGAGAAACAAGACAACAGACATATTGACTCTCATGGGAGAAGTTGCAGGACTCGTGTATTTTGTAGAAGAAAAGATATTCACTGCATCTATTTAGCTGCTATAAGACTATGTCATAGCATCCTCCCCCCCGAATCAGCTCACAATGGCTGGGAGAGGAGTGGAAGCAGAGAAAAGAAAGGGGTGAACGTGCCTTTACCTTCTGCATGATGCCCTTCTCGTAGTAGTAACGCAGCGAGCGGCTCAGCTTGTCGTAGTTCATCGCCGGTCGGTTCTTCTGGATGCCCCAGCGACGAGCCACCTGAGGAGAAAGAACCCATAGATCACAAATCTGCTCTGTAAAGTTCAAACATCCATGCAGTTGTGCAAAGTGGAGACTAACCTCTTCTGGCTCGATGAGTTTAAACTCCATGCCGCGACCGGTCCAGGCGATGAAATGGCCATTGGCCGGGTCATCCAGTAAAGTCACCAGGAACTGCCAGAGCTGCAGGGAGCCGCGGCGCTGGTAGGGAGGACCGTCACGGTACACTGAAGGTTCCTGTTTTACTTTACCTGCGAGAGGAAGAAGAGCGAAGACGAGAGGACAGAAAGAGATGAAGAGGCAGAAGGGGAAAGAGCAAAGAAAAAGAAACATGTCAGTCAGCACTGTGCTCCACCACGGCCACAGTGTGGTGAGACATTCCTGCCAGATGGCGACTGTGAAGAGGACTCGCTGTTCATTATGTACCACGAGCAGCCAAAGGACTCAGCTCTGCTCACAGGAGCCCACTTAGAATCTAACATAACTTGGTTTTTCTTGATCTTACCTTCTAATCTTTCAGGGACCACACAGGTATCGTCGAAGTAGAGCTGAGGATCTCTGTCGAAGGAGAAGCCTGCGATTGAAAACAAAGATCAAAAATCAGATGAAAGTGCGACAGCAGATCGAGCGAGGTGTTCTCACACGAAGGCCAATGACCACAGATCAAAACTGCCTGCAAAGCAATATGGCCCAGGGCAGCTACACAGGGATTCACTGATAGATTAACTTCTCCTTGAGTTGTCATTTCAATGCTGCCGACTGCTACTTTATCACCCGGGTTTTCAGCAGCTCGATAAGTCACAAGGTTCAGGGTCACAGAGGATGAATTTAAATTAAACGTGTAGATGTAAAATGAAGACAATATTCTGAACTTACTTTCATGGTTATTTTGGTAGAAGCTCCCCGCTCTCCCAAAGGATGACTGACAGTTAGGCACTTCTGTAAACAAAGAAGACAGGAGCATGAATTTAGACCAACCGTCCTATCAAATGTGTAATACATCAAAATCCAGCTCACAGCTGACAGATATATTTGGACGCCTGCCACCGTGCACAGAGATACGCAGCTTTGATATTGTATCTGCAGCGAGTCGTGCGCTTCACTCAGTGTTTATAGAGACATCCAGGCCAAGCTATATTAGTGCGTTAGGTCACTGACAAATATACAGTATGGAAATAAAAGGTCAAAAGACACGGTGGCGGCTTTTCTGTCCAACCAGCAGCCATGTCCATCCGCAGCTCCAATAGCTGGGCTGAAAAACGTCCGCCCACACGCACAGAGGGGTGGACCAAAGCCCAGATCAGAGTACACTGTTCAGCACACAACATCCCTTGCATGTCTGCCAAGCCCTTAAATGGGATTAGCACCATGGCTGCTGTATTAAATCTCAATGACAATCAAGTTATGCCAGTCCTCCCCTGAGGGGGTCAAGGCCTGTCTTCCGTTCACAGCGTTTGTCCCTTCCACTCCTCTATTTCCTGTCTGCTGATAAGATGGCCACAGATCAATCACGAACGAGTGTTTCCTGAAGTCTCTGACTCAGGAAAGAGTCTGCAGGAAGCAATCGTTACTGTCAAGTCTTAGAAGAACTCTCGAAACTCCGGCCTAATGCATGTGTGCACGGATTCAAACTGTGGCTGTATATCTGTCACTGAACATGCACATCGTCCATCCATCTCCAGATACAAGGCCTGTGACGTAGGTATTTAAAGACCAAAAGAAGCTAAGAGGATTTGTCATTACATCACTACCCTGCCAGCCGCTCATACAACAGGCAGGAGAAGAATGAGACCGGCTGAACGAGATAAAGATAAAGAACAAAAGCTGCAGAGTCTCAGGAAAAGATGGTGCTAATGCATCAGAGCGGGGACAACAGCTGGGCGTGTGGGTGTCAGGATCAAACAACGCACAACCCACACTCACTCTGCCTCGTTTGATTTACACAACACGAGTAAACAGCATCTCTGTCATGACTGATTGACAAGGAAGCATCGTTTGGCCCCTTGAGTTTTCTGTAAAAAACAAGCAGAGAAAATCCAGGCCCCTACAATGGACTTGCTGTGCTGCAGGTCACCAAGTCCTCGGAGGACGCTGGCCTAGATCTATTCCAGGTAGGCTCATTGAAGAGGTTCGCTGCACCTGGCTGGATGACCCATTTACTTTTTGCCCTTGGAGGCTTAAGCAGAGCTAAAAGACCCACTTTACTCCTACTGCCGTGACTCTGGAGGAACAACACATATTAGGCTCTGAGTCTTTGAGTGTGTGAAATGAGCGTCTGTGTGACCAGGCCTCTGCTGCATGCTAAAACTCACAGGCATGTGTTACTGCCCAGAACAAACATGGCCAAGCACATTCCTCACCCTCTGCTCGCTCTCAGCTCCAGACAATCACTTTCACACTGATAGTAAGAGACTTTCATACTGGATTCTTTTCTCCAACTCCTGCTACTCACCAGAATCAAAGCAGAAGTCACGGGGCTCCTGTTTGATGGCCATGGGATGGAAGGAAGCCTGACACTGAGGGCCCTGGGGTGGACCTGGGGGGCCCATGGTGGGGACGCCCTGCTCGGCATATCGTGGGTCAATGAGCTCTTGTTTGAAGCCCTGGGGAGGCACTGCCACCAGCGGCTCTGACATCTGGCGGTGGTATGGTGGCCTCCCGTCACGTGGCAGGTTGTTGTTGTTGCTGCTGGGAGGCTGGGGCAAGAACTGGGGGCGCCCTTGACTCTCTGACTGTGGGGAAAGGTAGACATGGCTCTGACATCTGCCTCTGGAACCTTAAGATGGAAGAAATGGCAAAACAATGTGATTAATGCTGGAAAAGACACAACAATAATTATAAAGTCCAACTCTAGGTAAAGAGGCACGTGCTCACCTGTGCTCAGGTGTGAAGTTGTTGGCATCCTGACTGATGGGTACACAGGGCACGGCGAAGGGTGGGCTGTGGCTGTGGACTGGGAGTGCTTGCTGGTTGGGCGGCCCTGCTGTGATTGGCTGTTGTACGTGCACCGGACGCGGCCCCGGGGTCGGATTGGCTACATGGGAGTGAGGCGGGGGAGTCTGCTCGCTCAGTGGGTGCGTTCCTGGCGTGCTGTTGGGGCCGCAAGGAGAGACCGGCGTTGAGGGGGGAGTTAATGGCTTGAACCCTGGGGTGGGCTTCCTGTCACAGGCACTGTGGATGAAGAGACGGGGAAGAGGAAGAGTCAGAACTCTATCATTTGAGACGGATTATCAATAAACGGTCCAGAGTCTGCTTTTGTGCGCTTGATAACTTTGACACTACGAACCTGTAGCTGTAAAGGCACTTCTCTCCGTAGGGCATGGGACTCCTGTCCTGGCGGCAGGGGGACAGCTCTTTGGAGTGAGTCAGCTCTCTTTGATCTTGGCTGGTGGCGGGCCATGAAACATCACTAGATAGGAGGCATGCAGAGAAACAACAGAATGCATTAGATAAACTCCAGATATCACCTAATTGAAGCTATAAACAGAAGTGCAGCAGTTATCTTAACAACGTTTGGATCTGATGGATAAATGGACGCATGGACAGTGTCTGTGTACCTCCTCCACCCCCCCCCCCCAACTGACAGAGCCACTTAGCAGCTATTTATCATCCGCCCTAATGATGCTCGACTCCGCGCTCTGAAAACAGCCATCCATCCACCAGCGCTAGGTAGCATGATACTAACTGCACTGTACACACAAAAGCTATCAAACTCCTCGTCTGATTCCCATTAGGCCAAGCAATACCAATCCCCATGAATCACTGTGGCTGTAATCTAATGGCGGTGAATGATTTTCTTCTCCCGGGCTGTAACCATTAGACACTGGCTGCAGCTCTCTGCGTATCAGCGGCAGTTTCCGGGGCGCCACATAATAGCCAGGCAGAAACTAGATCCCTGGGCACAGAGGAGCGGGAGCCGAATAAATCACCCAGGGTGCTGATGGACCTGAGCAGAGCTAACAATGGGCACGTGAGCTCCCTTGTGTGCGCAGCGAAACCTAATGGCTCGGGCCAGACTCCTCACACACACAGAAAAGTAAATAACGGGAAGATTAGACGTCTTCTCTTACTCTGGAATGGTGCAAGGGGGCCGGATTAATGAAAAAGCACCAAACACAAACTCTTGTGCTGTTGCATATCAGTTGATCCGCTTCCACAGCTTCTCTCTTTTCAACTTACAAGTAAATTATGTACAGTTCAGTGAAGGAGCCGTTACTCACTGAAACTCATATTTGAAGCTCTAGTTTTGTCGAATAAGGGATTTGAGAAAGAGAGAGAGAGAGAGAGAGAGAGAGAGAGAGAGAGAGAGAGAGAGAGAGAGAGAGAGAGAGAGAGAGAGAGAGAGAGAGAGAGAGAGAGAGAGAGAGGAGAGAGAGAGAGAGAGAGAGAGAGAGAGAGAGAGAGAGAGAGAGAGAGAGAGAGAGAGAGAGAGAGAGAGAGAGAGAGAGAGAGAGAGAGAGAGAGAGACAAAGACCGCCAAACTCACTCCTCTGTATCAAGGACACTGCTTTGAAAACCAATCATTGGAGACAGCATGACTAAAACCTTATCGCTAAAATTTACCAGGACCTCAGACATGCCTCATTAGGCTCTGGTCCCCATGAGGTGCACTAGTCCTGACAAGGGAAGTGTTTAAACTGAAAAAGGGTCCTTCAGAGGCAACAAAAACAAGCACACACACAGATACACCGCGTACTGACAGCACAAGGTCACAGACGCAACCACACCAGCACTTAACAGTGACCCAGCAACATTCAGAATAAACCCACACAGAACCTTGGAGGAGGCCCTCTATAAAAAAAAGACATACATGTCACAGCAGCAACGTCAACAACATGTTCCAGCTCTGCAGGCCAGTGTTCAGTTTACAGCTCGACGTGCCACATTAACCAAGATTTAAAAAGGCCTGACGCCAAGAGGCAGCCACCACACCCTGTCTCCATCTCCTACGCATCAGACGAAAACATAAACTCAGAAAGACATAGGCGAGGGAGGGGGGAGCACATAAAATGCTCCATTGGGCATAATTCAAACATGCCCCCCCCTCCCCCCCTCGGCTGCAGCCTAAAGGCGGCGTGCAGAGCAGAACAGGAGGCTGCACGGACAGTTTTTGAGGCATGTTGGTTCAGGGTAGCAGAGACATAAAAACAGGCAGATCTGAAGCCGCCACTATCCACTGGAATCCAGCCCACTTCAGCAGCAGGGCCCGAGTGCGAGAAAGTGTGAAATCAGATTAGGAGCTTGGCTCATGTGATGCCCCATGCCAATCGGCTGATTAAACTCAAAATGGAGGAGAGGGAGGGAGGGGAGGGAGGGAGAGCAGCCCTTCCCAGAGTCGAGTCTTGAAGACGAAGGATGGTGCTTGTCCTCAAAAGGATGAAGAATTCTAGTGTATTGCAGGGGTGACCCGGACATCTTTCCAGGGACAGTAATTCAAAAAGAAAAGATTTCCTCGTAAGAAAACGGAGGATTAAGTCTCATTTCAGCCCGATTAAAGACGGTTATTTCAATTTCCTGAATACAAAAAAGAACCGACCGGTGCTAAAACATCCCAATCACGACCAGGATCAGCTGCACCAAGGCCGTTACAGAATCTGTTCAGGACGACACAATCACAACAATCAACAGAGGAACAACGGAAGTACTCACAGCTATCCGACTGGAAATCAGGGACAAACTGTTCGTCGTCAGGCACCTGGGCTGTGAAGATACAGGAGAAAAGGCACAATCAAAAAAATGCTTTTTTTTTTGGGAGCAACTCAAAAAGCCAATTTGAGCCAAAACAAAAAAAAACATGGTCAGCAGTTTCTCATGCGAAGGACTTTGCTCTTCTGGCTCTAATTGCTAACTGGAAAATAGCGTATATTTCACAATCCGGCCGAGTTAATCGTTCACCTTAAAACTTGCCCAATTTCATCGTGGTCACCTTTTAGAAACAAAGGTCTAAGAGATAAACACGATCTTCAGCCGCTGCTTGTAGTGGAAGGTTGATAATCGGGAAAACAAAACTTTTGGAAAGTTAGGTAGAATTGTCGGAAAATGGATTTTCTATAGAATAAATACAAAACTCACCTTCTGCGATCCAGATCTCCTGCAGCTGGCTGAGGTCTTGGAAGAGATCTGGAAATCGAAAAAGTAGAAAAAGAAAACGTTATTGATCAGATGTTCCCACAAATCAAAACATGCTGATCACAGGGACGAGCATCAGCGGGGTTGTTACCTTCCGTGTCCTGGGCGAGTTCTGTGTCGACAAACTTCCTCTTCCTGTCGAGCAGAGGCCTGATGTGAGACGGTCCATCCACATGAGACTTGTGCTGCTGGGAGAAGATGGTAGAAGTGTCAGAACATCAACAGACAGGAGGCAGTGACCAGAGTACAGGGCTGCATGGCCACCACTGTACACAATGTAAAGCCACTGGTCAACAATGTAAAGGACATGATGTTGTGTGTCCACTTACGCTGGGTGGGACCATGAATGGGACCTGCTGGTCGTAGAATCCGTCCATGTTATCTGGTCGAATGGGGGGAGGGGGAGGGGGAGGTGTTCGCTTTAAAGCGACAGCGCCTGCGTCACTTTGTGGGTCACTGGAAAACAAGGACGAGGAGAGGACACCAAATCAGTTTCATGCTTAAGGACAAGTGGACGAACAGTAAAACCTTAAATATCCAGAACCCTGAAGTCGTTGTGCTAAAACTTAAACATCCGGACTCCTCTACATCGGTTTGTGTTTACGCAGCAGCACAACTGGTTCATCTTCTGATGCTGCAACAAGGCCACCATCTTCCCTCGGCCCTTTATTTAAGCAACAAAGAGCTCTTTGAAGCGAGGGGGGGGGGGGAAGCAGCTCAACATAAACACACACGTCATTACGACACACACGTAGTGCATTTATATAAGCTGCACTACTTTCCTACTATAATCAGCTCAGAGACGTGGAGTAAACGACTTGGGAAGAGGAGTCTCGCTCTTCGCCTGTTCCCACAAAGCAAAGCCTCCCAAACGAGATAGAGACGAACCGGTCACAGAGCTGATTAGTGTCTTATCGAGACTCGGACCTATTGCTGGCTCCATAAAAACACGGCTACCGGTACAACTCTGCTAGGTCGAGGAATTTAAAAAGACAAAGTTAAAAGAAATACATGAGTAGAGCCGTGTCCTCACAGTGATATGACTCACTCCTCTATCTCCCGTTAATAGATGACGAACACACAGGGACTGTTGGGCAATGATTACAGCAGCCGAGCAGGAGCCAGTGTCTTTGTGTGGAGCTCGTATTAATATAGCCCGTTAATCTAAAGTAGAAAGTTAGCGTTGACGGTTTAATTGGCTCGACTCTGACCTACTATTTTACACATGGAAGTTGGAATAAGGCGAGAGAGGGGAAATAAAGTTACTTCACTTTTACAGGTTTTATCAATCAAGTATAATAACGATGTTTATTTTATCATGAAAGCAGATATTAATGATAGATATCAACTATTATAATATTTCAACTTTTTTTTCTCATGATTTTGTGACTTATTTGTTTTTACCCTAGAAATCAGAATCTTTATGAATAAATATTATTATAGTTATATATAAATATTTAAGTGTAAAAATGATAATGTTGACATTTTTGAAAACAAAACAAAGTTCGCAACTAAATTTAAATGTTCACATCACGGGCTCATAAAGTCAAACTTTTCAACTTTTCAACTTTTTGCGCAAATGCCCAATTTGCGTGAAACTTTTGCGTCTCAATCGAGGTTTTGGAGAAGGGGGGGTGGGGGTGGAATCATCCGACACCGGACCCCCTCCTCCTCCCTCCGCCCCCCCCCCCCCTTCCTTGTTTTTCTCAATGAAGTGAAACTGGATCCGTTTGGAAACAAGGGAGGAAAAAAAATGTCCCGTCCATTCATAAAAAAAAAAAAAAAATCACAGTGTCCTGACCGCGCAACAACCACGCACGTAAATCAAAACACGCACAACACACACACACACACACACACACACACACACACACACACACACACACACACACACACACACACACACACACACACACAGTGTTTCAACGCTCTGTGTTTTATTTAACGCACATAGAAGCGGAATATTTTAAAATGGTCGCCAAAGTAAATATCTTTAAATAAAATGGCGTTGCGTACAAAGCGCGTTAGAGAAGAAGAAAAAACATCCGCGGCTCCGTGAAAACTAGTTCCCCCCCCCAGCAGCAGCTTACCTTGCGATGCGCGTCCACGTCCTCTGCGTCCGAAAAGATGCGTTAAAATATCCACGCGCACGAAGTGATGATTAAAAGACCACGCAACGTCGTGCACCGGTCCGCGCACTAACACGCAGTATCACGCACAGATGCTGCTCGGTCGACGCACAGAAGTTGACTGAGGTTTTTTCTCAATGGTCCGCTCGCTTCTTTCCCCCGGGCTCCGGCAGCGCGCAGGCTCGCTCCCTGATTGGCTGGCCGGGCAAGTCCGTCAAGGGAGCGGCCAATGTCGTCCACGGAGGTGGGGACTTGTGCACGAGGGTCGGTTCGGCCAATCACAGCGCGGCAGGGGCTGATATTTATGAATGGCTGGATTTCATTCACACTTCCCCCCCACCCCCCCAGTGTTTTTCTTAAAGGTACAGCTGCGGTGGAAATGTACTGAAGACGTTACTGTAACTGTAACTAATACACAATACATCAACTTAGTACATTTACCCCAACACTGTAATCAAATGATTCCATTTCTGTTGTTTACGTCACTGTTCAGAGGGAATTATATACTTTTAAAATCAGAATCAGGTTTTATTTCCAAGCAGGTTTACACATACAAGGAATACATCAAAAATGTAATATGAAAAATACAACAAGCGCCAGGGGAGGGGTTGTGCAATATGTTGTAAAATAAACACCAGACACTGGATTGTGCAATGTACTGTTATTTGCCAAAGGAAGTTAACGTGTCATAAGAGTTGTTACATTACACACCATATTTTTAGATGAGAGTATTAGATTGTGTTTGTCATTTATTATGAATTAATCCCAACACGATTAACATTAAACTATCTGCAGTATAAACTGGTAAACTGTCCCTAATGAACGTGAATCACACGCCTCGTTCCATTAAACCTCGGAGCTCGGAATGACGTCACTCCCGAACAACCCGAGTTGATAGAGTTCCAGTTTACGATGTTTATATTAGCCAGCTAGCCTTTGTTAGCAAAAACAGTTCATAACAATGCATTACGTGACATTTCACGCATACTAACACTGTAGTAACACGTCCACAGACAGTATTTGGACAGTACTTGATAAAGATATATATAACTGTATCGTCTGCATACATGTGAAACCCACTGACTTAGTTTCTTTCTGCTTTTCTTCTAGATTCTTCTCTCACTTCACTTCACATATGTTTAACAAAGTCACACGTCCTTTTTTAATCTGTTTATCAAACCCACTCAGTGTTGATTCACACACAATCTGACTGGTTTTAATTGAAGTGTGTTCTGTGAAGGAAGTGCAGATGATGAGGTCATCACTTTGGCCAGATAAGAATAAAATGTTCTTCAGACCTTTATTGACTCTGGATGAAGGTGATTAACGCTGGTGATCACGTGACCTTTCATCTGGTTTCTAATCCTGTTGCTCCTGTTTTCAAACATGTAGCTTGATAAATACTTCATCACTTCATACTTATATCACCTGTTTCATCATATAAATGCATGTATTTATATATTATGCTGTATATATCACACATGTATGCATATGTCTGTATCATGTTGAATTTGCTTCAGATTAATGTAATTATATCATTTAGTCCCACACCGGACTCCAGGGACAGTAGTTTGTACGTGGGAATCCAAATAAAAAGTAATTTAAACATATTTAAACACATATTGATCCTAACAAAATACTGGAATAAATGACAATCTTTTATTCACAATAATAATAACAACATAGTCTGAGAAGAATAAGTATAATTTCTTAATTAATGATGACATGAGTATTTTTACAGTGTAGTATTTGTAATATTACTTAAAACTTGTACCAGTGAAATCTGCTGAGCTCACTCATATTTCCCAGAAAATTAACTGTGGTGATTTTATTGAGATCGTGACCTTATATTTTACGGCACTTGCTCTAAATAGAGGAACACAGTTGGTATGTTGTTCGTCTTATTAAACACTTTGGTGGCAAAGTGTCGAGATCTAAATGTTGGAGCTGGATCTAAAACTGATCTAATGTGTGATACAAATGTCACTGTTTTAAAATAACAAAAGGACTGTTAATATGTATTTGATGGAGAATAAGACATCACCATTCGTGCCTGTTTTCTCACATGCACGTGTGCACAGGAGCGTCTGTTGAAGGCCAAATGTTAAAGGTCACAAATAAATAACCTTTGTCATTATCACCTGCAGTTTCCAAATCGGGAATCTCTGGTATAAACTCACATCACTGCAGACGTCACTCTGTTTAAAGCGAACTCCAGCAGCTGGTATGAAAACTATAATCCCCGGCAAATCCCTGCAGCCACGATGCAGAGATTATGAGCCTGCTGCCGGGGCAATAATAGTAAGAACAGACAAACACGCGTCGAGCTGCCACATCGGATACAGAGCTATGTTTGTCGTTGGACGTCTCCGAGGTCTAAGGCCAAAGGCAAACAGCTTGTCTTTCACGGCCTCCGCTCGGAGATCTATCTCTGAAAAGTGTGGAGGTGAGACTGTTCAAAAATATCCCCGCTGTCAAAGTTAATTGTACATGTGTGTGTGAAGCATTAAATAGCAGAGGACACGTCTCAGTCGGACTATTTCTAAAGCTACAGCCTGCAGGCCCCACGCTGCACCGCTCGGCTTGTGCGGATGTGGTGGGTGGTCATTTGGAGGCGTGTGGAGAGCGAGCACATTGCGTTGCTGTTCTCACGCTTTCCTTAAATAAATGTGCCATATGCAGAGGGTGACACGCTGCTTGTGTACATACACTGCCTCTCTCTCTCTCTCTCTCTCTCTCCCCGGGTAACCGTGGGTGTGAAGGTGGAGCAAAGGTTTAAGTCGCCAATGTCCTGTTCCCTCGAAGACGACCACTGTAGGTTAGTGTGACATTGATGTAACGGCCAGGTCAGCGGCGTCGCCTGCTGAGAGCGATGTGGGCTAATCCTGCTCCTAAGACTGCTCCACTCTGCCAGGTGAGAAAGCTGCTAAAGGAAGATGATGTTTTACTCTGTGACGTCAACACATTCTTCACTCAAGTACTTGTGTTTGAAAAGTACAATGTACTCACGTGTGCAAAGTTCCCCTCTGAAGGTCTTTTCTATTCTGGCTGCAAAGCAAACTGAGACTCATTTCACGTTAATACAGTTTTAATATCAAATATAATATAGTTCAGATATTTGTGTCGCAAGTCAAAGTAAAACGTTGACAGAAAAATACCAGAGCAAAGTACAGATACCTGGAAATTCTACTTCATTAGTAAAGTCACTGAGTATTTGTACTTTGTTATACCACTTCTGTTTTTACTTAATTAATAAAACAGTGTAGAAATAATCACTGTTATAAGTAAAAGTCACATTTTAGTCAAACCCTTTTCCTTCATAAACCACATTCAAAATGTTCATCTGGTCAATGTCTGGTATCTTATTTTCTACAAACATTGCCTGTATACGATTATACTATATATTATATAATTATATCTTATTATATAATTATTTTTAAATCTGTAAACGTGATTTAAACATGCTGACGTGATAACAGACTCCAGAGGGTTAAGTAAACGTATTAAAGTATCAGCATCAACTAAACTTAAAGTTCCAAAAGTAAAAGTACTAACTATTTACTTTTTTCCATTTCATTTTATTACTGGACCATAATCATTGATGCATTAAACTTTAATGTTGCAGCTGCTAAAGGTGGAGTTAATTTTAACAACTCATTTTTTACTACTGTAGCTCGTAGATTTCCCCTTGAGAATCAATAAAATCTTATTTTAACCTCTAATGAAATTAAATCATTTTTAATTAATCTGAGTCTGAAAACGTCTGTATAAGATGCTTGTTGTTCATTTGCTCACAGACTTGTGTCAGTTCCCTTTAAAAGGTTCAGAGGTCATTAATGACTGAAAGCTTCAGGACAAGATGCTGAACAGACTTTGTTTCATCGAGTCGCTGAGAACTTTGAACTTTTCCACCAACCTGAGTGAAAAGGTGCTTTAAAAAACAGAAAAACTCCCCATCAGCAAATTCCAGGGGCCGAATACAACTCTGTTCGTTCCTTCATCCCATCAGTGGACGGGACTTTAAGTCGAGTCACAGCGATGAAGTGCATGTGGGTGAGATTATCACCGTAAAGCTCAGAGTCTCGTTCGTCCGTTCCCAGCTTCTGTTAAAATGCACATTTCAAAAAGAGTTTGAAAATGGAAAGTAGCGCCTCTGGGTGCAGGATGCTCTCGCTGAGGGACAAGATGTGACTTGCCTGCTATTAATAGCACTTTGGGAGATAATTCCTGCCTTGTTATCTTAGCAGCCGGACTCAACAAGCCTCGCCAGGGGCAGACTCTTCTGAGGCTCTCAGTTGTGTAACCAGACTTTCCTTTATTACCGTTCTCTCTCTGCTTGATTCCTTCTCCTTTGACATTTTCTTTACGATTCCATGTCTTTCCACAAACACTCTGCTTCCGTTGGATGAGTCTTCTTCAGGGTTTTGGCCACAAATGGAAGGGTTAGTCGTAAAAATGCAGATCTAAAGTGTTGGAAAAACAGAGAAATCGAACCTGGTGATGTCGCTGAAGAGGAAAAGATCATTTTAATAATAACAGGGACCATAGGACACTTCACATATTTAAGGTGATATAGACAAAGACAGATAGAACCAGACCAGGTCCAATGCAGTTTTGAACAGATGAGTTTTGAGTAGCTTGTTTCTCGGGGGATGTGGTATTGCTCTCTCTCTCCTGAAGGCCTCAGTCTGGTGTTGGGGTTGAGGAGCAGACCCACTTTTATTGCATAATTTCCTCAGAAGAGCAAATGTCAACCTGCTGGTGGAGATGCATGAAAAACCAGAGGGAAAGCTACGTCACCCGGGATCTGTGGATGTCTGGTTGAAATTTTATTGTGACTATTTCCAGTAGTTTCCTTCGAGGAGGTTGTTTTAAATACTTAATTTGGAGCGGATCCGGATAAACAGGCGGATCCAGGAATTTCCTTTCATTTTCCTTGTCGTGGTGAAATAGGATATCCCTCTAGTTTATTTTTATTACCCAAGATATTTATTGTGTTAATGGTCAAACCTCATTGCTCCAGTGCATTATCAGCACCGGTCACCAGTGTATCATGGGCTGATATCCAGAGACAGACCTATGTTTAATTCAGTCTCCAGTCAAACCAGTCTGCATGTCTGTGAACCGTGGAAACAGAAATCAATCTTTCCATCGAGTTCTCCAACCAGTATAATATCTACAGGATATGTTGTTTACATGCTTCAACACAAAAACCTGATAATAACCAGTGAACCAATGGAAACACAGTCACTGACTTCCCTGTCCACGAGACAAACTCCTTCTTTGTTTAACTGCTTTTATTTTGTAGTAAAATGTCTCTTAGTCGCTGGTGAAAGTCCTGTTTTCACTTCAGTGGTCGGCATGAGCATAAAGAAAGATCCCAAACCACCGACATCACCAGGATCTGTGATTATTGATTTGTAAGGTTGAAGAAAACAACAGGGACACACTTCATATTCAAGCTCTTGTGTTTATTTGGTAAAATGTCCATCAGCTAGCAGACAGTGGGGGGGGGGGGGGGGGGGGGGGACGCAGGGACAGACACGGGGCAGAGGCGGGACTATTGATTTCTCGACCTCCTCCATCCAATCAGGTCCTGGTACAACACAGGGAGGGGGGGGGGGAGCGTTCTGCCCTTGACCCTCTGTCAGCTGAGAGCCCCCCACCACCCTGACCCTGGGGGGGGGGGGGGGGGAGGACTCACATCACAGATTTATAAACGATGAGATGAACTCTCCTCTTGTTTACACACAGTAGACGTTTCCTCCCCTGAAGCCGTGTGATGACTCTCATCTGTGACTTTGATCTCTCATCTGTGACTTTGATGATTTTTATGTACATATGGAACCACCGCTCGCTGCATCTGTGCCTCTGATGTCACTCGATAGCACTAATCAGGACCAGGACCAGGAGGGTGTCACACTCCAGGACGGGGGGAGGGGGGCTGGGGCCAGATGGAAACAGACGACTGTGATTCTGTTGATTTCTGAAGGTGCTGCTGATATTAACTATTATACAGTGATATGTAAGATTTAAACAAAAGTTGGACATTTGAGCTGTTTTAAGACATGAACTTTTTCAGGAGATTGTCCAAGTGAAAAGCAAATGTACCATTTCCTCCTGTTAATGTGATGTGTGTTAAAAGTGACCAGCTGATTAAGGACATAATCAGTTTTAGGAGATTAAACTAATTTAATGTCCCAGTCACACCATTATCCTCTGTGTTCTTATCTTTTCAGCTTCAGGAACCTGCAGATGAAGACAGACACAGATATCACCTCCCTTTGTTTGGTAACTTCAGCTCTGTGGCAGGAAATCCCATCAGTCCGTCTCCATGACGACACTAAAGTGACAACTCTGCTTTTAAAGTGTCGATAGAATCAGCTGCAAACTCTTTTTGGGATAATTTAAAGTGTACAAATCTAAACAGTTGCTACAAACAATTGTTGTTTCTCCGTCGTCGTGTAAATCTGAGCTCAGCGTGGATCCATTTATCTGTCGAGGTCGTTGATTAGGGACACGAGACATGAGCTGTGACACTAATTGGAAACTCACTGTGTGTGTGTGTGTGTGTGTGTGTGTTTGTCGGGGGGGTGGGGGCGTTCATGTATGTACAGTAAATCACAAATGGAGGAAAAAGTTCATGTGGTAATTCTACTTTCTTTCTTTTCCTTTAAATATAACAATCTCTTCTGCCTTTCTCTTAAACATGCTGACACCCCCCCCCCCCACCCACCCTCAAAATAAAATAAAAACAATGAAAAGAACAAGGAAACACTTCAGATACGGTGAATTTTTAAGTTTCAGAATAGTTTTCAGAATAATCAGATCCACACTCTCCGTTTGTTCACTCTCCTTTTGTTTCAGCAGGCATGCGGTGATGTAAGTTAACTTCAGATAAAATACTATAAACAAATATATACACTCGGTAATATAGAACTGTCTAAAACCATTCGTTCGGTAAATGTAGAGCTACTGTAAACATGCACTCTGTCACCACCGGGGCCTCTGGACGCCCAGGCTCCGTCGGTAAAGGAGGAGGAGGATGTTCCCACAGTGTTTCAGTAGATTTAAATTAATGCCACTTGTGTTGAATGGCTTCATCGAACCTGAACTCCATCCCGTGTGAGGGTGAGCTGTGTGTTTCCATGGAGCCTGGGAGAGAGAGGGTCCACTCAGTGGGATTTAAAGGGAATCAGGGGTAAAGGCATCGCAGCCCGACCCTGCATATCAGCGAGGTTCAGTTCGTCCCGTCAGAGCGTCTCACCCCGTCTCACCCCGTCTCACCCTGTCTCACTCTGCCCTCCACATTAATACATATGATCCAAGCAGGGCGACAGTTTTCCACAAACGTCCGACTCACATGAAATGTAGATTTTCTGAATTTCAACATGTCTTCAGTCAACTTAAGTTCTAGAAATAAAATGTATGTCTTGTTTTTTTCATATTTTACAAAAAAAATCATAACTGATACTGGGTTTTCGCACTGATATGTTTATTTATTTATATATAACTGTTATCAAGACATGTAATGTACTCAATGGGGAATTCTACAGTTCTATAATAAATGTAGTAGATTTATGGATCAGATATATTCATTTCAACCATTTGTGGCTCTGCACAGCATCAATAATGTCAACTCAAGTTTGATGAACTAACTTTAAGTAACTTTAAAAAAAAACCCTGACATACTGGATTTACAACTATTTACAACTATTTATCATTTAACAATCAATTAGTTCAAACTTGACGAGCTTGTGATTGGACCCTGACTTGAGATTATTTTGTTGTATTTTACTTTTCCCCAGAAACCATGAAAAACCAAACAGAGAAGAAGACGACAGCCTCAATGATTCAAATCTAATCTGATGCAAACGAGACAAAGTGGAAAACTGTTTTCAAACGTGAGCGTCTCTGACGGATCTGAACCCCTCTAATCTAAAAGATCCACGTTAACAACAATGATATACACAACTGTGTGCACAGAATATTTGAGCTACATCTACTTCCCAGAAATATACATAACCCCTGTCTGCACATACTAATACACTCTGTAAGATACATTCTTCATAAAACACTGAACTCAACAGTGTCTTCCACCTTCTGCGATGAAACCACGATTCCTCCCGTTTGGTCCGTTTCCTTGGTGACGTCTCGTCTTTATTTGGTAGATGAAGAAATGGTGATGGCGTTAAAGCCGCCCGCCACCCTCCAGCAGGGGCAGGCTCTGGGATTTGCACTGTGACAGCACACTTGACATTGTGACTCGGTGTCTGACACGGTAATTAGGCGTTGGGTTTCACTGGAGGAGAGGGATAAATTTAGTTCCCCCTGTCAGTGCTGCCGTAAATAAAAACCGCGGGGGCCCTGCTCGTGTACCCTTGATGGGATTTATTTCAATCCCTGACCCGATGGAAGCGTCCTGCTCAATTCGCTGTGGACGGTTTGCGTTTGAGCGCAGCGACAACCTCGCAGGACAAAATGAGTTTGAGGATGAGCTCCAATCTCTACTTTCAATCTCCACCCGGGTCAATTTATGAAGCGATAACCGGACAGGCACTTCCTCCGGAATCCAGATCATCTGCAGAGTCTGTGAATATTGTTTAAAGGGTGTTTTATTTTGTAGGCCAGTGACGCTAAGGGGATAAAAATCATCCCTATGTGTTTCCAGGCCACTGTTACGCCCCAGTACCATCAACCCACAAACACAATGAGTCAATAATGAATGAGGCCCCCCCCCCTCCTCCGCTCAGCTGTACCCTGTCGTCAGTCCCCAGTCAGCGAGCGCTCTTACAAGAAACCACTCTTTCATTATTCATACAGGTGTTTTGAACCGAGAGCCGGGCTCTCACTCTGTTTACTCGCCGCCCTTGTAAACATCCACGTCTGCTCTCATTAAACCTCTCTGTCTCCTCGTAGTGTTTCGGGAGCTCATCGTACGACCTGCTCCTCCTCACTGGTCGCTCTCCTCGAGCGGTTCAGGGAGGGTGAGGAAATCCCATTGGCCAAGGTTGTGTCCGACAGGCAGTGCAGAACTGGTGTATGGCTAATTTCTGGGCAGGGGGAGGGGGGTGGGGGGGCTGTTGCAAGAAGCTTGAATCCATGTCTGGATGATGGTTACACAGGAATAGGTCGGTGCCGTGTTTGGAGTCTTTTCATTTCAGGTGCTGTCACTGCAAGTTGTCTGTTGGCATCCAGAACGTTCCACTTCCTGTAATTTGAATTCCCAAACAGCCGTCTGATGTGTGTGTGTGTGTGTGTGTGTGTGTGTGTGTGTGTGTGTGTGTGTGTGTGTGTGTGTGTGTGTGTGTGTGCACATGTTTTGTAAAATGTGTGTGTTTCTGGCGTGTGCATGCTAGTCGCGGCGTTTCTTGAAGAAGAAGAACGGCGTCTTCTGCGGCGGGCCCAGTAAAATGGGGACCTGGTTCTTGTGTGTGATCCTGATCTGTAAGAATCAGACAGAGTGGTGACGTTATTACGCTCGTACAGAAATCTGCTCTCAGGATGACAGTCATCACTTCCTGGCTTTTTACAGCAGAGCGTTATAAAACCAGTCGCTGCGACCTTGTATATAATATATAACCCACATAACACAACCAAAGAGCTCTGTATCCCCCGCCTCCATGAAGGTTTACTCTCACAAAATGAAAAACAGTTAAAAAGGCTTTGAGGATAGATAAATAACAGTCGATTGTAAAGACTATAGCCGGGCTGAGATATCTGACGGCTTGACGGTGTAGGAGGTTGAAGCTGGGGGAGTGCAGAGGAGGGTGATGAACAAAAGAGCAGAGAAATGAGCCAAGACAGGATGAAAGCTGAGAAAAAGCTGAGTCCGACACATACAGCTGACTTTATCCGTCAGGGATGAGGACTGCAGATGTGCATTTACATCCAGAGGCTCAGGGCTGCTGTGACGCCTGACGTGGTGTTGAGCACAGACTGTAAATAAAGATGGACGACACGACGGCTCCCAAAGGTGAAGCCAAAGCATCTCGATCCCAACCTGGTGGCTGGCTGCAGTATAACACATCAATCCTGCCTCCTCCATGTTAACAGATGGGTCATGGACCATAGTAAAACATGTCTACGCAGTTTTCTGCTCCTCCAGATTAAAACGCTGCCACAGAGTTTTCAAACTGACACAGGACCAGCAAAACTTTTACTCGTAGCGTCTCTAAAACTCAGCCCCAGTGGAGGAATGTTGTGCTTTTGCTGAACTGCACTGAATTTGTTCACTCAAAACTAAAGTCTTGACATATATGAGCCTCAGGAGGACATTTTCTATTCTATTCTATTGTGATTGAAAACGCTGCAGTGGTGGAGTTCAGTCTCACCGTGCAGGGGGGCTGCATCCAGGGCTCGCCATCAATCTGCATGGGCAGCCGCCGGGACGTCCTGTGGAGAGAGGGAGAGAGAGAGAGAGAGCAGAGGGGCGAGCCGGAGAGGGGGGGTGTGGGGGAGGCAGAGAGAGGGAGGGAGAGAGGGGAGGTTGTGAAGGTCAGATCACACACACCTCAGAGGCACGAGAGGCCTGTTCACACTGTCCCAGGACAGGGTCACACACTGCACCCTTTGTTCCCATGAGGAGAGCCATTCCCAGACAGGCCCCCCCTCTTTAAACTCACAGAGCCACTGTACACACACACACACACACACACACACACACACACACACACACACACACACACACACACACACACACACACACACACACACAGAGATTCAAAGTTGGTTTAAGACTTCCATGCGTGGCTCTGCGGCTACAGAAACACTGTGTGGGAGAATAACTGTGATGAATGCTTTCTCAGTTCGGGTCGAGGAAAATATGAGGAGCGCTTTTGCTGAACGAGTGTAAATGTCCCCTCTTCAGTACAGTAACCGACACAATGTGAGCGTTTAATGGGCCGAGTCCGGTCACAGCAACACAAACACTCCTCTTTGAATAAGGAAACGCCAGAAGGACTGAATTGATTTTATTCTTTGTATTGATTATTGTTTTGCTTGAAATGTACATTAATATGCAGAATATTTTTCGGCTGTACCCTGGCGGACGTTGGTGGATGTCAACATTTACGTCATCAGGACTAACGGACTGGTAAACTATGAATTCGCCTTCACAAACAGCAGCGACAGCAAAAATCCAGAATCTTTCCACGTGAAGGTTTTTGCTGTTTGGTATAAAAAACAAAGGAGATATAAGAATGAATTTGTTTGCCGCTGAGCTAAGTGAATCCCTGCGTTTTCAGGATCCCGTACATGGATCGTCTCTGGGTCTGTGAGTCAGTCCTCTGCTGCATTTGCTAAAGCATGAAGTTGAAATCTATAATTGAAGAGCTACATGCATGTTATTGTTCGGCTCCTGCAGGGACTTTGGGCTTCAGATGCACAAAAACACTCAGAAGAAAATACATTTTTGATCATGCATGTATCGAGAGGTGGATTCGAATTGTTCCAGTTGGTCGAACCAGAGGGCGAAGAAGACGAGGGGAGGGCGGAGACCTGAGGGAGGAGGGCGGACTGAACGTGGGGGGGGGTCTGACCTGATGGTGACGCTGGCGCACTGAGCCAGTCTGCGTCCGGCGCTCTTCAGGCCCGTGTAGATCTGTCCCATCTCGATGGCGCCCTCCAGGCCGACCACCTCCAGCAGCTGGTCGCTGAAGTCTGGAGGGAGAAGGTTCCAGAGACAGTTCGTGTGAGAGACGGAGACACACAGGAAGTTATTAGAAAAGATCTTTTTATTACAGCGATAATATTCAGCATGATTCACCATCATAATAAAGCAGAGAAGGATTTGGTGATGAAACATTTCCTGCACTTTGACCGTCTGACTCTGACTGAGGCAATAATCAACACATTCACTTCTGCTTTTCTCTCTTCTGCACGTACACACATCTAATTTGTACTTTGAGTTTTCAGCTGCTTCTAAATCGACGGAGCTCAACACTACGAGCACCCCAGAGAAGAGAGAGACTGTTTGACGTGTGAGTCTTTACCCTCTTGTACGATTTACTGCATTTTGCACAAAATCTATGATTCTTCTCCCCCAGACTTTGAAGGTGGGATCAGCTACAAACACGTTCACACACGTTTCACAAAGTCATTGTTTTTGCAACACTTCACTTATTTACACAGCCAGCAGTTACAGAGCAGCATTAGAATTCATTTGGACTTCCTCCTGATGACTCCAAGTCCCATATCCACCCTCTTCTAGCTCAGAGTTTGGTCTCCACCACCTACTGAGAGAAGCTTTCCGATTGGACGCAGAATAAGCACACGCCCCTGAGCACAGGAAGAGTCGTCAAACAATTGAAACTAAAATACTGTGATATTGAGAGAGATAAATGAACAATTAACTCTGAGACACAGGATTAAAACTGGGAAATAAATTCTTCATTGTATATAATACTATATTTAACTGTATTTACTAGTTTTTGAACTTATACATCACAGGATGATGTTTAAATAGCTCACTGAGTGAAATCATGAGCTGACAGAATTGTGCGTTTGTGTTCGGCCCCTGAAACCTCACAGGTTTTTACAAACGCTCTGTGAAAGGAATGATTAGTGGAAATCTGAGAAACGTTTCGTCTTCACAGCCAGTTTGATAATTTGTGAGGCGCCGCAGCAGAATCCATCTCGTACTCCAACAAACGTGCCTGAGGCAATAAACCCGGCTAATTAACCTCAGCCTGTCTGGTGACTGGGACCAATGTGGATGAGATGAGCTGTTATTTTTGACAGCGATGGAGTTTTTTAAAATGCTTTTATTCTTTGTTTTGTATTCCTCTGATTGTTCTTTTTATTCTGTTTAATCTGATTATTGGGAGTTTATCGAGTATCAGACCTATCAGACCTTTTTTCTCTGTCTAATCTCACTATTTGTTGTGTGTATGTATGAATGTGTGTATTTTGTTGTTTCCTTTTGTGTTTTTGTACTTTGTAGGATTTTAATTATCCTGTAGATGAAAACTAGCCTGTGTGACTAAATCTGGCACATTTATAAGAATGCATGTTAATTAATTGTACCTTTAAAAAAAATACAGATCTCAGAAAGACGGATGGTGACTTGTTTCAAATGTTCATGTTCATTAAATATGCTTCTCTCCAAACTCGGGGTTGTTTCTTCTAATTACATCTTATTATTATTAATGCCAGACAAAATAAAATAGAATAAAAGTATTGTTGTTGTTCGAAGCTGCAAACAGGAAAGAGTCGATGCAACACGAGTCTCAGGACGACTCAGGTTCAGAGGAGGTAAAGAAAAACAAAAGAATGCAAACAATGTGACAGGTGAAGAGTTTCTGATGCATCAACTCGGAGATGAACTCGGAGATGAACTCGGAGATGAACTCGGAGATGAACTCGGGGTCATCGGGTGATTCTGAGGCCACGAGCTCACTGACGCTCAGCTCCGTCCATATCAAGTCATCAGAAACACTTCATATCCATATTATAACAAATGAAAAGCTTGTCTGCAGTTGGTTGTTTCGACCGTGGAACAGCGACGGTGAAAAGTAAGAGCAGCCTTGAAATCATGTTTTTGTCAACAGCTCATCTTTTATCCAAAGCTCTCGATCCTCGATTTATTTCCAAGTTTACATCTTCTCCTTCTGTGTGTATTGTGCAGATGTACGTATGGAAATTCCCTTTCATCACGTCTCAGAAAATCGGTGGTGAAAACAAATCTCTGTGCAGCAGCTGGGAAACGTTGTTTCTTACATATGTTGAACAGCCTGTGTTTGTTTACGTGTTTAAAACTGTGTGTGTGTGTGTGTGTGTGTGTGTGTGTGTGTGTGTGTGTGGAGCCTGAACGTGGGACATTTGTAAAGAAGCTGCCATTTCGTGCCTGGTGACAAAAGACGATCAAGGTTTTTAAAAGGAACAACTTTGACTCTTTAATATTTCAGACGAGAATTAAAAGGAAACGTCGGAGCAGGAACAAACATTTCAAAATGAGTCAAAGTCTTCGCTTCACTTCTGCCGGTCCCTGTTAGAATTAAATGCTCGAGGGCAAACGTATCAGAACAGAAATAAAATGAAACGGGAAAACAGGATGTTTCAAAGCTTTCACCACAGCGTTGCGGATCAAGCTCTGGATTCTGGATTGTTTCTTTATTTGGGTTTTAAAACATATAAACCTATATTCAATCTTTCAAATGTTTATTTTTGGTACATTTAGAATTAATTCCCAACAGGTTCCTAGAAACACAGAATTCCCAGAAAAGAAAAGTACTCAGGACCTGATCCCAGTGTCCTAAAACGCTGCTTCAAATCCCGATCACGTGCTCCCGACCCTGCGTCAGACTTTATGCCTCATGCACAGACAGCGACTGTTCAACATATGCACATCTGCCTCTGCGGAGCTTTCCAGGAAATATTCTTAATAGGATTGGGCAGCAATTAAGAAGAATCTGAAACAGTTGGAGACCGGGATCAAGACGAGGGGCGGCCGACACAATGGAGATGACACATGACAGATGGGCATTAAAAAGGAAAGCTGATGTAAAGATGGAGGCCGTCTGTCGTTCGCTGCAACATCCTCACACGCTGAGGAAGAGGACGTTTATTTTAGGGGTTTTCTGTGTATTTTAGGATTTTTAAAAACATTCTTTCTGTGAAGGCCTCTCATGTCGTACTATCAAATATATAACCCCCCCCCCCCTCCTTTGCACTCCCACTCATTCACCAGCACTTCCTCCAAGCACCAAATATGGTCATGGCGTCCTGCCCGTGTCCCAGAGTGGGAGCCTGATGGCGGAGTAGCCCACTGTGCCGCTTCTCACCTCGCCGACCATTCCTGCCTCATCAGATCCCTGCGCTTTTGACTCTCAGGCAACCGGCACAGTTACTTCTCACTGAGGTAGAGCTAAGAATAGAATAGAACAGCCTCTTACATAACGCAGCTGCACTGCATTCTGGGATGGGATGGCATTGCTTTACCAAGCGAGAGCCGTTATGCCGCTGTGCTGCACTACTTTCTCTGCAGCTGTGCAGGCAGAGTTCATTCATTATATCTTTATCACGTTCTATACAGTAAATCATAAGTATTTCTTCATATCATATTAACATCTGATAAGATGAAGTACAGGATGTATAATAATATGATAAAGTATTTTACAGAGCACTTTTTAAAATAAAGCAGACATACATATATATATTCTGTTTTTATTCATTTACTTATGTCCTTTTCTTTGTCTCTGTTCCGATTTGATTTAGACATTAATCATGATTTCATCTCTGTAAATCTCTTGAGTTTCTGTTGTGTGTTGATTTCTCTTTAAATGTTGTTTATTTATAATCCTTGAAATACTTATATATATGTTCTATATCATTTATTTTACAGAAAAGGTCACTTGTATAGAGATAAATGGTCTGTTGATATATGTTGGAAATAAAAAAGGATGAACATAGAGCAACCGTGTAGAACCTTATATTTACCATAATTTTGATCAGGTTTTTAAATCAGACTTTCAAATATGGAGATTTAACTAAATTTCATAACTGCGGGTTTGAATTGTTGGTCAACACAAAACAGGAAATGTAAAGAAATATGTTACAAAAATTATTCTAAAGCTTAATAAAGATTTATTAATCGGCTCTTATCACCAAAAGCTCTCAGATAACATGTGAGGCTCCTCTTTTTCATCCTGAGATATGTGTCTTTCATTCAGGAGTTGATGTTCCCCTCGCCGGTTGTTTGCGTGGAATTTAGCAGGATTTCTGAAAATATCCTGGATAGTTTCACACGGAACCTGGTGGAAGGATCTGGGGTCAGGGATCGAACCATTAATGGGAACATATCCAGAGTTCAGTGCAGGTCTGGGTCATTTCCTCCAATAGCTCTGTTGTGCTCAGCAAACATTATTCAAACTGATCGCAGATCAAGACACGTAGGGAACTTTGGGGACAAACACAGAATAAAATCGTCCTTATGAGGAATCGTGTCCCACAACCACCACCATGGAGCCCTATGGCTCATAATAACTGATAATACTTGACGAGAATAAAAGTATTTCTTGTCTTTTTCTTTACGTTCTAAATGCAGTGACGAGTTATTTATAACAACCCTTCAATTAGAAACTGAAAGATTTTAAATCCCCCCGAGGAAAAGCTGCAGCTTTCATTGTGCATCAGCTCGAGGTGTCGGGCTATAATTACCAGCAGGAATATTTGTGCATCCTTCCTCCGCCCACTCTCCCTCCCTCCCTCCCCCCTGATCGCCGGCCTGTTATTGCCACCGAGGGGTAAGTGTCATGGCAGATGGTCAAGAGGAACTGCAGCTCCACCTCGCCAGCCCTGACGGAGGTAAAGGTACGGGGGGAGAGCACTTGGCCTTTGGACAAAAGAACATTATGCTACAATGATGAAGGAGGAAATCAAACACACCACATGGACGCTCGGGTTCCTGCTCGGACATGTCTTTCAGATTCTGTCGTCCACTCGGGAGGAAAGAACCATGGGAAAGAACACTTCATATCGTTTTTAAAGATAATTAAGTGAAACGCCCGCGTCATTGTTTCCATTCCCATCCAAAGTGGCCGGCCTCTTAACGAGCCGCCATTCATTAACTCTGAGTCAATGTATCACTGGAAGGTCGTCCACTCTCCCACCGTCCGCAGCTCTGGACCAGAACTATTTCCAGCCAGAGGAAGAGGAGGAGGAGGAAGAGGAGTGGGGGGGGGGGAGATCAAAAATAATTACAGTCGGCTGTTTTCTGTTGTGTGAGAAGAAAACAATATGCAGACTCACAGTGTGATCCGTCTAAAAATAGCCTGCGTCTTGGTGTGTCACAGCCTGTTGTTGGGGAGGTCGGCAGGGGGGGGCTGTGGAGCCAGGGTTAGGTGAGGGGAGGTAGCGGGGGGGGGGGGCAGGGGTGGACAGTGTCGGACAAGAGGGGAGACAAGTGAGTCATGAGGGGGGGGGGACAGAACTAGTGTTTTAAAACACAATAAAACTGGTCGAGCACTTCTTTCCTACTGATTTACCATCAGGACCAGAAGTGAGCGAACAGGCCGCTGACAAAGCTTCTTTCAAACAAACGGAAAGAAAGACGTCGTGGTTTAATAAGATAAATCTACTGTTCACTGAGAATCCACAGCCGCTGAACCCCGGCACTGCTCAATCAATCAGGGGCTTTCAGGGGTCAGATGCAGAGCAGGATGTGTTCTGTTGCCTGACAATTATTTAAGCCGTTTTCCGCCACGACCTGCAGGTAAAACCGGGAGAATTAGCGACGGAGTTCACCCACAGTTTGTGTTTCACAGGTTTTCTGCCCAGACGCGTTCACAACAGCAGCGAATCCTCCACATTATTCAGACGAGATTCAGAATCTGAATTCTTTGGCAGTAGAATGATAAAGAAGTGAACTTACAGATACTGAATTTAAACAGGTTTACTTACTTTCTAAAAACTATTACATAAAGTTAAAGAAGGTGAAAAATATTCTCGGATTCACACCAAAACTCGATGACTTCTTCCCTGACTCATATTTCATCCTTCCACTAAGTTTCATGGGGATCCATTCAGTAATTTCTGCGTTACCATGTTCACAAACAAACAAACACAACAATAAACTAAAAGGGAAAAGAGAACCTCCTCAACCAATCGAACGTCAGTCTCAGGAATCAATTGCGACGATTGACCCGGTTTTTAAAAGTATATAACAGATATTTTATTTGATGCTTTCCTGCCGATTGCAATCCTCACAGTGTCAATAGAACAAGTCAATTATCCCCTGGTCTCAGTCCCTGGAGCCCTGAGCCGCATTCACTTTATTTCTGTGCATCCTTTCCAGCGACATCCACCGGAGGAAGCTGAGAGGAAATCTGATCCAGGAGCAGGGAGGAAATAACCGGGGGAGGGGAGCGATGGCTCACAGATAAAAGTCGAGGAGGAGCAGGGTGACACCGGGGCCTTTGTGCATCAACCCTGTCAGCGCCCTGTTTCCCTCGCCCTGGTTTCCTCTGCACCTCTGACTCCACCCGGCTCTCGCTGCCGCTTCGTTCGAATTCAGACAGCGTGGATTCTTCCTGCCCACCTCAGCACAACTGGAAACCCTCAGCCCAGTTATCCACTGCAAGATTTAGTTTTGTCCCATTTAGCGAAATCAATTTACAGGATGACGTCAGAACAGCAGGAACAGGGAGGAAGCACGTTACAAAATTAAGAAATCACTGATGTTAAAAAGAGTTGGACTGTTTATTGGATTAAAAATAATAATAATATCTTTTATAAAGTGCTTTTCAATGAAACTCAAAGACACTTTACAAAGTATAATGTATTAAATAATACATAATATTGTATTATACTAAATTTGATATAATTATTATACAATTACTATTTTGTTTTCTTGTTATTATTTGTCCTCCTTGTGAAGCACTTTAACTTTATTAGTATTATTAGTTTTGTTAGTTGACACATGACATCAAATGTTTGAAACTGCCAATCAATCAATCAAATTTTATTTGTATGGCCCATATTCACAAATTGTATCATAGGGTTTAAACAAGGCGCTGCATCCTCTGTTCTTAACCTTCGACTGGAGTGGATTATTAAATTACCAATAAAACCCCCACACACACACACACACACACACACACACACACACACACACACACACACACACACACACACACACACACACACACACACACACACACACACACACACACACACACACACTGCAGCACTCTGACATTTCCTGTTCAAACCCAAACTTCCCTTTGCCTCGGCGTGCTCGCAGCAGATTGACGGGAGCTTCTTTCTTCCAGTTGTTTAAAGCAGGTATCAGTAAATTGCAATGACACAAGTGATTGTGTTAGAGTCCTGAGTGAAACTGGACTGTCTCTGTGTGTCAGCTGTGGTTTGTGTCCGTGCAGAACACAAACCAGAGCAGAGACACAGTGAGTCACAGGACTGAAGCTTCGGCGCTGAGGTCACCAGCGCCCGGGGCTTCTTTCACTCTCTCTGGGTGAACCTGGCTGATTGCATTATCTGCAGCAAATGGATTTAAAAGCTTTAGTTCATTGTGCCAGAGAACGAAACTGCCACAAACAATTAGCTGTGTGATAAACATGCAGGCACGCTGGTACACACACACACACACACACACACACAAATGCATACCTAGCACAGTGTCTCCCTGAAACTGGAGCAACGTCTCCAGTCCTGTTTCCATTAGCAGGAGGAGCTAATTTAATCAGGCTTGAATCCAGAGGGTCAAATGTTTGGAGAGAGATTCCATCACACACACGTTCAAACACGCAACATATGGAGTCACACAAAAATATTATACAGATGGCAAAGGGTCTGAATCCAGTAGTTTACACGTCCACTAATATCCTGCTGTTAGAATCTGACAGAATCTGATACAGGACATTATTTTGTTGAAATATTCAGAATCTGGTTTTATTCTTTGGACGTGCACGTGCACTTGGAACATGCACAACCTGACTACACGGCACTCTGCAGCGCTGAGGAAGAGACACAGGCCCAAACACGAGGCTGATTGTCGTGCACTGAGATTATACACAAACTCAATGTAAAGACGTAAATAGACACAACTTTCGACGAATTACTACGAACCCAGCGAAATGGAAGAGTTTCAGGGACTCGTGTCTGAAGGAGACGGGAATGGAAGAGAACAGCCAGATACTCGCAGGTTGCGTCACGTCACTTGTGCGATTAAACACAAATGAGCCAGTGACACAGTGAAAATTTGCTTTGCGTTTGGCCTGAATTCAAGATTAAAGTCCAGGATTTTCACGAAGGAGACGCAAGTTATTTTCCCTTTGAAACCGATAAGTTTAATTTATTTATAAACCTTAACTGTGTGATTATTATTATTAGAACTAAATCTGCTCCTGTAGGTCGACTCTGAGGGAACGGACAAAGACCCATGAGGACTTCAGAAGTGAAGAAGTCACTGGAGGATTAACCTGAAACTGCTGCTGCATCACGTGACAGTTTAATGATTAAACTCATCTATGCAGAGGTGTAGCCCTTCATGAAAACTCACGGTGACTGATTTGAGTCATCATTGTTTCTTCCTGCAGAATAATTTCTCCCCCTGCGTCCGTCTCCTCCTGCGTCTGTCTTTTCTCCAGCCTCTAACCCTGAGATCTCCATGGAAACTAGGTTTTGTTCAATCAGCGCAGAGACGAAGAGAAAGACACAGAAGTCAGCTTGAATTTAGGAAACCTCGGTGACAGTAGAGAGCTGTTGGTGAAACAGCTGCAGATTCTTCATACAGGTGAAAACTAAAGAGTCTATTTAAGAGCACAAATAACTACAACTTCAACTTTTTGATGTCAATGTTAGTGAATTGATAGGATCCCAATATCTGGAGGGTTAGGGTTAGTAAATGTCTTCATCAGTCAAACTTTAACGTTGAAAACGTGCAGATAAACTATGTGATATATTTTCATATATCTGACTTGTAGTTATTCATTTCAGACGCGAGGCTCCGGAGCGACAGAGGAGAAATGAACCGACAGCAGAGGAGAACTGACCTTTACATGTACAGTAGCAGCAGATAAACATTCATCTGCTGGCGTCACACACTGCTGAAATGTCCCTGCTGCAAATATCAGACATTCCTGATGAGGACAAACTGTTTTGAACAAGCAGCTGGAGCGACAGGAGCGGAGCTGCAACGCTCATGTGTGTTAAAGAGCCACATACAGATGTTTAAATGAGAAGCACTGAGAATCAAAGCAGCTGTGATGAGAGGCCGTTGCAGGCAGATGTGAACGATAAGACGATGGAGACCAGAGGTGGTCACATGACTTGACCCCGAGGCAGGCGAGTCATAAATCTGAGGACTTCAGACTCGCTGACATCACGATTCAAGACTCGACACTAATGAGGATAGTTTGCTGAGATTTTTACTTTCTTACAGCTTCCAACGTGTCGAGTTCCCAAAACTCTGGCTTCTGTGTGAACGTGTAAAACAGAGCTTTTGGGAAAACAACTCTGATATTTTACGAATCTTTGATGCAAACTTTATCGCCACCTACTGGTCCGGTGCGCTCGTTCGTAAAACATGTTAGTGAAAACTGAATTCTCTGCTCCGACTCACCTTGCATGCAAAACTTCAGCTCCTTGGCGTCTGTGACGGTGCTGGACGGCATCCGCTCAGGAACCTTCTTACTCATGCGGTTGTAGTGCCTCCTCTTCTTCGTCTCGCCCCACAGGTTGGAGCCGCCGTGCATGCTGGGAATGTTGAGCACGCCGATGCCCTCTAAGGAGGTGTTGCTGAGGTCCAGGATGATCCCGTCGCACTGAGCGGAAGTGAGAGGACACAAAGAGCGAGGATTGATCTGTTAAGGGTAATTAAGTCATGATTTATAGGTTGATGTTGATGTGAGATGACACAGTTTGCCCGAGAGGCTCTTTGTTGCTTTAGTGATCAAGCTGCAGTGTGTGTGTGTGTGTGTGTGTGTGTGTGTGTGTGTGTGTGTGTGTGTGTGTGTGTGTGTGTTGTACCACAGTTGGAGCCACTGATTTGTTTATGAGTCCAAGATTTACTTTGTCCTGATGCATTACTCGTACAGGAGCCAAGTGTGCAGCTCCGTCTTTATTAACGGCCATAAAAACACAGTAAGTCTGCAGATATCTGCACATGGTGAATAAAAATGAACAGATATAAAGAAACGCCATCTGTCGCTGCTGGCTCGCCTCTGAGTTACACTGTGTTTCTCCTCATCTGGATTCGACAAATCATTTAAACACACCAGAGAACTTCAACAACACACAACTGTGACTCACACAGAGCTGAGTCACACAACAAACACAAACACACTGGACTTTACCGCTCGCCCACGAAGACGAAGCAAGAAGAGTAAAGTGTGAAATAACATGTAACACATGTGGAGCATGAGACATGGAGACAATCAAATACACAGATGTCTTTGAAGCACGTTTTAAATATCACTTCTTCGAATTGAAGATTGTTCTATTTTCCACCAAATTAGTTCTGGTGCATTATTTACAACCGGCCGTGTGCGTTTCCACGGCTCCACGCGATCGCTGGAGAAACATCGGAACCAGTGACATCAGTAGTTATGGGAGGAGCTACTGCAAGAAGCGTTACTTAGTCGAGCTGTGTAAGTAAGATGTGTTGTCACATTTTCCAGGGCATAGATTTACTTACATGAATTAAAACATCTTGATTATTTCTCTGGGAACATAAATAACTTTCCAAAGTTGATCTAACTGGATTCTTTGAATTGTTCTAAATGAAGGAGAACGAAGGGACAGAGGTTGTTTGCACTTGGTTTCCTCCGAGGTGCGTTTGTGTCTCTGACGTCCTGCTGTGCTTTCAGCAGCCAGGTGACAGAATCTGACAGAATGAGGCACTAAGTGACTTTAAGGAGCATTAATCTGATGATGTGCTATGAATAGAACCGCCGCAGTAAAGTGGCAAAACTCCTTTGGTATAAATGTCTGCGACATCTTTTAGAAAAAACATAAAAAGAATAACAAGCCTGTCAGAGAGAAAAAGACCGAAAAGCAAACAAAGTGTGCAGATGGTTGTTGTTCGTGATCTAACACAGTGTATCTGGAGTATTTAAGGATAAATACAACGGCTCGTTTTGTGTAACCACCCGTTTGTGACTCACCTCCACTTCTATGCACTCGTTCAGTTTCTTGCAGGTGGCAGAGATGGTCTCAGTGGTGCCAAACTCAAAGTACCACAGCTTGTTCTTCATTCTGAGGGACACACAGGACACACGGTTCCTTTTTAGATGAACACACATATTTTCATCGAGAGCCTCCGGCCTGATTTGTATCGGGTGCAGCGGACACATATTGAAACTGTCCGGTGCCTGGAGTCATCTCACATTCTGCGGTCATGTGAACACGGAGGTCAAAGCTCCACTGAGGCAGCCTGAAGCTTTAAAGTGGAGACACCGGCACCACAAAACATCAGGAGTTCGATACTGAGCCACAGAACTTTAACCCCAGCGTCTATCAAACTGCCCCTTTGCTGTTTTTCATCAAAGCAACGCACTCATCTCTGAACACGCTCATGACAGGAGACGAGATGTGAACATCACCTCGAGCTGGGACACAGGGGGAAACACGGCTGGTGGAGACCATGAGGTCAAGGTGTGTGTTACTGTGACCATCCAGCCCACAGGCCTGAGAGCAACATCTGTGCCCTGCAGCTGGATTCGTCAGAGGTGACCTGACCGATGCGGTCCTGTGGACATCCGGAGGAGTTTGAGAGGCGAGAAGCTGGAGGCTGATTTCAAACCTGCCATGTTCACGCCGGTCACATCACACGTTCCTCTGGAAATGACCGTGTTTCATGATATGACTGTGGGTTCACTGGCATGTGGACGTGCTGCAGATAGTGACAACACCGCTATTGACACAACAGCCCTGTGTAATGTGGGCGCACCAATACCAAGGTTGTGAACCAGCAGGGCTCCGAGAACAAGAAGAGGACATGAAACATTTAAACACGACCTCCAGGGACCAAGGTTTAGATATGATTCTTTCTCACTTTATAAAATAAATCAGGCGAAAGAACAGCCAAGTCTTTAAAAACTGTTTTTTACCCTGAGTGTAAGTGAAAAGTCTTAAGCCGCTGTACTTGTTGACATGTTTTTCATCCCTGCTAATTGTCTTTCTGTCCCTCGCTCTCCCTCTTCCACCTTAATGCCTCCCCTGAAACCTGCGCCGCTGTCAAATCAGGGGATTATGAGCATATTTGAGATCACAATTAGGAGCAGTTGCGATTCTCAATGAGCCGAGCTGCCTGACCTCATTAAGCCGCCTCCACTTGAGACGCTCTGTAAAAAATGCAATTAACTCATGTTTTTCCCCTCTCGTATGAACACAGAGTGCAGCGGGGAGACGATGCTTCCGTAAGCCGCTCCTCCAGTTTATTCCCATGTTTCTGCACAAAAACTAATGTAGAACTGGAACAGAAGGGAACAAACACAGGGGGCCGGAGTCGGGTCTTTGTCCAAATCACAGCAAGGACGATTTCTTGTGCCATTTTTAGCTTGGAAGGCCGCGTGAGCTGAACCCTGGGGCTTTAACAAGTGACGGGATGGTAATGGGTTTAATATGCTCGAAATCCAACAGACGTCTCACAGAATAGAAAGTGGCAGCGTAGAAAAGTAGAGGATAGAACCTACAGACGTCCAGACTCACACATCAAATAACTGATTAAACACAAACATGAACACACAAACACATCAGTGTGATAAGAACGACCTGAAATGAAATGAAAACCAAGATTACACAAACACTCCTTGATGGATTAACCCAAAACTTGGTGGATGGTTGTGGTTTGAATCCGGGAAGAGCCCATTCGATTTTGCTGTGGATCCAAGTCAGTGGGCGCGTGCAGGAGTCGTTTTTAACTTTCTTTAACATTGTGCGATTTTTCAAAGTTTTGGTGGATTTCTCAAAAAAACTATTTATGGATCTTGTTGAATTTAATGAGTGTTTGATGCAGATCCACCCTGACTGTTCTGAGACATTCTAGTTTAATATTTAATTGTTTACTTGACTAATTAAGCAAATCCCCTACGTGCAGTTAATTCACATATTACACCCCCGTCAGAATCCTGTGGACACACTGTACCACGTGTAACTGTAGTGGGTTAATAAGCAGCACATGTTGCTATTAAAACACGGTTCAGGAGCTTCAGCAGAGCTCGGGGGGCTCAGATCTCTGATACCTTACCCCCCCCCCCGCCCCCCCCACAGATAAGCATCTCCTTTAATCCCCAGAATGAGCAGTGACCTCCTGACCCGTCACCTCTTCACTGCTCCTCCTTCATACCTGGTGTGAAATCAGGAGGACACGAGGGGCGTTACCTGACGTCACTTATAGACGGTGTCCTGGGCAGTCGCTGAATATTTGACTCTGTGGACAGGTTTGTTTGAACTAAACTGATTTTATGACCCAGTTCTTTTAGAAATACTCATGTTCGGTTGGTTTGAGTCATTAAGTCGCTTCAGATTTACGACTCCACCACTTCTCATCTCTTTGGCAACAACATTTGAGCATAATTCTTTCACAGGTAATTACTGAACAGAACTCGTGCATGTCACGTCTTTTACTTCGATGCTAGTGGGAATACGCAGGTTTTTTAAAAATGTGGGTAAATGAGAAACTCGTTCACTTGCTGCGTTACCAGTGTACAATGCACGTTGTTCTCAAGTTAAAGAAAATAATAAGTAAGTACACAATCATTCATATGAATAAATCTTAAAGCAGCCACTCATCAAGTGTTGTAGGTGGATTTACAGTACAATACAGTTCTGTGGCATAAAGCACATGGTCACAAAAACACTGAATAAAAGAGGGAATACAATAAATATAAGAATTGAAAAAGTATAAGAAAATGAAGTAAAGTTTTACCTTAAGTACATAGTGATGCATTTTAAAGAAAAGGCATCAAATTGATCTAATACAAACTATAACAACAGAGTGGAAATCACTGCTTTTAGTTTGCATGGAGCAGTAAGACAAAGAGACAACCCCCCCCCCCCCCCCCCCCCTGCAGAATAGCTGAAGGGAGAAACAACAGTTGCCGCAGTGTTTTGGAAACGAAGGTCAAAAAGGTGCTGACATCTGATCTGTGCTAATCCAATCAGGTGATGAATTTCAGTGACCGACTCGTCACACCCGACAAAGCTGCTTAAGAAAAGAGCTAATGTGAAGCGTCTCTGTGTCGACGGACAGCAGGGGTCGTGACAGGGTTAACTTTTAAAATAGATCATAAATATAATCATATTAAATAACTGGATGTTGTTCGTGAAGGGAAAAATACTTTCATTTAGTTCTTGGTTTTGGAAAACTGGATTTAATGTGTAAAAAATGTTAACTTCTGAATTTCAGTCATGGAAAAATATCTTTAACTGCGTGTTTACATCATGACATAATTATTGTTTTTAAGTTTTAGGAAATCGATGAAGATAAGGCTGATATGACAAAGGACATTTTGAAAAATAATCGTATCGGTGCCCTCTAGTGGACAAGCTGTGTAATATTTCCGTGTCTGGATTTCTGTCTTTAATTTTGTAGGTAAAGAAATTATGTTACGATGTATCTGAAATAATATTACTACCGTAAGGCTGTTAGCCACTTTATCGGTTAGCATGTACCGGATGTTTAAAGAATTAAAAAAATTCTAAATTAAACTTCCTTTCCCTCAAAATTTAAAAGGTGATTTGCTTAAACCTCTGATAATAATCAGAATGTGATCAGGCTGAATTACAGTGAAATACACAAAAGTTTAGCAGTGAGTATTTTCAAATGATTTTAATCCACTTTGTACTATTAAAAATATATAAAAAATCACAGATAAACACGTTGTGTACCAAACAGGATGTGTATCAAAATTCCTCTTGAGCGTGGGGATTCGTTGCTGGGTAAAAAACATGTCTGACACTGAATCGTTCAGTAAGTGAACCTTGAGTTTACCGTTGTTTATCGTGTGCAGGAAATGTGACGTAGGTTGAGAACAAAGTGGTTGAGAGTCTGCATCACTGGAGACATGAGGCCACAATAAAGAGAAAACACTCTGACTCCCTCTGGGATAGACACACACTCACACACTCACACACTCACAAACAGAACGACGCCATTGTCCCCGGTGTGAGAGTCATTAGCACCTGGGCTCCGGTCTCCTGGAGGTCTGTGACCATTAGAAGCTGCTGGAGCTCCGCAGGCCGACGCGTCAGCAGCATCACACTCCGTCCTGGTGCCGCTGGGGGCTGTGTGGACGAGCGGGGGATGGTGTGTGGTGTGAGCGTATCGAAACACACACAATGTGGGGTTGTGAGTGGCAGCGAGGACGCTAACGCTCTGAGCGAGGGGCTGCATGTGGCCGCGGGCCCCTCTCACCGGGTCAAAGGTGGTTTATCATGTGCTCACAGAGCGGCTCCGTCTCCACACTGACTCCTTTCAGAGCGAGCTGCTGCAACAGTGGATGGATGCGCTCGCTGCCAAAACATCAGTCAGGCCACAATGAAACAGTTGCAGCTGTCCGTCATCTGTCTGCTGCCCCGCGGACTTCCTGACGGAGAAAAGTCACAGACGCACAATAACCTCCAGTGTCGGCTTCCTGTAAATTGTGCACATTTGACTGTTGGTGTTATTAAGTGTCGGGGTGGGAGCGTCGTAGCGACTCACGTTTCGTGAACACTGAGTTAATGTGTCGTTGGATCGGAGCCACGAGAAGCTCACACAGCGGTGAAATGATCAGAATAGAAATATTCAAAACCATCAACTAGAAATCACCGTCCTGTGGTTGTGAGCCGCCGCCAAACCGAGCAGTTTCAGTCTGCAGACATTAATTCACAGAATCATACGAGTCCAAGTGAACATCTGGGCATTGAAAGGATTCCCCCGAAGTGCTCTTGAGATCAGGCAAAATTGGATTTGTGAGGTGACAGCGACCTTGAACTTTGACCTTTCACCACTAAAATCGAATCAGTTCATCCTTGTGTCCCAGTGAATGTTTGCACCAAATATGAAGGAATTCCCTCAAGGTGTCCTCTAGATCTCGAGTTCACAACATGGGACAGGTGGATGGACGGACGAGCCACTGAGGAGAAATAAAAACCAACCGTGAAGCAATAAAACGGTCTCTGGTTTATTGTCTTTAACCTGAACACTGAATATGTCCTGCTCTCCTCATACAGTGAAGGCCTCACATCTTTTATCTGGGGCCCCTGTCTGATGCATCAAAGAGCGACGGCCCCCGGAGAACAGAGGAATCTTTCTTTTATCTTTCATCGCCCTCTCATCCTCCTGCCTGTGATGCTGGAACCAGATCTGGGACCAGGGCTGGAAACTTAAGCATCAATTATTGAATTTCAAAGAGTAAACAACCCGTCTCTCCTTTTCTCTCCCTCCTCCTCCTCCTCTTCTTCTTCTGTTTTTCATCTGGATGTAGGACTCGTTAACTGCAGAGGGAAGCAGCTGAATACGTGTTGTTTAGCGTCACGCAAACACACACACACACACACACACACACACACACACACACACTGCAGAGCTGCACCAAGACCAAGATCCCAAGTGAATCAGAGGCATTTAAAACAAGAATTATATATTTTAGTGAAGTTCCACACAACGGCCTCTGTGACTGAATTACACAAAATGTTTTTTAATTGGTCAATATGTGACTTCGCCGGATGATATGATGCAATTAAAATGAGAACAAAATCAAACGTATTCTTCAAATGTAAAAGACAAACTCCAGAAAATGTCCAAACCCAATTATTCAGACATTTTCTGGATCTGAAAACCCAACGAACGTCCCCCTGTCTCTAAATGTTTGGAAAGTTTTACACATCTGCAGAATCTCAAATACACGTGAAAAGCAAACTCCTTTCGTCTGGAACCAGTTCATGTCTGAAATCAGCCTGTGAGACGCTGGAGGACATTTTCAAACAGTGTCCCAGTTAAACATCGTTTGACGTCAGCTGAGTTCAAGCCGCTGCCGATGTATTGACGTATCGATCCCACCGCGGTGGCAGGTTTTGTTCTGTCATTGATTGCTGACGAATGCGGCTCAGCGTGATATTGAGTTTCCAGATTAAAGTGCGAGGTCACTGGCTGGTTTTTACAGGTTCTTGTTAGCTAATGTGTGTCGAGATATGTGGAACTGTGACACGTCCCCATCACGTCCGTCCCCCGGTTACCTGCTGTTGAACTTCTCCGGGTGCTTTTCCCGCATCAGATGAAAGCGATGAGCGATGGAGGCGTCCTGTGGGAGAGAAGAGACGAGATCACGTTACCTGCAGGACGTCACTGAACCTTCATCTTATCACAGCTTGCACCCAATCCCCACTTCCTGTATCAGTCTTCAGCCTTTTCCCCCCCGATCACATCACGGGATGTTGAGGGTCGTTCTCAAAGCTTCAGCTGCTCATGATTTGCTTCACGTTTGAGTTCAACTATCCTTAATGATTTACTTTTATTATTTATATTTGTTTGAGAGAATGTTTCAGATTTGCTTTCGTACGTTAATTTTCATTTAGAATAATAATATCGTGTTTCAGTCCACAGCTCCGGTTTCACCTCTGGTTCATGCAGATGTTTGTGCATCAGTGTAAACGTGGTAAACATTTCCCCATCACTCCTCTGTGAGACGAACCTTCCTGCAGCTCCTCCACAGTCATTAGGAGGTTTTGACTTTTCCATTTGTCAATTATATTTTTTCACCCGCTCTCCCTCAGACGTGGAAACACGAGGAGATTCCAGAGCTTTTGGCGATAAGGGCCGACGCCGGAGTGGATGTGCTGCTTCTTCAGATAATGAAACACAAACTCTAGAAAATATCCCAACTCAATTATTCGGACATTTTCCAGCGTCCATGTCTGAAAACAGCTTCAACGTCTCTGTCTCGTTTGTAAATGTTTTTAAAGTTTGACACGTCTGCAGCTCGTCCAACGTGACTCAAATATAAACCGATAGTTGTCAGATTCATATAGAGACTCACAGAGGAGTGTGACAACGCCACGTGTGTGCGGCTCTGCATTCACACGACCCACCGCCGAGATCTGGACACTTGAGCTCTCGAGTGGATGTGATCAATTAACACAGCTTTGATGTGACCTGCAGGTTGAGTTTGACCAGAGCTGCGTCTGCTCAGCTCGGGCCCGAGGACGTGATCTGTCTTTCACAGATAAACAGTCACCGTACATGTGAAATAAGATCAAGATGCATGCGTGCGGGGGGAAGAAATCGACTATATGTCAGTGGACGTCATATGGCTGATGTAGATGTGGCTGCTGGACGTGGCCGGAGTGATGGAGAATGGAAAGTGTCTGACGGTGGAGTCCGTAACCACGTTAGCGTATGAAGGACTCATCCCTTTACTCTGTCACCGTGTAATAACATCATCTGTTTAAAGTGCATCACAGAGACAAGACGCATGACGCAACCGGACCTGCTTCCATCACTTAGAGCACGAAACACGACATGAGACAATATGAGGAACTGAATGTGCGACGAACTCTGAAAACAGTGCTTTTTAAAATGTAACCGGTTGTTTATAGTGTGAAAATAATGATCTGTCATCTGTGCAAAACCCAGAATAATGACATGTGGAGACAGAGGAGTTCTGTTCTGTCCATAATACGACTACTGTCCATTTTTTAAAAAAGCACAACACACAGAATATCAGTAGCAGTATCACTAAAGTCTAAAAATAAATATACTGAAATGTGATAACCTTAAACTTCACTTATTACCAACCCGGCCCCACGTCAGGTGTTAGAGTGTCAGTCATGTTCAACAGACAAAATGGAAGCTGCTGTTCAGGAGGCAACAAGTGTTTTGCTCTCACACTCTCTGGAAGTGTCTGTTACTTGTGTCATATTTCATTTCACAGTAACTGCTTCTGTAAAACACAGCAAAGTGTTGCATCCTGTACCTCTGACAGGCAGAGGCCTTGGTGAAGCCGGGCTGGCACCCTGCCTGCCTGTGCAGGTGTTTCACCGCGCGGCAACAAGGAGAACGGAAGGTTGGACGAGACAGGTGGACGGGTGCAATGATATGCATCCTCGTCTGTCGCCCTCAAAATCCGTCCAGCGGTGCTGCAACGCTCCGACGCAGCCGGTCAGAGCTGCTGAGATCTCACAGCATCAGCACATATCAGATCTTAAAATAGATCTGCATCTGCTGCTCTAACAGGCGCAGAATCTGATACGTGCACCTGGGGAGCGAGGAGGCGTCACGGCCCAGCAGATTTTCTGCAATGAACCCGGGACACGTGAAGTTTTTTCCCACAGAGATCAAACTATGAAGCAAGGTTACAACACATGTTCAGAGACGCTTCTTTACCATCAGGGAGTTTAATGTTTTGGATTTTTGGGACATTGTGGGCAGAGCGTCCGGCGCAGCCTGTGGATCAGAGCCAGGCTGTGACACAAAGTGGCTGCAGAGATTTCCAAAACATGACGGGCTGTTTCATGTCATGTCTGCTCTCAGTCCGCTGCTGCAGGCCGTCACGCCAGCGCTTCTCCCCGCGTCGCGGCGCCCTGAGAGATCTGGCAGTAACAATATGTGACATGTGCCGTCGCCTTCAGTCGCCTGCGTGATGAAGGTTGTTTTGATCTTGCCGTTTCAGGTCTGGCTGGCGGACGGGCGATGGGGAAACGGGGGGAAGGGGGAAAAAGAGAGAGAGGGACCAAAACGACAAAAACAACGAAAACAAAAACACAGACGGGAAAATGTCACCTCAGTGGGACCCACAGCACCCGGCGGAGAGACGGGTTCTCAGTTCAACCAGTGCTGTGTTTCACTGTTTCCTCTGGTTAGAGGCCTGGTTGGTTTAATGTCACAGAGAAATGTCAAAGTCAGGCTGATAAACACTGGTTTGATTTGAATCAGATTCAGACTTTGTACTTTAATGTTTTCTTCTTCCTTCCTTGTTGAAAGGTTTTAACACACCAACACGTGAAGGATCCTCGAGGGAGTTAAAGGTGACCTGATGACGTCCGCAAAGAGCAGGAAATGTAAGTCTGAGTAGAGAAGGATAAGAGGATGGTTGAACTCTAACCAGGGGACCCTATCTCCTGAAATGACGCCCCCTACAGCAGCAGGAGATACTCACCCTAACGCCTACAGCACAATGTTTATAATCGAGTAATAACTTTGTCTGGGTTCGATGACCCTTGATGACACGGTCACAACAAATAAACAGTTTGGTTAATTCACGTTAAACAAATGTCCTTATAACATTAATATATGATATAGAAACACACTGAAGATGTGAAGTAAGATTGGTGTTGTCTGTTCGTTCTCGTGTTGTAGCGGCGTTCCTCTCGTCTTTAAGACCAGCCAGGTGTCACTCAGCACGGTCATTCATTACCGCGGTAACCTGGTCTGAACCTGGCAGACGGCGACTTCCTGTCACTGATACTTCCCCTGACCTTCAGCCTGTGCCAGCACGACTGCATCGCTCTCACACACACACACACACACACACACACACACACACACACACACACACACACACACACACACACACACACACACACACACACACACACACACACACACACACACACACACACACACACACACTTTAATGGTTGTCTCAGTTATGTATATAATCATAATTTGTACACTCTTCTCACTTTAAACTCTGTTTCTCTCTGCGTCGCCTCCAGTTTAGCTAAATACTCAGTTAATTAACCCTCAGAGTCAATTTAACACGCTGGTCTCATGTCCGAATATTTGCTCGAGTCACTTTGGCGTAAACATCAGGACACGTCACACTAACGTGAAGGAGATGCTTTGTGAGACGCTCATGTGTTGGTCCTTTGTGCGACTGGAGAGACTCTGCCTGATGTCATATTAATAAAAAGGCTTCAGCGACACAAAGTAAAACTCACACACGTCTAAAAGGGGGAAGTCAACTGCTCCCTCAGCCCAGTAGACACCACGAAATGCAACACACTGAATCTCATATACTTAGAACAGTCTGTATAATTATATATGGATATGTCTATTTCAATATCTCCCGAAATACAACATACATCCTCTTACAGTCATCCTTTGCTATTCCACTCTACTCAAGCAGATTTCTCTACAAAGTTTTCCTTAGCGAAATAATTCCTTATACGACGATCAAAACCAGCAGGAAACTCTACACCCCCCCAACCAAAGGCCAATGGTGCACATTAGGAATTGGCCATTAACACTGGGAATCATCTTGCAGGTCACACATGCACATTCAAGTGCATGAGCACACATACACATTAAAGCCACAGAAACAGTGCAGAGACATGCGCTGCAGAGGCATCAGCTTCCTCACTGTAACACGAGGTGGCATCTTTAATGGCTGCTGACATGGTGTGATTTCCTTCTCTCAAATTCCTCTCACAAGATTCTTTCCAGGCTGCAGGTCAAGCGACGGCGCTGATACCGAGCCGAGTGCACAGATGGTCAAACACGCCGCCGAATGAAAAGTTTGACCAGTATTTCATATCCTCCTGCCGCTGAGTTGACTCCGACGTGCACTTCAACATATCTGGAGCTTTAACATGCGACAGTATAGATTTATGTAAACAGGATTTGGAGGATTCATATATTTGTATTCTTTGTGCTGCAGCCCCCACAGTGAGCCCACTGCTCAAAGCACCTTTTCGACAGCCAGATTCCTGCCAACAGCTCAGTGCCTGAACCTACTCAATCCTCCTATAATGACGATACAAACAATTGTAAGGAGGTTGAAAGCAATCGTCCAAGCATAAAGCATGTTTTCATATATAATGTACACTGTTGTTTTTGCTCCTGGGGATCAATAAAGTTTGTAAGGGTTGAATCTGAAATCACACAACAGGCTTCACCCTCTGATTTACAGCTCTGACAGCCTCAGGCCGAGCCAACCGCATGATCCACGCCGTGTCACCCACAATTAAGTCAGTGAGATAGAGGGACAGACGACGGTGGAAGCTTTCAGACTCGGCCTTGCCAGCCTCCCGTCTCCACGGCAACCAACGGCCTCGGAGTGGAAATGTTCTGGGATGGGACGGCAGGAAATGCAAAACCCATGTATGGGTAGCAGACCAGATTTGTTGGGTTGCTAACGGCGACATCAGGGGCGTGAGTCAGAGCGGTTCGCTCAGGTGTCGCGGTGCAGGCGCCCAGATACTCGACCATCTGTCACCGCGGCTCCTGGAGCCACAGCGATCTGTCGCCTTATTTAACGAACGTGTCGCAGTGAGATTTGTGGATCGGTTTCACACCAATATCCTTTTTTAAAAAGGATAAAGTTGGTGTTCGAGTTTATTTGTTAAAATGGAAAAATCCAAAGTTGTTCCTTGATTCCTCTCAGCCTCTTCACCCCCGTCCCTGTTTCACTGAGTCCCAACGTCTCCTCATGTCAATCATTCAAAATGGGTCACACATATGAGGATATTCTTTATTTTTTCCAAGTTGTGTGTTTGTTTACTTTTTAGCTAGACGCCAATTTGCATTTTCAGTGCAAGTAAATCTTAACAGCAGCAGGAAAGTGCTCAAAATAAACGACAACACATGTTCGTGGTAAAAAATAAACAGAAGTTTTATCAGACTTTGGCTGCACAGAAAATAGCAGCTTTGGTTCTTTGTTGGGGTTTGAGACGAGTTGGGAAGTATTCAGATTAATTTCTTTCCACTTCTCAATTAAAATGTTCTACTACAATTAAATGTCCCACGTCCATAATTCAAAAAAGGTTTGATTAAGTTCAAGTATTAAAAATGCATTTCAGTACCAAAGGAGGCCTTTTAACTTCCAGACCCCGACCTTGTGTGTGTGTGTGTGTGTGTGTGTGTGTGTGTGTGTGTGTGTGTGTAGTTATGAACTCGATATGAACTCCAGAAAGCCTGTGGAAAGTTCATCACCAAAAGATCTGGAACCTCCTCGTGTTTCCAAGTTGACGTCTTCGTCTTCTACGTGTACGGCTCCTCGGACATTTTCGAACGGACTGGCAGGAAAAGTTTGTGCGTTTCTCTTCAAACTCACACTAAAGTTTGATTATGTAAATGTATGCATCTACGACGTCCGATTACACAATGATATACACACAACCTATTGAATGTGAGAAAACCCAAAGAAAACAACCTGTCAAACACTATTGTCCGTCTCCGTGTGACACTGGCAGTGCCACCCAGGCCACAAAGACAACACTCCCCCCCCCATGTTAGAGAAGAGGGAGTCATTGTTTGAAGGGAGACAGATATACGACATATTGTATGTGCAGATTTCACTGGTTGTGTAACATCACTGTGCTTCATCGTCTCCTGACCGGAGACCTGCGCACACATGTCCTCTTTACACTGATGTCACCACTGTTTATTCATAGTCATACGTGCTGTATATGCAACACGTTTGGCTGTTATTTCTATTTATCAGCTTAATCATGCTTGAATGTTCAGGGGACAAAAAACAGCAGATGGCTCCGACTTTAGCTGTTATGGTGATGACTCAGCTCAAAGTTTGGCAAAGCACCAGGGCTACCAGTCTGGTTTCCACTGAAATATACAGTGTGCCTGTAATTCCATGTTGGTACGACTGTGTTTATTCGCTGTGCAGAGCGGTTCTGTGTAGGTGGAGGAAAAACACAGAAACTCTGCGGATCCCTGCTCGGCTGCCAAGAAGAAACACTGAGGCAACACAATCACCAAGTCAGCACTGCGGTGACTTGTTTGTCAACTCGGTATAAAACGTCCCTGAGCCTTTGGACCAGTATCTCCGTCACGATTAAAAAAAGAAAAGAGGTTGCTAAGCAACTGGAGCCCGGCAACTTGTTTCTTTCCTCCAATTAAAAAGAATAAACCTTTCCCAAGAGGAGCAGAAATCCACTGATGAATCCTTAATTGCTTTTGTCCACAAAGAGCAGATGATCTTTCTCACGTGTCGTTATTGTAACAACTGCAGAGCGTCTCAATCACACGGTCTCATACATAAATAAACTGTTTTAAACAACCAAAGTATCCACTGCCATGTGATATACTCTGTCTGCACACTGGTTAGTGGGTCCAGTGTATAATTTGAGGTGATGCTTATGGTGACGTATGATGTTTTCTTTCCTCTGGTGCGTTATATAAGATCTATGCAGATGTAGAAGTTCTGTCGAAGTCCAAAGTCTAAAGCTGATAAAATAAGTTCCTGAAACATCTCATCTCATCAGTGGTCGAGCAGATTATTACGGAAATCATATTGCAAGAGTGGAGGCCGACGTTTCTGGAAGTGGTCGACCAATCACAGCAGAGCGGTCCAGCTGACCAACCATATCAGGAGGAGGGTCTTAAAGAGACAGGAGCTAAAAGCAACTGTGTGAGACAGAGGCTGAAAAGAGGAGCTGCAGCAATGATGAGGAAAGTGAACATTTTACAATAACAACACTAATTTAAATGATCCACCTGATGAGCAGATGTGAATAGTTTCAGATTCATGTCTTTACAAACTTGAGGTATCGTTTTTCTTACCACGCCGATAGAGAAATAGTTGTTGACGATGCTGTAGGGGACGGGGTCTCCCTTCTCCTCCTTGTCGTCGGGGACGATATCGATGTTCCAGCGGTCCAGCACCATATCTGTGCTGTGTTCGATGTCCCGCAGGAACTTCAGCAAACTGCCGCCTTCGTAACCTGCAGAGAAGACGAATAAAACAGTTTCAACAAAGTGCATCTCAGTTCTCACCTTTCTCCTGACCTCAAACCCGTCCAGCACTTTTTTTTATGAACTGGACTAACCGCGTCCAACCTCACTAAAGCTCTGAAAGTGAGCAGAACCCTCCGGCCATGTTTCTAAATCATCTGGAAAACCTTCAGAGGAGAGTGGAGGCCGTCTGAGCAGCAGATTAACGTCCATGATTCTGAAATGAGATGTTGAACAATCCCACACGGCGGCAACCTTCACGTCCAGGGTGAACATGCACAGAGAGGATCAACACTCTGGTATAAAGTTGAAAAAGAAGCTCAGGAATGAGGCAGTTTCTAATTCTTAGGTAGAGATGATGAATAAATGTTCTCTTGTATATTCTCATATATTTAACTGGTAAAATGTTGGATTAAATGGATTCGTTTTAGGACTTTTCACCAATGACGACCCCCGGGAGCCGTCTTAATACTGATCAGAGGTGGAAGTACTGTGCGTTCAAAGGGCATTAATGAGGTCGACCTCACTGGGAGCGTCATGTGTGAAGTACGAGCGTGTTCAGAGGGACCACATGTAACATGGGACCACATCCCTCAGAAGTCACCACACACTTATACTCTTGCTCTGTTCTTAAACTAAATGGACAAGTAAATTAAATTAAACGTCTTCCTGGAAATACAGAGCATGTGCATCATCACTTCCATAGTTAAACAATATTGTATCGACCTTCTCTTTATGACGCCACCCTGCCTTCCAGCGTGGTGCCATTCACATTAGTGGGTTCTTAAATGTGAGGGTGCTAACATTTATTATCATTGTGATCATGAACTGAATAAAACAAGAAATTGGAATAAAAAGAATGAGCTTTTCTTTACCATTTTCTGACAGTTCATAGACAAAACTAATAGATAATTGATAATGATCTTAATATCGTTATCTACAGCCGTACTAGAACGAGGGTTTATCCTCGAGTCGGTCAAATCTTGTGAGGTTTGAGTAAAACCTTATTTACATTTCAGACATTAAAGGTTTGTTTAAGTGTTTTTAACCAGGAGATTTTGCGTTAGAGCTGAATATTCAACCAATACCCGATCAAATGTTGACTAGAAGACTTATGGACAAATCTACTTCCTCCCTCGAGCCACAACGCTAACATTGTTCAGATCCCTGTCTCACTTGCATCATCTGCCAAAGTGAATATTTGTTAAGCTAAATAGCTGCAGAGACTCCAGCTCCTTCCCCTCCCTGTTTTACTTCCGGGGAAACGTGAATCTATTCAACTAAAGTCCCAAAGCTCCTGGATGTGTCTACGTTTTTTGACAGAATATCATTCATGCGCCTGGTGAAGTGTCCTGCTGCTCCGCTCCGGCAGCAACATTCAAGCAGTCACAGCCATTCTGATCATTTGCCCAAAGTACTACAACAAATCAATGGCTGGCAGAGGATTTACAGCACAAGCGCTTTGCATATTAACAGTTTTTAATTTGACACAAGAGCTCCCACATTCCTCTTCCCATCTTTTCATTTCCCTGATACACGCACACATCCCGGCGCTTTGTGTCCTAATATTCTTCAGAGACCCCAGAAACTACGCTCACTCTTTAAGCCCTGAAATGAACACAAGCAGAGTTTAGACCGACGTGAAGTCTCATCGCATTTCACACGTTTGTTTGGTCTTTAATGAGTCGAGAGGAGATAATCTAACATGTCCCTGAAGTACAAGAGGGAAACTAGAAATCCATAAATGACTGTGGTTCACCTTCAAGTTCTTTCTTCAACCCACCGACGTCATGATTTCCTCTTTGACTTCATTCTTTTAAGGTGAGAAAAAATGGATCTAATTTTACTCTCTGACAGCATCATATTTCCATATCAGCTTTTAACAGCGATTTTATATTTAAACTGCAAGAAATGTTCTGCAGAAAACTGAGGGCATCAAATATTTAAGATGTTTTGTGTGTTGGTTTATGCACCTTTCTCTAATCTTCAACCTAACACAATTGGTGTCTTTATAAACTTCCAACAAAATATGTATAATGTAATAATATGTATTCATGTATAAAAATAAACTGTATTTGTCTGCACAGGTTGAGTTTGTAATAAACGAGCCATCAAACCATTTTAAGTGTTGTAGCCTTGGGTCTTGATTAAACATTTGGTGAATCCACTTCACGGGAAACCACAAGGATCAATCCTGGGACCCGTTTTGTTCACCATGTACATGTTACCCTTGGAACAGATTACTCACAACATCTCACTCCATTGCTACGCAGATGATACACAACTGTCTTTAAAAACCAGCCAACAGCTTGTCACAAAAAACATTTATTTCAGCTTTAAGCTTCATTAATGTATGTATGTGTGGTCGTAGCTTGGAAGGTTACACAAAACACACACAGATGATTGAGTGTCTCACCTCCTCCCCAACGTAAGCAGCGAGCCAGGTCGTTCCCAGTGCCCAGAGGGAGGATGGCCACCGGAGGGTGCCTGGCAAAGTTGGCTTTGTCTGCAAGAAAAACAGGTCGAGGTTATATTTGCTTGGTTGAACAGACCTTGAAACGACGACGGATGAACTAAAGGAAAAGTCAGATTTTAGCACAAACCATTAATTTGTTGGTTCGGCCCTTGTATCCACCAGTTATGATAAACTTGTACTGACCTTTGGTGAAAAGGTGACACGACTCAGACTGATCAGACAGAAATTACAGATTTCCAGACCACTTAATTAAGAGAGTTAAAATGTTTGTGGTTATATATGTTTTGTGAGTATGTTAAGGTCCAACTTAAGACAGGAATTTGTTCTGTAAACTGTTTACAATTGAAAGTTTGAGTTAAAACATTATCTGGGATTTCTATGATTCAATTTCTGACTCCAATGGACAAAATACTAAATTCACAAAGAAAAATGCTTCATTCACCAGAGTCATTCATTCATAAACCATTCATAACATTATGGCTTAGCGTCGTTTTCATTGATGCTGTTTTTCAGAAGCAGCACCACAGTGAATGTGATGTGTGCATAATTAAACCTCATCACTTTTATTTCTCTGGCAAATAAAGTTTGGCTGACCCAGGCTTTTCTTTACAACTCGTCCGATCTGCTGACTGTGGCTATTTGTTGCCCCGACAGACTTTATTTTTATAGATGGCACAGGTCTATGCAGTTTCACTACAGTGTTATCACAACAGCAAAGATGTTGGGGGTCATAAAGAATAAAGAGATCCAAGTCGTAACAAACTGGAAAGATCCTATAAAAAGAAGTTCAATACCATCGACATGGAAATGTAAGAAAATCAGGTTTCATTGCTTTTAACATGTGCTTCAGTTTTTAATCGGTTTGCTGTGTTTAAGTATGTTTTTGTGTTATTTGTCCCATCTTGTATTTAAATTTGAAACTATTTTACCCGTCTTGAACTCGACTCCCTGGCAGATGACATGTTTTTGTAAAGAGGTCAATAAATAAAAGTGCACCTATGCAGTCGAGGATCCAGCCCACGGTGCCGTCACCTCCACAAGCCAGCACCCGGAAATCAGGGACATCGTGGAAAAAGTTCAGCCTGAGAGAAAAGAACATCCAGTGTTTTTTTGTGTGTTTTTTACAGTGTCAACGTGTAGAATGAATATTTACTCATCACGGTTACCATAGAGATTTTCTAATGTCTGAATTATTTAATTGAAAATGGCAGAAAGACACAGAGGGGAATAGAGAGAGAGTGTTAAATCAATGTGTGCCCTCTCCAGCGGCGCTCCCTCCTCCACAGCCACAGAGTGGTCACAGAGTGCGCGCCCTTCAAAGAGACGTTTAATCTGCGCTGGGACAAAGGTGTCGACAGAAGCTTTCATCTGTCCCCCGTCACGAGACAGCTGCACACGGGCCCACCAGCCCCTTTCACACCCGCCACCTGGTCCTGCACAGGAACAGCCTGCAGACCCTGCGCACCAGGACCTCATTTTAAAAAAGGTTACGAAGCCCAGAGGTACGCTGTGTTGCAGGTGTGTGGGGAGGTTCAGTTTATTCATTACTTGTTATATGTTAAAGGAGAGAAATTCTGCTTCAGGTTGATAATTTTTTATTAGTTTTATTACTGTAAAATGTTTTCATGCTCTAATGCTCAGAAAACACATCCCTGTCCTCAGACTGTCCATCGCTGCAGCTCCTCTTTTCAGCCTCTGTCTCAAACACATGGTTTTAGCTCCTGTTTCTCTAATGGAAATCAGATCAGCAGCTTTTTGTGGCTACATGCTTCACGTGTGACAGCGTCTGAGCAACAAACACAGGATTTACATTAATGGAAGATCTGAAACCACGCCTGGAAGCACATCGAGCTAATTGCCCTAAACAAATTTCTCAAGAGTAAACTACCTCTCACCTCAAAGCCCAGCTGAGCCTGTTGCTAGGGAGCCCATGGTAACAGCGTAGTGGCGAGCTCAGCCGAGTTAACCCTCCACGAGAGACAACAGGCCTCAGTGTTTGTAGTCACTTGTGCTCAGTGCAGAGCGTCTCTCCTCAAACTGCTCGGCTATGACACGGTTACATCACCTCATTCATGGCGGGAATAAAAGACGCCGAAGCTTTCAGACTCTTGTTATCTGAATAAAAGAGCGTGAGCACTTGAAGAGACGGAGACGAGCACGACAAAGCGGCGTCTTTATTAATAATTACATGATTACCATCACGACACGTTCGAGAGAAGGGAAAAGCATGAATGGAATGAAAAACGCAGCGACAACAAAACTACGGATGAACGGAGGAGGAAAAAAAAAACGCTTGAATGTTCTTGACTCGACATTTAGCGAACAACACGAGGGAAGCTGGATATTAAAGTTTATCTCAGTGTCACTGCAGCAGACGATGGTTTTAAAGCATCAACACAGACAAACAGAGACGTTGCTGCGCTGCATGTATCATCTGCAGATTTCTCCCCTAAGACCCGAGTGTGTCATCAGGTCGTTTTTCCTATGTGGGCTCTGGTGGGCAGAGAGAGAGAGAGAGAGAGAGAGAGAGAGAGGAGACTGATTTACACAAGTGGAGGTGAAAGGATGGCGAGGGGAGAGCTTCACCTTCAAGGTAAAGCATTTACATCAATTGTGCTGTGTAGGGCTTTTTAATTTTTTACCTTCTTCTGTGAATGGTAAGAAAGTGTTACAGCATTCATTACAAAGTGCAAGCTCTGACATACGAGAGTGTGTGTGTGTGTGTGTGTGTGTGTGTGTGTGTGTCAGGAGGTCAAACGCACACCACAGCAGTAACGCCGTGTTCCCATTCCCCTTCCTCGACCTCCGCAGCAGGTTAGTGTGACATGGAGGAGAGAGACGTGGTTTAACAGCTCTGCTCCCTGACTGAACTATAACTGGAATATCATCCCTCCTGTGGAATTAATCATCTATTAGTAAATTAAAGCTTTAGCTCAGTGTGTCTGGCTCTTTGTATCAGTTATTTATCCTCTAAAAGATGCTGTGTGTGGAGTTTTTAACCGGCTGCTGCAGGCCTGTATTTCTAAAGCCCAAACACAACATGGTGAATCTTTAATGAAGAAATTAGTTCACTTCAAATGAGCCTTACAGCCGATACATTGGTGTTTGTTTAAGTAAGTAAAAAATAAATTTGGGTCTTCCACTAAAACTCTTACTTGTAAATCACCTTTCTAGCGCTTTGTTCCAGAAGTCGACATGATCAAGAAGTGTCCTGGGACTTCACTGACTCTCGATAATAAAAGACAATGAGAGGATGAATGCAGCCGACTCACCCGACCATCGGCCCCTCTCGCTCCAAACTGTAAACCTGCCGGGGGTTCAGCAGGTACCTGAACTTCCTCAGCACCCTGAGAGAAAAACCAGAGGAATCACGTGAAATGAGCAATTTGCAAATAATAATAGTAAAAACACAAATAATGATTCATTTTATTTATTTAGCCCTTTCCAAATGAAGAAAAGCATAGAAATTAAAATCAGAAAACCGTCTTTCTCACTATATTTCTATAGGTTTCAGACCCTTGTGTCAGATTAATATTTATTGAATGATTATGTAAAATCTAATAAATAGATTTACTGCAGCAACTTAAAAAAACAATATGGTGCAGTAATATATTTCATTTCTTTTTTGATTTTACTTGGATTCATTCATTCACTGATTCACTCTCCACCTGCTCGGCCATCACTCACTGCCCCGGCAGTAACCTCAGCCGTCCAATCACGCGTCTCTCTGCACGTCCACCTGTTCCCTCATCGTTTCTCGTTCCACCTCCGCGGTTCCACCTTTTCTTTGTATTTACTTTATCTGACAGTTTTTTCTGCTCCTGCTGCTGACGTCTCCCCTCGACTCAGCCCTCACCTGCTCTGTCCTGCTCTTCCTCGAGGTAAAAGGTGAACGGGTTGAACTTTTCCTCTGAGTCACGCAATGGTCACAATATGAACTAGATCTACTTCCAGGCTAAATACTGTTTTATACAGACTCTAATATGATGTTCACAAGATCAGCATTTACTTCAGCCAATGAAATCTGATCAGTTCATCTTTGAGTCCAAGTGACAACTGGTTAACATTTGAAGAAAGTCCCTCAAAGTGTTCCTCAGATATCGTGTTCATGACTGGAACAGACCAATGTACAGATGTGAAAACTCTCTGACCGTCACTGGCCTCGAGGCATAAATACATTTCCTGAATTTAACAGGTTCTTGACTTTATGACACGGTCAGATTTGCATTGCTCTGGTCTCTAAAGCTCCAAAACTGTCCGTCAGTGCAGTGATACAGCTCCAAGTTCCTGTGTCTCCTGAGATGTGGTCACTCAGACCAGATTCAGAGGTGGTCGGGGACGTGAACCCAGAGTAACTTGAACAAGTTGTGCAGCCAAACAATGTTTAACAACTGTTTAAAGTTCAAGTTCAAGACAATCCAAAGATAAAAAATACTTCTGGTATAATCTGCTGCCGTCAATCATGTCAGTGTAAATGTCATAAAGCTGCAGTGAAATGACATCTGCACTGATGTTAACACGCGTCTTAAATCATCAGTTCTGCAGTGGAATTGTTTAGGAGCAACATCCTTGAATAGAAAGAAGAGCGAGCAGTGGAGAGTTTAAGTTTCCACGCTCTCTCCTCGAGGATCTGCTCTCAGACTGTCTGCGTGTTAGCGAGCTGCACGTCACCGCAGCCGTTTCCTGTAACCTTTCACAGCGTCGAACAATCATTTTCATTCACAGATGATGGAGTTAATCCAAAACCTGACAGGAGACCAGTCAGTGTGTTTCATTTAGACTAGAAACAGAAGGATTAAATATCTAATCCTCGTGACACTGAAAACCTTTGAGTTACTGGATTTTATAGAACTTCTGATACGTTCCTGCACTGATCAGTTCAAACACAGTTTCATGCAGACAAAAACAGAAACACAAAAGCCTCTGGTTTCCTTTACAAATTGTTTTTTAATCTTGTAACGTCTATTAATAGACGATCATTTCCTTTCTAATGTTAATAAAAAAGCATGTTGCTATGGTGATGCTGGAGGATGAGGCGCTGTGACAGGATGTGATTGGTCGGTGCTGTGAGGAAGGTGGAGGGAAGTGCTACGATGAAGACATGACATTTATTTAATCGTTACAGCAGTCCCCTGACTGCTGCAGCATTTCCTCTGTGTTTGAAAAGTGTTTAAAACGTCCATGAGTAATACTAATGTGGTTTAATATTTATATCTGTGCATACCAGGACTTCAGTGCAGATCTAAAAACAGCTTTTATGATCCTGTACTTCACTTCCTCAGAGCCACAGGAGAAACATATTGTTCCTGGTGTATAATAATCTTTAAGGCTCTTCACATGAAAGTAAGAGGGAAAAAAGGAATTCTTTGAAAGAAAGTGATTATCAGAGTATTTATTTCTTCATACATTTTTTATGATTTTTTTTTTACGAATGAGTTTTTTCAGGTTAAATCCAGAGAATTGACTACATGTAGTTTACTTTTCACACATGCACAACACAGCAGGAGGTTTTTCTGCACTGACTCGTTCACAACAGGATCCTCCTCATTATTCAGCTGAGTGGTGGAGCAGCCGGGTGCAGCAGACAGAGACAGGAAGTGACGTATTAACTCTGCTGCAGAGGTCACGTGACCATGTTTACGGAGAAGATTCGGAGGAATTGGAGATTTCAGTAAATGTCTCAAAGCAGCTATGAAATCCTTCTTATTTACTCTTAACCTCTAAAATGTCAGGTTTTAATCTGGGGTCAAATGACTGAGGAACTTACCGCTCCCCCTGCCTCCCTCCGCTCTTGGGGTTGACGAGGACGAGGAGCGGGTGAGTACCTGGGAGAGGAGTGACCTGGAGACAAGGAACAACAGAGTCAACCAACAGGAAGGAGGGTGGATCTCTGCCGGGTGACAGACAGGCCTATACCTGCAGCGCTTGTCCGTCGCCGGGGGAGAATTTGAACGTCTGGTTGGTGTCGTCGGGGCTGGTGCTGGGCGGAGACTCCCCCTCGCCACGCTTCACCACAGAGTGACGATCCTGAGAGAGGAGGAAGATTGAGGGTCGTATTTTTAGCATTACACATTTTGAGAGGTCTGGACATGAAGAACACATGAAGTGAGGGAATGAGGCTGCGATTTGGTGCTAAACAAATAAAACTGAAAAGAAACAGTGCTGCTCAAAAGTAACAGGATGTATTCATACTCCATCTTTTAAAGGAGCACTATGTAACTTTTACTGAACAACAGCGCCCCCTGCAGCCACACTTGATAAATTCTGGTGGGCTCCATGTTCCAGCGCTGAGTGTGTCGTCCCACTAACTGAATTCTTCATGTTTTAAAAGTTTCCTGCTGAATATTGGAGGTAAACTCTTTGTTTTTTAATAACTTCTGAGTCTTTTTAACTTGCTGGAGCTGATTCTGACACTTGAAGCTGAGACAGCAAACTAATTTTAATCAAGCTGCTGTTTAAAACAACACAATACAACTTATTTTACCTTAAATTATCATATAATCTGAATTATTCTGCCCATTCTGGTTTGTGGTTGTTTCCCTAGAGTCACGTTGTGTTTGGGTTACGACCGGGCAATTAAACAATATCAATAATTGTAATATAGTTTCCATCAATAGCCAAATAACAAAGTACGTTGATATAAACGTACTAATTGTGCAGGACAGTGAGGATGTGCAACATATAGTTGATCAACCATTGATTTACTAAATGTTTTTGCTGTTTATCGTTCTCTGCTCATAACGAAGAGTTTAAAACCACAACCTTCACTCAGGGGCAATAATCAGCCTTTGAACAGAAACAATAAAGTGACGTTTATCATGCTAATTATCAATAGACTGATATCATTTTTATAAAAATGTTTGCCATATTGTTCAGTCCTAGTTGTGCACGTTATCATGCACGGGCCCCACAATGATCATATAACTGAATAAACACGTCTCCTAATAACCAGCCATAGGTGTACCTAATAAACTGGTATGTCTATATTTCAAATGATGATTATACCCTTGGTGGAAGGATGTATTATGAGTCAGGACAGATTGTGAAATTGGGTGTTTTCAGCTTTTATTTTGTATTTCTCAGGGAATAATTCCTGGATCAGGGATGTTCCAGGTGTTGATATCTATACGTGTCATTTGGTGCAGATCCAAATCAAAATCTGGATCTAGTGAATTTAAATGTGGTTTCATAAAGGGACTGTTGGGCCTTGGCGCAGGTATGAGACGTCCTACTTTGATATATGAACCTTTTTAAAGTGTCAGCTGTGAGATCGAGGTCGACTGTACGAGCACGACGACTCGACTCGTGCACTTTGAAATGTTTTTCCAGTGAATGATTTCTCCTGCCGCCTGAGTGGAGGAGCGTCCTCACCAAGACGACCGGGCAGATGTAGGAGGGCAGCAGCGTGTGGTCCCTCAGGGCTCCTCCATCACACTCGGGCTTCACATTGGACACACACTTATTATGGAGCTGCAGAGAGGCACAAACATAAGAGCGGTGGGTGTCATCCATCTGTGGGGACTGTGGAGAGGAGGAGACGCGAGCAGGACGGAGGGCTTCACTGCATGAGCTCGTTCCCTGGACAGGAAGCCCAGACTGACTCACGGGATCAATGAGGTTATCAGTTAGTTTGTGGTAATGCGTTTTTCACTGAGATGAGAAAAAGTGAGAAAGTGTGTGAGGCTGCAAGTCAGTGGTGACATCTAGTGGACGTAAAGAAGGACAGAACATTACCACGTGTGAAGGTGTGTGGGACTGATCCCTGTAAATTTGGATTAATTTGAAGTTAATATTTTGGAATCTGAAGGAGCAGGAATGAGCTGGTCTCCAGGGGATGTGCAGTACACTCAGTTTGCAGTTTATTAGGAACACCAAGTTAAAGTACAGTATCCTACTGAATGTTCAGTTCTCCTGCACTTAGAGGTGATACTGTTTCCTTCATTAATAAACACGTGGTGGACAAATAAATAGAAACTGAAAAGAAAATTCACAATAAGATCTCATCTTAGTTTTGCCTTTTTCTCTGAGACACAACTGAATTAAATTTAAGATCAATGAGAGATTTAGACGTAATTTCTGGTTACATTAAGCTCCTGAGAAACACCTTTTCCTCTTGATCCTTATTCAAGGTCTTAAAATGTCTAAATTTCTGTCTCAAGTGCACAAATGTCTCAAATATTGAGATTCTGGAAATAGGAAAACTTCATCGTCCCACACGAGCCGACACAACACCTGAAATCTGTCTCAGAGAACAAATTAAAGTCTAAAGAATCTTCCAAGAGGCAGAGAAGAGAGAAAAGAACAGTTATAAGCAGTAAAAACCTTTTCCTCTGGGCAGCGTCTGTAATGTCTGAACATAATGATCTTTAATGAAAAGAGGATTCATATCTGGACTGTTTGATGTGCAGCTGCGTTCGTCTCATAAACTGACAACTGAGCGTAAGGCAACATCCAACCACTACATTCGTTCATATCCGTTTTCATATTGTGGCTTTAAACATATTTTATATAAAGCTTGTGTGTGTGTTTGTGTCGTCCATCTTGATGCATGTGTGGCCCCTGCAGATGAACGTGTTAACAGTGAATCTGTGACTCACGGTGATCTGACACCAGACACAGTGCAGGCCCGTCAGGCCCTGGTAACACTTGATGCTCCTGTGACAGCGGTCGCACTTCGTGGGAGAGTTTCCCTCCATCCACACGTGCTGCATAGCCTGAAACACAAGAGATTCAACATTCTGCTTTAAATGAACAATCCAATTTTATATATTTGTTATTTTCATGTTGACATGTTCATCTCATTCTGCTCTTTACTCTTTGTTCACTTGCTTTTCCTTTGCTTCATCTGCTTTTTTCATCTTCATTCTATCTCCATGTATCCATCCATCCAATCCTCTAACTGTCTCTCTATCCATCTGACCAATTCTCTTTTTAATTATCTGTCTATCTATCTATCTAACTCTCAATCTATCCATCCATCCGTCTATTTCTTCATTTCTCTCTCTGTCTATCTCTCAATCCACATATATTAAATTATGAATCCATCTAATATGAAAAGCAGTTATGTGAAAAAAGTGAAATATAAATTTTAATGAAAGTTAAAATTGAACTATTACACAAATCCAACTATTATAGAAGCTTCTGCTTTAAAACCCTGTTTATCTGTGGGAAATAATAAATGACTGGAGCTAAAAATAAGCTCAGAACCAAAACAGCTGACGCACTCGATGACTTAAAGAGTCACAAGTTTCTGTTCTTCACCTCAAACTTCACTGCACTGAAATCTCAGAGGATTCAATCCTTGTGAAGCTTAAGCAGGAATAATAATAAGGTTTAAAGCTGCAACTATATCATTATAATAATTTTAAATTGTTAAAATTGAAAGTTTTGCCTGAGTAACAGTAGAAAATTACAGATTTTTTAAATTTAAACTGATTTAAAACAAAGAAAATTAGCAAAGACACATTTTGAGAGACTGGAAATAACAAAATGTTTGGTATTGTTTTTTTAATAAAGGACTTAAATGTGCAGTCGGTTATTGGAATTGACTCGTTGCATTAATAGTAATAAAACAAAAGGAAATAACTCGGTTTGGGATGTGGTTGAAGCTCTGAACGGACTAAAAGCACAAAGCTCTGCTCGGCAGCATGTGACCCGAGCTGACACACAGAGGACGATAACCAGATAAGAGACCTCGCGTGACCTCGCAGGCCGTCCCATGATCCTCGCTGCTCCGTCAAACAGGAACTAGAGCCTTGTGAGTGTTCCCGTGTCGTCACCCCCCCAGCAACACCGAACAGTCATGTGCACATGGTTCAGGTCGGTACTTACGTTGGTGTTTCTGCGAGACTTGGCATAGGTGCTGATGCAGGCGGCGATGTCTTTGGACACGCAGCGTTCGTGCACCGTGTACTTGCATACTGCAGGAAAAACAACAAGAAAACAGTGCCTGACGCTTTATATTTGACTTGAATCCTAAACTCGTTTCAAGATTCTCTCTCATCTTAACAACCAGAAGAAGAAAACACAGATTTGAGGGGAATTGAATAAAAGACTTTATCACATCACAGATGGTTTCAGACAATAAAGGAGCACTTTGATTCAGCAGTGACAAAGACGCTGACCTCGAGAACTGCTCCCTGGCAGAATTCAATCAGTAATGGAATTACTCATAATGGGATTGCTAATGTCTTTATAATGACGACTGCGGGGACGTAGTTTTGGAAAACAACGTCCACTCAGAGGCACTCAGGCCCGACACTTAAATTCGAGTCAGATGCAGAGAGAGCAAATGAAAAGCAGAGAACGAGGGAGGGGCGGAGAGAGAGAGAGAGAGATGATGACAGAGACGGAGGGAGGAGGACGTCAGAGGACGATGGAGTCGAGGAGATGGTCAAGCTCGGACTCACAGGAGCAGCAGAGGCCCTGCTTGCGGACCCCGAGCAGCATGGTGTGGCAGTAGTTACAGTACGCCGGTTTGTTGAAGTGCTTCAGACGCCAGACGTGCTGCCCGTCCTCCTGCACGTTCTGAGGGGAGACACAGAGGAAGCACAGAGTTTGGATTTTACTGTCGAGATTAAAACAGACCTGAACCTGATATTACTGCTAATAAACAACAGGAAATAACAGAACAGAAAATATAAAGGTATTTATTATGAGGGGGAGAGATGCAGATAAGTAGATTTTTAGCATTTGATCTACAGCAGCTCCTCTGAGGGACGGGTCCATTCAGGCCAACCAGTCAACGCTTGACGCCCACGACCCACCGGTCAGTAAAACCTCATGTTCTGACTCAGTTAGGGTCACACACACACACACACACACACACACACACACACATCTGTACCGTATCCATGCCCAGCAGGACCAGTAGAGGGATGGTTGTGAGGCCTCCTCTGATCCACTCCTCCAGCGTCACTGTCCCATCTCGGTCGTAGTCGATTTCTTCCATCATCTCCTTCAGAATCTAAAGTGACAGAAAAAGTCTGTTTTAATTATAGCTTTTACTGTAAGTTCTAAACAAAAACAAAAAAACAGAGGCTGCAAATACTGCTGGTACAACAAATGTATTGTGCTCATAAATACACTTTCATAAATAAACAAACACGTGTGCATTTTATAATATGACGCAGTTTAACAGTAGAGGAAATGATCAGCCCAAGACTGATAGTTTGAAACGGTGAAATAGAAAATGAACAACAATAAAATGTGTAGAAATAGTGATACAGATTTTGGTGCAAAAAGTAAACCAGTGTTTTCACAGAGAGCAGGTGTGTGTGTGTGTGTGTGTGTGTGTGTGTGTGTGTGTGTGTGTGTGTGTCTGTCTCCGTTACTCATCAGACCTTGAGTGTGTGTTTGTTTGCTCACCGGTTGCAGCTCCGTAGAATCCCACTCCAGATATTCGGCCACATGCACCATCTGATTGATGATGCGATCCAACTCCTGCGAAAAAGACAGGAACCATAAAGAAGAAGAAAACCTTCTTCTAAAATAATCAGCTCTCAGACATTCTGAACACGACGGAGGTGAGCGAAGTGAAATGTCTCCTGCTCCGACGTGAACAACGAGCTCCGAGTTCCAGTCAGGGTCAGAGAAGTGAAGTTTAAAGTGTAACAAAGCTTCTGTGTGTTGTTATGTGATCCCTTCAGCACATGACATAACAGAACCCTTACAAATGATCTCATGTCAACACAGCTGCTGCCTGTGCTGCCTTCAAGACACTACTCTTAGAGACGCATGTGTGCAAAAGGGCAAAAGGCCGAGAGCGGGAAACAGAGCGACCACTCACCGAGCTGTCCAGGACCCCGTTGCCGTCTGTGTCGTACAGCCGGAACATGACTAGAGGGAAACGGGAGAACAGAGATCCCATGATGACTCAGATTCCGTCAGATAATTAGTGGCTCTCTGGAGCTGTAACATTTGCTCTTGGCCTCCCTCCAGACGGCCTCTGGGTTAAACGAATGGAGCGAGCTACTTCCGTCCCACTGCATGGGGATCAGTTAGCAGAGATTAGCCCGAGACTCTAAAGAAGTCAATTGGGCGCAGCAGGGTTAAAGCGTGTCACGGACCTGCCCGGTGTGGGAGGTGTAACGGGCGTATCTGAGGCCCTGGGGAGGAGGAGCAGGATGGAACAGCCTGATTTCTCCTGCTGTCAACCTGAGTGACATGCCCCTGAGAGCTGCACTAAAGAGGCCGGAGCGTAAACACACATTGCAAACGACAGCCGCTCCCATCCCACATCCCCACGTCCCCTGTCACTCACACTCCAGCTTGTCCTCCGGCGTCCCCCTCTCCAGCAGGGACAGGTAACAGACGATGTCCTTGAGAAAGACCACCTGGGGCGACGGCAGGGCAACAGAGCCGGTGTGGGGTGAGGGGCTCCTCCGCTGAGAGAAATGCTTCTCAGAGTGGCTCCTCTCTGTTGGAGGACGACACAAAGTCTTCAGAGATACTCACACAACACACATATTATACACTCAAGAAATTTCCTCAAGGTGATCTAGAGATATTTTGTTCGCAACCCCCGAAAAATAGTTTGCGAGGTCACAGTGACCTTGATCTTTGACCTTCAGCCTCCAAAATCTAATCAGTTCATCTGTGAGTCCAAGTAAACGTTTGTACCGACTTTTAACACATTTTCTTCTGGTGCTTTTGAGATATTGTGTTCACAAGTATTGAAGAGACAGAAATCTGCCACAGCCACTTTCAATGTGGAGGCAAGAGGAAAGTGTACAGCACCGAACATGCTGAACATACCGATGCTTGTAAATTCTCATGTCATGTTGAATTATTGTACATCTATTCTGTAAATACAAATTTATTGTATATCTGTGTGTTTCTCTTAATATTATCACTCAGTTGTTCTATTACGTCTGAAACCGAGGTTTTATTTTCACTTTGCGTTTGTTAAATATCAGACCTGGTGATAGTTTGGGGGACACTGGGGACCTGGCGGGTCCAGCGTTGGGGGTCAGGACGTTGCTGCTGCTGCCCTCTGAGGTCTTGACATGGCCGCAGGGCGAACGTTGGGGGCCGCCGGGCGTGTGGCCCCCGGGCGTGTGGCCCCCGGGCGTGTGGCCCCCGGGCGTGTGGCCCCCTGGCGTGTGGCCCCCTGTCCCTGAACGCTGCGAGGAGGAGCGGGATGAACACGGGGAGGTGGTGGCTCCCGAGCCGGTTGTGCTCACCAGGCCGGAGTGCTCGGGCGTGTGGCGGCCCATCGCGCACAGGATGCTTTTACCGTTCATACCTGTAGGGGACGCCACCACCGAAACAGAGGGAGCGGAAAGAGAGAAAAGAAGGAGAAATTAGTGGAGGAACAGTGGAGGATGAGGAGAAGAACAAAAAGGAACAACAACAACAACCCAAATACAAAAACACCAGGAAGCATCGAGGGAACAGAGGAAGCTGCTAAAATAAAAACACTGCGTTAAAACCGTCCACAAATATTCACAAAGCATCAAGTCACCGTTTCTCCACTGAACCACAACAACACAACGAGAGCACAACAAGCACCAGGAGGCCACAGCCAGCGGGGATCTGGTCCCATTAAGCTCTGCACTGGTACCTGTGATGGGGGCACAGGCCACTTCGGTGTGAAGAGAGATGCCTGCGTCAATGGAACAAGCCGCTGGTGGGGGTGGGGGGTGGGGGGGTCACACAGGGTTTCAGGGCAAAGGAGAAAAGGAGGAGACGGCAGCAGGACGCAGGAAGAAAGACGTGAACATCAGAGAAGAAAGAATCATCTGTTGTCCTTTAAACAGGAGGTCAACGCTATTTTTAACCCTTTCACAGGAGCAGATGTTTACATTGATATCAATGGACACAGCAGAGGCCTCTATTATACAGAATGTTAATTAATGGGGGGGGTCTGCAGACCTCCATTTGAGAATCACTGCTATAGTCGTCCAGGCCTCGTCTCTGTGTTCGGACTGCAGCTGAGAAACGAGACGACAGGACATTTCACCACAGTCGATAAAAACACCAGGACTCACTGCAGGATCTCTGGTCATGTCACATTATTCAGGATCGTCACCAGGGGGCAGTGCAGCTCTTTGTTTCTTTGTTTTCTTTACATGATTTTCCTGATAAACTGACTGAATCACTCAAAGCTGAATCAATGAACGGAACATTTATCAGCCAACTGTGATAGACTGACTATTTTAATAGTTAATTGATTGATATGGTCATTTTTAAAGACAAACATTTAAAATACTTTTTTATGTGAACAATTACAGTCAATATATTTGAGTTTGGGACTGATGGTGGTTACAAACTTGAAATCTCCCAAATGAAAAAAGTATTTTTCTACCAAATCAATCATCACATTAATAAGCAATGGAAATACTTGTGAATTGTAGAGGATTAAAAGTGCATCTGTGGTTCATGGGCTGAAGTGCACTTTAGGTTTTAGGACAAACAACCACCACACCCACTTTATCCACGTCCACATGTTTTTTCCTGTGGTTAAATTGTTCGTTGATACATCAGCTGTGTTTCACATTGTTGATGTAAACACTTAATTTATTATTTATGTATTTCTTCTTTGTGAATATGACTCATTTCCCCACAAATACACAAAGTTTAAGTTTAAGTCTCAGCTACAATAGTTAACTGTTTCCCATCTGGCAGCACTGTGGTCAAACCCGGACGCTACAAGCTAAGCTAACTGACGAAATGCTGCTACCCAGAGTTCCATGGTGTCGCTCACACTCGTTCTTGTGGCCTCCTCGCAGAAATATATTTTCAGATTCAACCGTCCATCTGTCTGCTCAGCTGCTCTGTGGTGCGGAGCAGAGTCTGGTGCCAGAGGCCCACGCATCGCTCAGTTTACACCCTCCACTCAGAGCACGGTGCAGGAGACGACCTGTGCCAACGCCGTCGCAATGAAAAGTCTTTAAACACCTGAGGAGAGTCTCTGGATCATTCTGGTGCTGTAGCAGGAGTAAAACTATAGAATGTCTGTTAAATGACGAACACAAGCCGCCTACCCAGTAAGCTGGTCCCGGCTCGGGTCGGATCGGGGGAGCAGCCTCCCGTCTTGCTCTTGAAGGAGGTGAAGAGGTGCTGACACAGCTCCTCGGGGATGTCGTTCTCCAGGTAAGTGGCCATGAAGAGCTGGAAGCCTTCATAGTCGATGGGCTGTGTGGGAGAAGTGCAAGAGAGGAAGGAGGTTAGCACATTTACTACTGATGCACAGTCAGTTTATCACGATGGACGAAGATGTGATGACGCTGATCGGCCCTGAAATGAAAATCTGCAGCCTTGATTTGTCGTGGAAAGTACGACACAGCTTTCCTGCTCCAGGAATCACAGGAAGAAGCTGAAGCTGCGTCCAGGTAAAATCACACATCATCTCCTTCATTTACCTCCATCAACCCCCCACCCTCACACAGCCATGTGGTGGGTGCATATAAAGGCACTGAACTCAGGACCCCCCCCAATGAACTGCAGCCCTGTCCCCTCAGGGCGTCGGACCATCTGTGGCGAATAAGACGGGGTTATGTCATGTTAGTGGACAGGATGTTCATGCAGTCTGCCGACACAGACACCACACAGCATGCAGAGCCGCCGGGCGGAGGCTTACTTGGCTGAGAACGTCTTGCTTCTGTTAAACAGTTCAGAACGATGAAGAGGAGAGGAAGGAGGAAGAGGAAAGAAGGAAGGAAGGAAGGAAAGAGCGAGGGAGGAGTGGGTAGAAGAAGAGAAGGGGTTAGCGTCTTTGTTGGAGGTGAAGATGTTGATTGTGGAGAATATATAGTTTTCTGTAGTTTTATGATGTGATATTTAGGTTTTGGTTGATGTATAAATGTGACTCTCATCTCTTTCTCTTCTTAATCCATCCATCATCTTCATGGTTTATCCTTTGAGGGTCGGAGGGAGGGGTTTGGGGGGTTGTGGACCGGAGCCAGTCACAGCTCACCCATCCATCACTGAGCTATTTGTCCCATTTTTTCTGAACACACATCAAACTCCGTCACATTAATCTCGTCCAAAACAACTTTTATTTTGTATTTGTGGTTTTCGTTCCCATTTCTCCACCACCTCAAGTATCCAGGACGTCCTCTCAGCACCGGGGGTCTCAGCCCATCGGCTCAACAAGTTCAGCTTTCACCTTTCAAAACATTATGCAAGTCTACAAAACCTTTTAATCATGAAAAACATCTATTAGATTTTAAGAGGGATAGATTTCCTCCCAGTTTAGAGCAACACTGCAGCTTTTGACCTTAAACCAGCAGCTTGATTAAAATGAATTTGATGCTTCACTCTCTCAGAGTAATTTTAACTGCGGATCAGATTAAGTCATTAAAAAACAGAGTTTATCGCCAAATGTTCAGCAGGAAACATTTTAAAATATGAAGAATTTATCCCCACGTGTGGCTGCAGGGGGCGCTGTTACACAGTGCTGATTAAACAGATGAGGTTAAGTAAACGCTCATGAGCTAAGCAAACATAATAAAGCTGCTCTAACGGGCTAAATAAACCCTCAGACCAAAATAGGAGAATGAAGCTGATCCCGTCAGGACGTTGAGGAAATATGCTTCTAACACGGAGCGGGTCAGAGGAGCTGCAGTAAGTGACGTCCATCACAGACCAGCATGATGAGGACCCTCCCTCAGCTCAGGAGCCTGAAATCCATCACTCTTCACCATCTCTCTCCTTATTTGGCCAAACAAACCACAAGGCTTTAATTTGCTGTGCACGGCAGCCTCACACAAACGCATCGACGTGCACACGCCACAGAAAACACTCTGCAGATGGAGCAAACGATAAAATGCATTTCATAGTTTGATGTATTGCCCTGATTTGCTGAAACTATGCTCCCCAAAATGCATTTGTGGAAATTCTCCTGCCTTTGGAAAACACGTTTCCCCCAGAGTGAAGATCACGATTATATTCCCAGAGAGCCGGCTCACGTTCGAGGCTGCCAGTCTGTAAACATCTCCCAGGGGCGGCCATGACACGTCTACATGGTTCGTTTCATCTGTTTTTTTATTATTAATATTTATGTTTGTCGGCAGATGTCAGAAGGATTTGATCGACTTTCTTTTGGAATAAAAGTTGTGGGGGTTTTCTGTTCCGTCTGGATCTCATGTAGCTGTTTAGCTCGCTGTACTTCTATTTATATGCAAGTTCACTGGGGGCGATGCTAAACCATCAAATTCCTTGTGCACATAGTAAATAAATCGAATTCAGATTCTTCTTCATAAGCTGCTATTTTCAAGTAAGCGAGTTGCATTGTGTTAAAACATATTGTGTGGATGCAGCCACAGAGAAACAAATCTACTTGTGCTCTCTAGGACAAAATAAGATGTTTTTACGTGAAAGCTGCACAAACAGAGCTAAATGACGTGGAGCTAAATGACGTGGAGCTAGATGACGTGGAGCTAGATGACGTGGAGCTAGATGACGTGGAGCTAAATGACGTGGAGCTAAATGACGTGGAGCTAGATGACGTGGAGCTAGATGACGTGGAGCTAGATGACGTGGAGCTAGATGACGTGGAGCTAGATGACGTGGAGCTAGATGACGTGGAGCTAAATGACGTGGAGCTAGATGACGTGGAGCTAAATGACGTGGAGCTAGATGACGTGGAGCTAGATGACGTGGAGCTAGATGACGTGGAGCTAGATGACGTGGAGCTAAATGACGTGGAGCTAGATGACGTGGAGCTAGATGACGTGGAGCTAGATGTAAAGTCTCTGGATGAGGGGAAACTCTGGGACCAAAGCACAGTCTCTGTTCTTCGTCACTGATGAAGTGCGTCTGCTGATTGTTCAGAGGAGGAAACCCAACACTGCCGACGGCTCAAAGTGTCGCTCGCTGCTCTCGTTTCTCATCTATTGTCCTGAAACATCTTGTCAAAGTCACTTCAGACAAGGCAGCGCTGCACTTTGGCTTCGAATCAGATAAATGAAGGCTCAGAGCCGAGGAGGAAATGGAGGTCAGAGTCTTTTTCAGTCCGAGTAGATTCCACTACAGCACAATGGAGCGTGGAGTCATTAGCACTCACACACACATTGATAAATGTGAGCAGGGCTGTGGAGGTCACCATGGCGCCGACAGACAGTGTGGTCTCAGAAAGCACATGAACATTAATTCTGTGGCGCCAAATGTCCAGCCGGGCTGTTAGTAGTGAGGCGAGGAGACGCTTATGGCAAAGAGGTGATAATGAAGACGAAGAGGAGGAAGAGGAGAAGGACGAGAGGGGAGGAAGAAAAATTAAAAATCATCATATAAGATTCTACTGCATGTTTTTCTGCAGCATATATTCATTTTAAAATTCCAACATCCCAACAAACCATTTCTCCGTCATGAACCGTAACAGGAACCTGAAGGAGAAGGTCAGAGGTCGCGTATCTAATGAGCGAGGTCGTCATGTAAACAAACCGATAACGAGTCAGGATCTGAGTGATTCGGATCAGTTCACATTTGACTTTATCATCCACAGCTTCACAGGATTCCTACATAATCTGAGGCCGTAGATAAATTGAGAGATAAATACTTTATTGATCCAGAGGGAAATTTAGTGTCGTGGCTCCGAGGACAAACACGTCCTCCCTTCATTTATCACCACAGAGGGTTGTCTTGTGAACGCAGGCGACACAAACAGGCGATGAAGTCAGTTCACATAAAGAGTGTGCACGTAAAAACAAGAAGAGTTGAAGTTAGAGCTCAGAGTTTTTATAATTAATGTTTTAAATATTTATCTGCCTGTCGCACCTGATCCCTGTTTCATGGACCTGTGGACTTCACAACTCAGGAATGGGACCTTGAGATGTTTATGTGTCAAACTATTCCTCACGAGCAGGTTGACAAAAAACAAAAACAGAAAGACCAGAAGCAAAATGGAAATGATAACTGTTCATCTACATCCTTGAATGTTTCCCACAGCAAGTGAACCACACGCTCGGCAGGAAATCCAGAATGTCTGAGACGGAGAGAGAGTCGAAAACTCAGAGAAACGTCCAGAAGACAAGTGTTAAAAAAACAAAAACAGTCACTATGTGAGTAGAACAGCTGAGTGTTGATCTGCTGACGTCAGCTGACACAGTTGATGCATCTCCATCACAGCCTTCATCTAAAAACAGGAGCCATGACTCAGCAGTTCTGTGATTGATGCCACACTGAGCAGGTTGTGTCGGGGGGGGGAGAGAGAGAGAGAGAGAGAGAGAGAGAGAGAGAGAATCGACCAGAATGTGATAAAAGAGATGAAGAGTGAAGAAGTGTCACACTCACGTGCTCTGGGTTGTATTTGGAAAGAACTCCGTCACCGTGAAACTCGTCCAGAACGTCCTTCAGCTTCTTGCTTGAGTCTGAAAACAAGAAACACAATCATTTCAATCACAGCATTTATGAAAACTTTCCTCCATCACACAGAAAACTCACTGTCTTGATTTATAAAGCACTTCTCAAAACAAAGTGACAAAGTTAAAATAAATTAAAAAACTGTCAAACTTAAGCTTGACACTTCCATTACAATATTAAAAACTGGAATTAAGTATAATCAGGGAGTAAAAGTACATTTCAAGTAAATTTCACCCTCTATGGCATGTAACAATGCTAAAAGTGTTTATTTCACTTAAGGTTGTTTGAATAATGAAATACTGGAAGAAGAATAAAAAGGGAGGTAGATCCAAACTCAATTACACTAAATTCATTTTACCAAAAACTAAACTGGTTTTGATGCTGAAAATTAAAAGAAAATCAAAAAGTGAACTTGTCCCTTGTCCCCATTTTTTTGTGTGCATGTGTATTTTTTCGTCTTTTGAAAACTAAACACTGAATCATTGGGTTTTTATTTCTGCCGTCCACATAAATTGAGATGAAGTAATTGTTGCTGTTCAGCAACATGATAGAGGATCAATATTCTGGCTCCAGGAACAAACAGCTCGATGAACACAGACGAGAACGCACTCAGCGTTTTCAATCCATAATTTTAATTGTAAGTAGTTTGCAGTGGTTTCTAACAAAAAGAGAAAATATTAATAAATCAAACATCGTAAATCCATCTCTGACGATAGTCAAATATCCAATATAATAGTATAAATATCCAGAGTATAAATGATAAATCTCGTGACCCAACTGGAAACATGATGAGGCCTCCGCCATGTGGCCACCAGGAGACAGACCACTTCCTGTATAGACTCTGTGGGTGGAGCCTCAGGCTGCAGGAGGCGGGGCCACATTCACTCTCAAAACGTTTTGCAGCGTTTCCAGGTTGATTGACATGTTTGCTTTAAAACTGTAAACAACGAGGTACATATTTTCTTAACGTGACATAATGGCCATAGTGGCTCAGATTTACTTTTAAAACAACGTGGGCTCTCGACGGGAAAATAATAACGTAAAACCTAAAACTAGAAAAGTAAGATCCTCTGTTCAAAGCACAGACAAATGTAATGTCCCCACAATCACAACTACAGGCAGATCCCCACAATGAACTCATGTAATCAGCAGTTCTCGGGCGCCCCATCTCAACTGAGGGCCCGTGGCCTGCTTGACCCCCCCCCCCCCCCCCCACACACACACACACACACTGACGTATGCACACAGACCTGATTTCACCATCGTGTCATAATGAACTGCAGACGACGCCTCATTATTTTTAGTGCTCAGCAGCTTTGCAGCCTGTAAAGCTTTTTCTATTTCTGTCCTGGATCATGTCCACAGTCACAGAGACAGAGGGAGACAGACACAGAGACAGACAGACAGACAGAGGGAGATAGAGAGACAGACAGAGAGAGAGAGAGACAGAGACAGACAGAGAGAGAGAGAGAGAGAGACAGAGACAAAGACAGAGAGAGAGAGACAGAGAGACAGAGAGAGAGACAGACACAGAGACAGACAGACAGACAGAGGGAGATAGAGAGACAGACAGAGAGAGAGAGAGACAGAGACAGACAGAGAGAGAGAGAGACAGAGACAGCGACAGAGAGAGAGAGAGAGAGAGAGAGAGAGACAGAGACAGACAGAGAGAGAGAGAGAGACAGAGAGACAGAGAGAGAGAGAGAGACAGAGACATACAGAGAGTGTGTAATCTCAGGTGAGAGAGAGAAACATGATCAGAGAACATCCGGTAACAGGACAGTCCAGAAATGAATTGTTAAATTTAAAGTCCTGTCCCACATGAGTCTGTCGATGCAGCGTCATTCAATTTAAGGAGTTTAACTGTTTCCACTGAAGATTATTTTCACTTTATACTGTTTTAATCATTTGATAATTTCTTTGATTAATCATTACATTTATAAAATATCACAAAACAGTTTAAACTTATAATAATAAATAAATTTCCCAGGAGGACGTCTCTCAGTTTGAAAGTTGAAAAATGTCTGTGATAAATTCATGAATTTTGGGGTTAATAAAGAAATAAATGTGATTTGGGACATTTTATTTAGTTTTAAACAAAAATCTAGTTCAAATCAAATATTAAAATATGATATTTTTCATCTGATAAATCTTCTGATCAATACAAACCTAAATCACTTTACAATTATAAAAATATATTCATTGATTTCTGTCGAATTGTTTTAGCTCTGACTGATCAATGATCATTTTCACTCTCAATTCATCAGCTGATTATTTTCTGTTAATGAATTGATTATTTCATCAACTTCCCAGAGTCCAGTGCTCAATCATTTCATAACAAAGAAAAACCATCACATCCTGAAAACTGAGGAGCTACAACCGGTAAATGTTTTTCAAAAATGTGATTAATCAAGGAAGTGATCGATTAGTGAATGAATAATTTCAGTTCTATTAGGATTTCATATGGTTTATTAAAGACACTGACAGCCTGATGGTGTCTGCTCCCTCCGCAGAGAAACAGAGCCAGTGTCCTTCGTTAAGCCCTTGATTGATCGGCTGCTGATACACATCCCCTCCTCACCGGGGCTGAAAATGAGACCTTCCCGGCAGCGGGAGCCTTCCCAGCGAGCACATCCGTCATGTTTCGATTACAGTCCCTCTCCGGAGAAGCCTGGCTCATAAACTAAAACGCTGCTCGACCACAGCAGCAGCAGCAGTGAGCGTTTCTGTGTCGTCTCCGCTGAGCGATGTGATGTCACCTGACGTGTCAGTGGCTGCAGGGAACCACACACAGACACCTTCTTAAAGCACATTAATAACAGGAGCATGAAGAACTAGGACCACTGTCCTGTGGTTGTACGCCTCCACCAACCAGAGCAGTCCACATAGTCCACTTCAGACTCAGATGAGGTCACTGTGACCTTTGACCTCTGAAACCTGATAATAATGCATTTGAAAAGGGTTTTGTGAGGTCACAGTGACCTTCACCTTTGACCCTTTACCACAAAAATCGAATCAGTTCATCCTTGGGTCCAATATCCAATATCGAAGGAGACTGTGTTCACACGAATGAGTTGAATTGATGTGACATGTCAGAGTTCACCTACATGACGAAGGACCACAGAGACGTTCAAGCAGTTAATCAGTAGGTTGTTATTCTGACCTCGTTAAACCTGACATCAAGTCTCTTCCGTCTATTATTGGTCTAATATTCATGTGATTTTTGACAGTTTATTTTAAATCCATCTATTTATAGTTTATAGGCAGAATAAAATGTATAATTTAATGACATGGGTTATAATGTTGATAGTAGATAATAAATGACAATGTGGTAAAATGAGGATATATCTTCACATTATAACAGCAGATAAAACAAATATTTGCCGCAGGCGACAGCAAAACAAAAATCCGACATTTTCCCAAGTTCCCTCTTGATCTGCTCTTTTCTCTTCGGTGAACGCTGACATGTGCTAATGATCAGGTCGTGGAAATCGTGGATTTGGGGTTTTGGCCTCAGGTTAACAGGTAATAAAGTTAAAACTATAAATCACAGGTCAACTTGTGTGATGCAGGATTCACAGGCTGGAGCCGCTTGGATAGAACGTAGAGCGTTTGAGGGTTCTTTTTCATTGAAGCACCTCAGTCCTCTTTGTAAACAGCTTCATTCAATGTCAGAGACCTGGACAGTTAATTCAATTGTTGCCTAATTGTGTCTGAAGGACCCATGAGAGGAGCTGAAGGTGAACGCTGAAGAGGACTGAGCTTCAGAAAAGATAAGACAGCACAATAAGACACATCAGGCATCAGCCCTTATCACCAAAGAATCTCCTCGTCTTTTCAAGTGGACGTCTTCGTCTTCTACGTGTGCGGCTCCTCTTCTTCATCCTGACATATTTGCATTCTTCCAGTTTCGCGTGCGTCACCTGTTTGGGTGAACCAGAGAATAAACCGCTGTGGCTTTAATCCACACAGGTCTGTAAATATAATGGTTTCTGCTCGGCCGAACGATTCCTCAACAGACTCGCTTGTGTGAGACAGCGACGCTCTATTAATCATCCACGACGACAGGACACAAGGAACCAGTGGACAGACGCTCTTTTGACTAACAAATGTGGTTTCTGTAGAGAGAGGAGAGTCGTCCAGCAGGAAAACACAAGGGTCATTGAGAGGAACAAACTAACACATGGAACAAACATCCAGACTGAAATCCTGCTCAAACGTTAGTTATTCTTTTAATTAATTTAGAAAAAGGTGGAACTGATAATAATAATAATGGCAATTTCATATCATGAACTATTTAGTTCATGATATGAAATAAATGGATGATTCTACACATTTCTAAACCAAAAAGTTAAGCGTTGATGAACCTGGTTACCAGAGAGTTAAACGTACAACATGTTTAATAAGTATTCATTATAAAATATGTCTTCTAACATATTTTTATTACGACAGGATTAATACATGCCGATGAACCTTGACACACCCACCAAACAAGCTCAAATGGATCTCGTTCAACCCAGAAACTTGTGCAGACGCTGTATTTCTGTATATTTCTGAGCATGTGCCGTCAAATTGATGAAGTTGTTTTCTTAATTTGCAGGGCGCCCTCTCTGCCACCGTACAAACCCGTGCAAAAGGTTTTCAGATCGTGCCCTTAGCTTTGTTAGGGATCGTGCCAGATTAACCACTGAGCGTGCATAATGCAAATGTGGGTTTACAGACGAGGTGTTTCAGGAGCTCCAGTCTTTTCTGTGGGGGGAGAGAAGCTTCCATCCCCAAAGACCTGGAGCTTTTTAACTTTGCAGAACTTTTACAGCCTGAAGAAACCTTTAAAACACACACGTCATATGTCTACTCTAAAGATTGGCATGGAGCCTATACCCTCTGACACGAACACCACATTATTTGGTTGTGCAAATGAAGAGCGGCATCATATTCACTGCTTCCATACTCGTGCACAGACAAACCATATGCACATGGAAACTCTTCAATCCATCACATCGGACCCCCTGGGTACTTACACTCGCTGTACTGCTGCAGCTGGTTGAACTCCGCTGGGCTCAGACACACCCAGCTCCCGTCTCCCATGCTGCCTGAAGCCAGGGGCTCTGCAGGGCTCTGTGTCGGGCCTCGGGTGCTGCTGGGGGAACTGTTGGTTATCCCTGGGTCAAGCTGTGTAATGGGACCGAGGCCAAGAGGCTGTGGGACGACATCTCGGACTCGAGTTGAAAAAAACGAGGCCCTGTGAGAAGAGGTGGATGAAGAAACCAGGTCCCAGCTCAGGTCCTGAATATTACTGAGGTGATCCAAATATTCCAAATATTGATATATGTATAAATATCGTTATATGTGTTATAACGAAGGACTCCTCACGACTCGGAGGTTGGAAGGTTTCTTCTTTGCTGACCTGGAGAAGAGAGAGAGAGAGAGAAAACAGCAGAGTATAAATGAAAGGGATCTTCATCATCCTCTGCACAATGTCAACAATTTAAAATGAATGAAAAGGTTTATATCAAATCTGTGACATCACTGAAGTCATTTAAAAAGACAGAAGCAGGTAGAGAAGTCATGTTTCATTATTATTCTTTTATTTATGTCACATTTAAATTCCACAGGCGACAGGCTCTTTAAAACTGAAACAACACAGATCAAAGTGAGTGGGAAATATATTGTAATATATAAAAAATGATGGAGAACATCTGTTATTATCATATTGGACTTTTTTATTTCTGATTTCAGGAAAATTACCATAATTTGCTCAAATGGAAAATGAAAAGAAAAAGAAATGTGAGTTAGACTGAAGCAAATAAGAGATTTTCACAGTTGACATTGAACCATAACCTTGAGAAGGTTTAGCTGCTTCACGTCTCAACACAGTCGTCTCTGATGCTGGAAGCTTTTCTGACAACGTCCAAATGTTTTTTAATGAGAAAAAAGGAGATGTAGCACATCCAGTTCAGGAGAAACAGACGGAAGCTCTTCTCTTCTGTGTTGTTCAGGTGTGAATGAAGAACGATTGTATTTGTGTGAAGCTGAGATGAGAGGCCTCACTACACACGTACTCCAGGAGAGAAAAGATAAAAGCATGGGTGACTAACTCCACTTCACCGAGGGAATAACCACCGATTATTTTTAGAAACGCTCTCCACTGAAAGACAGTCGCTGAAAAACATTGTTTTAATTTATTCTCCAAAGCTCTAAACATCACACTTGTGATTCTGTTTCACGTGAATCAGTCAAATCCATATAAACTGCTTGGATGTGTTTAGTTCAGGAGGGAGTCAACGTTTAGGTCTCTGGGATTTAAAAAGGAATCAATCCTGGACCACAGGACTCACTCCTGGTCTACAGGACTCACTCCTGGACCACAGGACTAACTCCTGGACCACAGGACTCACTCCTGGTCTACAGGATTCACTCCTGGACCACAGGATTCACTCCTGGACCACAGGACTCACTCCTGGTCTACAGGACTCACTCCTGGACCACAGGACTCACTCCTGGACCACAGGACTCACTCCTGGACCACAGGACTAACTCCTGGACCACAGGATTCACTCCTGGACCACAGGACTAACTCCTGGACCACAGGACTCACTCCTGGACCACAGGACTCACTCCTGGACCACAGGACTCACTCCTGGTCTACAGGACTCACTGATGCTGCTTCACTCGCTCACAGCCACCCAAAGGTTGTATATGTATTAACTGTGCGAGAGGCACGTGCCAATCAAGCGTACGGGGCCTCCCCCCTCGGAGCGGAGAGGGATTCTGTTTTGCTCGTGCGGTTGCCTGGCAACTATGACGTCACTGGAGTGAAGCACCATGACAGAGATGGACGGAGAGGGAGAGACATCGCCACGGTAACTGTGAACAGATGTAACCTCATGCACCACTGCTCAGCATCTGTCTTATCTGCTTCTACAACAACCTGCACAGAACCAAATCAATTTTATAATTCAACTAATTTAACTACTTTAATATTTTATCACATAGAAGCTTTTATTTCATTTTGATGGCACCGATCTGGAGTCAGTATCGCTCTGATCCACGCTCTGTGCAGACACTGCAGCAGTAACCAGGAGGAGATCAGCCGATAATCAGGGTAAAAACATGGTGTAAATGTTCCGTAACGTTTTCACCGTCCACGCAGACATTCAGACCTCATAGCTTCAGTTGTGGCATCAATGCATTTCTGTCTTTCACTCTTTAGTCTGAATCATCATCTCTAAATCGCCCATAAACTGATATTTTTAAATCGCTGAACCAACTTCTTCCACCTCAGTTCATAGTTCGAGCTTCACGTGAAAACACACGTTCAGTATCTGTAACATCGAGTGTGTCAACGTCCCACAGCATCCCGACATATCAAAGCATTCCCTCACGGTGCGTCTGTGTGTAATGACTCTCAATAACAGGTGAGTGGAAATAGAGCTAAAGAACAGTGGGTTGTGTGAGTCTGCCGCCCTCAGCGCTGTGGTTTTCAACGAGCGCCAGTGACTCACTGAGCCCCTCGCTGTTTAACAGAAAGAGACGGAGGAAAAGAAAAGGGTTTAAACACCTCCACCACATTATGTTCATTACAGCACTTCATCTGTTTCAGTGGCAAGAAAACTGATTTCTTTTTATTCATGTTACATAAAATGATCGGTTTATTCATAAAAAAAGAGGAACAGGTTATGTTTGAAAGCTTTTATGCAACATAAAAAAACATCTAAATCTATTTTACTTATTCATTTGAAAGCCGATCCTTCTACGTGCACAGACTGTTTATAAAATGAACGTAGACTCCGGGTTCGGAAAGTGAAGCTAACAGGGGCGACTCCGCTGGTAGTTTCTATAGAAGTCTATGACAAAATGACTCTACTTCTCACTTTATAACGTCAGTAAACAGTTTCCTCAGGAGTTTATGTCTCAGTCTCTAGTTTCAAAGTCTTCTTCAAACAGCTGATGTTCATTTAGTGAATTATGATCATTTAGAGTCAAATAGATCATAAAGCACCGGATGTGTTAGAGTCACAGGTACAGCTGTGCAAAGTATAAACAATATATTTATATAAACGTACGCTCGGGTAAAGATTAAAGATGCAGACAGTCAGCAGGTGAGCGCTACAGTGCGACATCACCTTTGACCCCTTCACCTCTGTACAAATAACTGTCGGCACCAACAGTGAGACTCGTCAACGTGCTCCCATCAAGATGAAAATAACCAGAGGTGACATCATGTGTTATTTTAGCAGCAGAGAGCTCGACACGTCACTTCTGAGGAAACACACTGACGGCTGCAGGAGCTCAGGCGCTGCGACAACTCAGACACGTGTCACACAACACAACTCAACCACCACAACAGGAGGACAAGGACACAAACCAAAAGATATGTGTTTAATCACCGGTGAGGGATTGGGTCGCAGGTCTTCAGTTAACGGGTCCAGACATGAATTGAAGATGAGAGCGGGTTATGGGTTCGGAGCTTTGCAAAGACGGACTCTTGTACCATCCGATGGAATGAAAATACCAAACCGGAGGCCTCAGAACAATGGGTGACGTTACTGTGTTTTGCTATTTGCACACAAGTCAGACAAATATCACACAACATGACCTTGTCAGGAAAATTAAACCAGCCACTTTGAGACGGATGAAACACAAACCTGAACATTTTATCTCCTCAAATCCCAAATTCATACGACTAAAGCTAAGATGGCAGGAAGTGTAACACGACCCCCCTGCTGCCGTGTGTGCACATCCACCACGAGAGGCGTCCTGAGACGTGAAGCGTGCGGAGGGAGCAGCACGGCCAAATTAGGATACTGATGGTGATTACAGTGAGGACAGTGGAGAGGAGGGAAACAGAAACAGGAGCTGTGACATGATTACTGCATATTCACAGGGGAGCGACGCAGACGACTGATCCACGCTCAGAGTCCTGCAGGAGCCTCTAACTGATGTTCCCCTGAGTCGGGCAGACGGTCGCTGCAGGAAGAGTGTGTGCAAGCTCTGATAGCAGCAGCCAAGCTCCCGACACACACACACACACACACACACACTCGCCGGCAACTGTCTCCTGCAGGAAGTCGTAGCCCTGTGTGACCATATGATTAAATGGATACCGACAGCAGCTTTTCTGTGTCAAACATCAGTCATTTACAGCACTCAGATAATCTTCATGATCCAAGCACGAGCTAAATATAGACGTCGCTGCCATAACTGGGTCGGTGGCTCGCCGAGCAACTCTGGAAAAACTCAAAACCAAGCTCCAGACCGCACCTGCGTCACGTAGAAGATCCGACACAGAGGGTTTTATCACCCGGCACTGTTTTTAGTGGAAACACACACAGTTTATTATTATACCTCAGATGTGCATGTGAGAGCCCGGCTGCACGTTACACTTCAGTAAAGGCCTGTAGTCGTCAGTCGTGTCTGTGAATGTAAATGGTATTGTCCAGGTTATATACGTCTACATCTGGATCAAACAGTGGCTGAGCTATAACATGTGAAATATAACCCTCATGAATCAAACTGAGGCAGAAACAACCTTTCAGTCGCAAAGTAGGAGCTTCAATCACTTTCTGGAAAGTAGAACATTTACTTTTTATCGGCTGCATTTCCACCTTAAAGACGTAAACAGGTAAAAATGTCTGGATTGGTTAGAATCTAGGACCTGAGGTAAAATAATGCAGATTCACTGATTACAAAAGAGATATTTGCTTTATTTCTATATAAAACTCATCTGTAAATCCTGTTTATTACAGTCCAGCTTCCAAATATAAGGATACACCACATGTTTCCTGACAGTAGAAGCTTTGAGCACTTGCAGGAGCTTGTGCCTTATACCTTTGGATTTACATGTATTGTAGATTACGTGTGTGGAAGTGATTATAAATACACACTTCTCCTCATCCTCATCCTCATCCTCATCATCGCTATCAGCACATTCAGGGTCAGGGAGTAAAATAAATGCTCAGGTCTGTGCAGCCTCAGCTTTCCACACATGAGTCACTTAAATCACCTGAATGCTACGACAGGTTTCCTCCACTTCACTCAGACGGATGAGCGTCTGTAACGGCCCGTCGGATTCTCTGCAGCGGTTTAAGAACGAGCTCACAGTATCTGAACGATGAAGAGAAGTGACAAATAAGAGGCGGTGACTCGTGGCGGTACAAACGTTCCTCTGGGCCGACAGAGGGAATCAGCAGTGACTGTGACAATCCGAGCAAATGTCTCGTCCTACATAGGCAAAAAAACGGCAAAAGACAAAGTTGGTGGTTAATATTGTTTGAGAGAATGAAGTGTAACCTCAGGGGCGGCAGCCTGGGCCTCATCTTTACCCATAAAAGGTCTGCTGCTGATCCCTTGTCATGTCTTGACGAGACACACACTCTTTTCCTGCTCCTCGTCCCGGTCTATCTTCACCTCTCACCCCGGTATCACAACTCAATGTTTCCATTTCGTTTATTGAAATCTGATCTCCTCTGCGATTCCCTCACAGGAGAGTGAATCATCTGAGTTCTCACTTCTGTTTTCTCAGCTTGAACGTCACGTCTTCCCCTGAACCATCAGTCATCTACTGAAGTTCTGCAGTTATTTGTCTACAGCAGATGTTGAGGTTACGATAATGAGAAAAAAAGAGACATTTAGTCCGAGTCCGACCCGACAGGAGTTCTGTTTTTTACATTTTTGAGCTCGGGTCACGTATTCACACTCGAATACACATCAAGAACAGCAGCATTGCTGATAATCAAGTGGCCTAAATGTCAAGTCTGATTACGCTCTACACTGCAAACAGGAATGTGATTATTTGATTATAAGAAACGTTAAAAGTTCACAAACACGAACCTTCACTATTACACAAGAAGTTTATAACCTGGGAAATGCAGCTTTACAATGGGGAGGTGACATTTTGATTTCACCTCCCCATCGTCCGGAGTCATGACACGAACAGTTTTCACTTTTGTTTTCTCGGCTTGAACGTCAGTCATTTACTGAAGCTCTACAGTTATTTGTCTACAGCAGGTGTGTGCGTTGTCGAGGCGTTGTCGAGGTTACAAGGATAAGAAAGGAAGAGACAGACCTCCACGCTGCTGCTGCTGCCGACACTCAGACTGTCTGAGGACGCTGTGGATCGACCTGCGATCAGCTCGGCTGCAGGCGAGGCTCACGTCGGGCCCTGGATTCCTGTTCTAACCTACAGGGGGATGTAGCCTCACAAATACCAGGAGTATTTATGGACGGCCTGGGTGTCATGGCAACTGGGGGATTGTTTAAGATGCAGAGGGGAATGGAAAGGCCAAAGATATACACAACAGCTGATTGCATTGTGTTTAGAGTCCAGAGCCTGAACACACACTGACCCGGGACCTTTCTCCTGCAGCAGAACAATTTAAAAACAACATGAACTCCCCTGAGAAACTAACTTTACTGACAGGTTCACCTCAGACGTTTAAAACTAATCTGCTTTCAATAATAATGGACTTTACGTTGATTCTTTCCTCCTCATTCCAGGTGTTTTCGTTTCAAAGGTTCAAAAGACATCTCCTGCATGTGAGTGTGTGCACATCACACCTGTGTATGTTGCATATCGAGCTGCGACTGGCTCCGATCTGTCAACACAGTGTTAAACTCTGCACTTGCATCATTCTGCACAGTGAAGGTCAAACATACAAGTGAAGTAACAAGAAGCAAAAACACACTTTGAAGCCGAGGACAGACTTTAAATTTGGCCTCAGGGATTTAGCTTTGGTTTGTTTGGCCTATAAAAACTATATATTTCTATTTCTGAGCCTTAGTGAAGGAAAATCCCTTTCCCACATCGAATCACATGAACAGTATATTAGATATTTACCTGTTGGTGTGGGTAGCATTTGGATTTTTATTAAATATCGTTTTCAGCTCTGATTAACTGCTGAGAACAACCATTTCTTCTTAATAACAGATTCCTATTAATATGACTTATATATTTAACCTGTCTCCAGCGTCTCATCCCCCAGAAAACATGAGGACAGGTAGCGAACTGTAGAGCAGACGTAATAAAGCTAAGACAGGATTAGAACTTCTCTTCTCTGTCTCTGATACTTATTACGTGAGCGAGCGAGTGAAACATCAAACGTGTTTTCACAGAGAAACGACGATTCACCGAATCAAGACCTTTAAAGTAAGTAGAGAGTGAGATGGTGACCGATCAATCAGCAGCTGCACTTTTAAAAAAGTCCAAACCATTAACTCCAGATAAATATTCTGAGTCAGACTTGAAACTGCTCTGAAGACAAATCACATAAAGCCACCGAGCCAAACAAAAGCGCTGCAGCAGGTCTGGAGTGCACAATATATTCAGGCCTGTCCAAACTCCACTGACTGCCCTCTAATCACAAGACGTATTGGCCCAACTTCCGCCTGTCACTTCGAGATGGAGTTGCATTATGGGTCGTTTTATTATTTAAAGTTTCCAGTTTCCTGTGAGCTGTGTTTTACCTTCCAGGTGTTTCTGCTGCACTGTTCATATCAGCTGCAGGATTCACTCCCACAGATCAATTGTCAGGTGGAAATCGACTGGACACAGAAAATTATACTTTATAAAAACCACATGGTGGAATCACTTTATAAATGTCATGTTGATGAACGTACAGAGAATCATCACTTGACTCATCACGGACCAATGACTCTATATAAAGATGGTCGCTGCGTCTCCACTTCCTTCCACTTTACAAATATTATGGCAAAGCATCCTGGGTACGGGAGACGCCATCTGGCACTGGTGACGTCATTTGGAGCTGCTGTATTAAAGGTGTCAGCCTCAGCTGTCAATCATGACATCTCAGCACAATTTCTGTTCGGTACCTATTTCCCATCCATTTTGGAGGAGGCGGGGTTTATGACCAGCCACCAGGGGGCGACCAAGTTTTGGCTCAACTTTTGGAGAGCTGTCTTTACGCAGTCGGGAACAACAGCAACATCTTAGACAGCAGCTCATGAACACAGTGGACCCATCAGGAGTTTGTGAGACAGATGTTTCCCCTCAGGAGGTGGTGGAGAACAACTCCGGAGCAAAAAGAGAGGAAACAATGGACTTCAACTCAAACTCATCTCCTGTTTCCACTGGAGGAGGAAACAAGCGACTGGTTGATAATAAGTTCAACATTCACTTGGAAAAAAGATGATTTGTTAATGTCACTTTTGTCAAAACATGTTACTGCAGGTTCATCTCTTCCTGAACACAAGTCTCTCTGCAGCAGAGTTATCACCTCATCAGTCTGACAGTTTATAAACCGCAAATTAAAAGCAGAGGTGACAGCTACACCCTCGGCCACCTGTGGGAGGCGCTCCACTGCTAGCAGCCCCCGATCCAGTCGGGGACAATAATGACTCACAACACTTAGTTCAGCTGGAGGCTGAACTAAGTGTTGCAGGTGGGGGGGGGACCCTGATAATCAGGGTCATCCTTTTTATTCAGGTCAGTGCTGAAACGACAGGAATCAGCGTGAGCGACCGTCCTCCTCATGAACACACATGTCACAAAGACCGATACTGTACACACTGGTGCTCATGTGCTTTCCCGGGACTCGGAACGTGAGCTGAATATCCCAGCACCTCTAAATGATTCTCTTCCCTTCACCCTCCTCCCTCTCTCTCTCTCTCTCTCTCTCTCTCTCTCTCTCTCTCTCTCATCTCGCTTATTTTCTCCATTGATCCTCTCCTCCTGATTATCCTCAGCTCTGTCCCCTCCGCTCTCTCGCCACGCCGCCGCAGACGAAATCCTGGTCATGCTTATCGCCGACCGAGAGGATGCTGTCAAGGAAGAAATAACCATCGCATTGGCTGATTGCTTGATGAGATGTAATTAGGCGTGCAGACTGGAGATTAATCACGAGATGTCAGCCGCCTCGTGCTAAAGCCACGAGCTGGAGGAAGAATCCTTGCGATTCAATAAGACGTGAGACATATCCTCAAAAAACAATAATTAGAGAATTAAATATGAAGTGGGGAAGAATTCAAAACATCTCAACCTTCCAGCGCCTCCTCTTCTCGGGACAAGAACATTATCTCAAGTGTGGTCAGTTCTGTTTGTGTTGGTTTAAGTGTCCTGGTTGAAAATGGGTCGTAAACATTACTTGATTGGGAGAAATGTTGATGCAACAAGAGTCCAACCTCGTGCCCTTGGTCTGCAACTCCCCGACAAAGGTCATCGTACCAGTGAAACATGTTTGAGTCTATTATCAGGTCATTATTCTTATAAATTCTTTCTTAAAAGCGAGAACCCTGCTGTCACCAGCAGACGGCCGATCTATACAGCACTGATCTTGTGCCTTGTTGAATTGTTGAGTGTCCAACGAGTCCTTTTCGTTTTTAAATCCATTCTCAAGCCCCTGAACTACAAGACAAGTTGTGATGAGAAAAACCAACGTCACTGAAACACTGAAATAAAAACTTTAAAGGTTAAAGCACCTTTTTGTACATGAAAGCCCAAACTGAAACTGGCCTTGGAGGCGAATGATCAGATGGAGAATAAGGAGGGAAAACTCAAAGAGAACCATAAAGGAGACAAGTAAAGGTTAAACACAGAAACATGATGATCGTCGACATAGAGGAAGAGATGTGAGAATGGGGACAGGAGGAGAAAGTCTTCCTACCTCTGTGCATCGCTGCTCGTACGAGAGTCCATGTAACATCCCTGTTCAGCCAGTGTGAGTGAGCCAGTGAGCTCCAGGATGTGGAGTCGTGGTTTGTCGGGTGTTTGATTCCCAGCAGCAGCCGAGTCGTCCTCTCCGCTCAGACGATCACTTCATGCAGCACGACAGCAGCAGCAGCAGCAGCTCTGGAGCCTCGGCGGTAACATCCCTCCAATCCACCCTGAATTAATTAAACCTCTCTCTCTCTCTCTCTCTCTCTGCTGCCCTCCCTCTCACTTCTCTCTCTCTCCCTCTCTCTCTCTCTGCTTCTCATGTGCGCATGGTTAACACTCCCTCTCTCTCTCTCTCTCTGTGTCTCTCTCTCTGCTTTCAGGCTCCTCTCTCGCTCGCTTCCCTCTTTCTGACTCACTGAACAGCAGCTGCACGCGGTTCTTCTTCCTCGTTTCCTGCTCATCTCGCCCTTTGTTGTTTGTTTGGATCGGATCGGTGAACAGGAAAAATGATTTCATATTTACATCCTTATTTCGGCCTAAACTCTGGATTGAGGCGTGAAATTATTCATAGGAAGTAGCCACCCCCCCAAAAAACAACTTTCTTTCAACTTTTTAGGCTCTATGAAAATTTGAATAAACCAATTGGAAAAAAGAAAAGTAAAATAATCATCCAAAACATGAATGGCTTTTATTTGGATCTGCAGTAAATCTCATAATGTTAAAGTAAGTAAGTAAAAACAAAACACACACACACACACACACACACCCTGCACACTGTCACACAAGGTGTCACTGCAATGTGTCTGCCTCTTGTTGTGCTGCCACCTATTTCTGTAGTGAAGTCATTGATGAATAAAGCTTGTAGCGTCCGTCCATCTATCGTCCGTCCCTGTTTCCTCACAGCTTCTCAACACACACACACACACACACACACACACACACACACACACACACACACACACACACACACACACACACACACACACACACACACACACACACACACACACACACACACACACACACGTTAAAATTCTCTCTAATTGTTCCACTTTATCATGCAATGTGTTGCCTCATTTCACAGAATCCTGCGTCTCTTCCTGCTGCTGTGGCTAAAAGAGGCTGATCCCCAGAGAAACGAGAGGAGCGAGCGTAATTCTTTTCTCTCCCCCTCCTCTCATTCTTATATTTCCATCTCCCCGTCGTCTGGACGTTACAACAGGGCGCAGCGCAAAGCCACGACCCAGAGATGGGGCCGGTCCTGACGGTGGGAACCCTGTGGACGCTTCAGGACCTTGAGGGCACTAACTAATCTCAAAAAGGGAAATTGGCTCCCCTGCTGCCTTGGTTCTCCTAAGCAGCTCAGAGGAATGTGATTGTGTTGGAGGAGAAAAACACAATTCGCTCCAAGTTTCTACCACTTTCCCAAAGAATGTCTGACACTGGCTGATAACCTTCAGGCGCTGGTTGGTGGATTTGAGGCGGCTGGTGTGCGTCAGTGAGGATGTAGCTGCAAAGACGAAGGTCACACGGCACGAATTCAGTCATTAATTAGAACCTGATTATCAGCCATCGGCAGTGAATTTGTTTTGGCTGCAGTGATTGTGCAGTAAAACTCTGATATTGTGTTACGATCAATTGTTTTTGTGAAACGAGAAAAAGAAACGAGGCGAGATGAGACTTTCAGGAGGTTTAATCACAGCGTCATCGAACCGTACGAACCCAGTGAGACTTCAGGAGGTGTGTGAAGACGTGAGGTTCAGACTGAAGGTTACACGTCAGTTTCACGAGGGAGAAAGAAACTACGCCTCAAAGTCTGGAAACACGACCGCAACGGTCGAGTTAGAAAAAGCTCCACGTGGGTCTGAAACACAGACCTGTGTTTCACTTCCTCTAAACTTCACTTTTCACCACAACAGCAGCAGCAGCTCAGTTTATACGTCACACGATCGAGGCCTCACACACACACACACACACACACACACACACACACACACACACACACACACACACACACACACACACACACACACACACACACACACACATTAACAATCAATACAAGTACAAAACAGGAAGTGGGTGGCAGTAACACATAAAAAAACAGATGCACAGGGACAATAACACTCCAAAGGTTTCCGTTCCTTTGCCCCGACCTTTATTTCAAACAGTAACAAATCTGATATTTAAAAAAAGTCCTCAATAGGACATGGAAAATAAAAGCAGCAGTTGTCATTCACTTCCCCGTCTGTGTAACGACTCAACTGAGCTCCATTCATCAGCAGTGACACCTCCCCCGCAACGTATGAATCAAAGAGTTCGCAAAAAACGCGTCAGGGACGCTCTCCGGGGCCGAGGGGAACATTTTGTGCACATTTCAAAACAGAGACACTCACGGCTGCTCGGTGGCTGACGACTCAATTACTGAAGAGAGTGGGATTTTTACACGCTGGCCTTGACTTCAAGAGATCGTTCCTCCGTCTGCTGGCTGTCATTTCTGAACACACTGAGGGTTATTCAGTAAAAGTGTCAGACGAGCGGAGTTCATCTAAAAGCATCTAGTTTTAACAGGAGAGCATTAAAACGGTTTCAATTGGCCGCTTGTCACAGATGAAGGATTTAGGTGATCACACTACATCTTATGTTATCAGATCTTAGGAAACCTCTGGTAAATGAACTCTGGAGGGAGAAGTTTAGAGGAGTGGTCGAGAAGATACTCTATCCTTTCTTACTGTTTTGATTCAGAGACCCCGCGTACATTTTATTTCCTTCACAGTAAAGGTCCTGTCTTGTTTCCTCTGTTGAACACTGTTCTTTTTCTACAGAAAATGGACAAATAAAGCACCTTCAATCTGTCCAATGCTCATTAGTTTGAGGATTTTAATGATTGTTATGACTGTAAAATGTTCACATGCTCTAATGTTCAGAAAACCTCACTTTCCTCAAACTGTCCATTGCTGCAGCTCCTCTTTTCAGCCTCCGTCTCAAACGCTTGGTTCCTGTCTCTTTAAGACCCCCCCCCCGTCTGCTCTGATTGGCCAGCTGACCCACTCCGTTGGGATTGGTCGGCCTCAGCTCTCACTTCACCTGCTTTTGTTTGACTCGATGCTTCACATGCATTATGCAAATGATGCAGAAGTGCACTGGACGACTGACGAGGAGTTTCAGGAGCTTCAGTGTTTTCTGTGCAGGAGAGGAACTCGTTCACATTCACACAAAAAAAACCTTATCACACACCAGAGGAAAGAAACTGAAAAAATATCACACGTCTCCTTTAAGAAAAACCTGGATATTCTATACTGAATACAAACTAAATACATTAAATATTTGAATCTTTGAAAGATTTAAATGTTCAAATTGATTAAGACGTGATCAGCAGCTTGTTTATTTCACTCATCCACTGAATCAAATAAATAAAATCCCTGAGGAAATATGTTAAATGTTAATATGTGAAGAATTTATAGATGTCATTAAAACTAATGACTCGACTTTATTCAATAAGAATAATAATAATGCACATGAAGTTTCTGCTTGTGAAGATGAAACAATGCAGAGATTTCCTCATTAATCTTAATCTGGAGCTCCCTCTCTCCTGAAATCATCCCAGATGGCCGACTCGTGGGCGGATGTGGGAGCTGCTGAGATGCAGAGGAGGCGCTGAAGGACACTAATATCGAGGACGGCTTTGATCATACGAGGTAAATCCCTCTGATGCCACTGAGCCACTTCACTTTTCACATGCTAACTGTTAATGAGAAAACAGGAGCCGCGCTCCTCAGTCACGACGGGTTCAACGCTGAGTGGAGGCAGGAATGCAGCTGCATATTCAAATGAAGACACATTAACAACGGTAATGAATGTGCATAATGGAATATGAGTCAAATCAAAAACAAATATGATTCCTATGCCATCCAAAAAAACATAAATCAGGGTTCTTTTCTGGATTTGAAATCATGAAAATTGTGTGTAAGGAAAAGTTTGAAATGAAGTTACACCCCAGCTGAGGGAATTAGAAAAACTAGAATCGCCCACAGAGGAGCTCACACCTCCGCCAAGGCCCAAGAGTCCCGTTATGAAACCAAGTTTAAATCCCCAACATCCAGATATAAACTGCCCACTCGCAGATATTGTTTTCATCAAGAACCATTAATTATTCTCTGGTGAATTAGTGAAAATGTCACAAAATGTGCGTATCTCACATTATTAAAAGACGAGACAAAGAAATCCTGGATCCACGGCAAAGGTTTAATTGCTCCTTTTTGTTCCACGTTCCATTTTTCTACCAAGTTTCATAGAATTCTTTGTAATCCTGCTGACCAACAAATAAACAAATCAAAACATAACCTATTTCTATTTTATTTCCATTTCCCCTCCTCTGTGTCGTCTGTTTAATCAATTGACGACGTGGCTCGTTTGAAATCTGCACTACAGTTGTTCCTATTACAGATCTATGGCCTTAACGTGCTGACCTCAGCTTCCCAAGCAGCACATGAATTATTCAAAGGCTCGCTTCAATTATTTAATCTTTAATTCAAAAGGAAAATGCATAAATTGGATTTAAAATATTCAAATGCATGAGATCTCCAGAGATGCAGCTGCTTGAATGTGCAGAACGTTCTACAACAGGAGCGCAGACGTGGACAAGCTGAAGTCTTACCGACGTAAGCTGGACAGTTTGACGTCTTGCTCATGAATTCAAACGTAAAGTCATGTTCTTGTATCTTGTTTATTTCAAACTCATTTCAAACAGACCTGGTAGATTCAACTTAAAACAAACCTGAGATGCAGAAGTACCTGCAAACTGCATTCTCCCAAATGACCTGCAGAGGGCGACTCCACTGTGGCTTTATGTTTCTGTTCCATTGTCCGTTACTAAAATTACTGGACAGATTACCACGGAACTTACTGGAAGGATGTGGTATGGGTCAGGAAAGAACCCGTTCAATTATGAATGGAATTTTGTTTCACTTTCTCTGCAGCATTTCCCTTAAGAATTCATCCAAAATATGGAAACATAGCAAAGGTGCACGTAAGAGCGACATTCCTGCTCGTGCACCAGATTCTGAGTGACAGGCACAGAGACTAAAGAGTGAAAGACAAGATCTTGTGTGAGACAGAGAGAACTGCATTGATGCCACTACAGTTGAAACTGAGGTCTGACCGTCTGCGTGGAGGGTAACAACTTTATGGACGATAGCGAACCAGTGTGTGATATATACTGAGTTGTGTTTCTCACCTGTAGACCTCAGCTTTGTTCATCCCTCAGAAGAGGGAAGCAGCCGCAGCTCCTCCTGAACGTGAAGCGAGCCGAGCGGCGGCAGCAGCCGAGCGGCGGCAGCAGCCGAGCGGCGGCAGCAGCCGAGCGGCGGAGAGGCCGCTGCTCCAAAATGGAAATGTCACCAAGACCTTTGTGCTCACAACAATTTGACATTCAAATCAGTCATTTGCCATTTTTCCAAATGACGATCCCCACGGTGCACAGTGCTGGCATCTGCAATCATGTAAGGACACACACTATCATACTGCAGACACACACACACACACACACACACACACACACACACACACACACACACACACACACACACACACACACACACACACACACACACACACGGGTGACTGATGTCTTTTGAGTGTGTGAAATTTTGTGCAGCTTGATTTAATGAAGATTCGGTGGATGTGTGCGACTCTTGTCCTTTTTGAATCTGTTCTCACTTTCAATCAACATTATTTTTATTTCTGCACAACTCTGTACAGTTTGTTCATTTAAATTAAATTAAATTCATTGTTTTTTAAGCCTTTGGACTTATTTGATCCCTCGTGATGAAATCCTACTGATTTTGTTAATCTTCTTATTTGTGGTTTGTATTGGACTTAGTGCTGTGAAGCTGGATTCATATGATCATCTGGAATCACTTCAAAGATCAAAGAACTTTCTGTCCATCAAGTTATAATCATTAGTTTGACCATGTGTTAAATATTAAACTACATTATATATGTACGTGTGAACGGTATATTTGAATATGAATCTCCCAATAAAGTAAATGTTTTTTAAGAAATAAAAACTAAATATATGTTTTGGAAGATTTGAAATGAATCCGACTAAGTTAGAGGCAGAATGTGAGATTTAATGATGCACTGAACTTCCTCTCACCCACATTATTAAAGCTCTGTGTTCATTCATACTTTTCAAGGGATACTCCCTCTGTTGTTTGTTCAAAATCAAATCCAACTAAACTTTTGAATTTAATTTTAAAGAATATATCTGAATAAGTTAATCATTGCTACAAACTAAGTGAACTTAGGGACATTTTATATTGTCACTATTTTCCTCTCACTTGTAATATTATTGTACATTACTGTGTTTTCCATCATATCCAAATGATGACAACTTTTATTTCTATGACCTTGCGATGCCGTCTCTCCATATAATATAATCTCTTTTGTTTCCACACACCAGAGTAAGAAATAATGAGACAGATGCCGACTGAACGTTAGTGAAACACCCTGTTCCTCATCTCAGACGTGCACAGAGGAAAGAGACAAGGCCGAATGGGCAATTAGTGAATTAGTGAATCCCCAGCTGAACGGTCATCTGATTAGTTCGGCCCTAAAGCCGCATGTGATCATCCTGGATCATTTTCTTTCATTTCCTCTGCTGGTCGTGGATGTTTTCCAGCTGCTGGGAGTGAACACCCTAATGTTTCCTCCATCGCCCAGAAGCTGCGCTCTTAATGTGATTGACATGTTCACTGTCGAGTCCAGGGAACCAATTACACACGAGGAGGAAACCCCGATTAAAATACGACAATGTAAGAAATACACAATGAGGACTTTTCCGTCGAGTGATTTCACAGAGTAGAACAAAAGCAAACTTGAGTCTAAACTCCAACACGGGAAGTGCATGATTGAATTTGTGGGTCAACCGTGCTCCAGTGGAAGAGAATGGGAGACAAAGTGAGTAATTGCATGTGTGTGAACCTCGAGAGCCTCGAGAGCGTAAATGCTGTTGGAGGAGTGAAACCATGTTACTCTGACTGAGGCCTCTCTGCGGTTGGTAGAGTGCTACGCTCACGTTTCAGATGAGTCACTTCCATCCATCACTTGAGGAGTTCCCACTTCCTGTGTTCTCCCAGAAAGGGAGGCCAAATCAGATTTACCGTCCCCTCGTGGCTCGCTGCAGTAAAGGGAGTAAACCTTGCCTCCTCCATGTTAGGAGATGGGACCAAACTAAAAACGTCAAAGTACACGTCAAATAATTTTACTCACGTTTCTTTAAGGTATTAAAATTAACGGCAAATGTAGGTTAAGCTAGAAAATAACAAGTGTATTCAGTGTGTTGTTTGACTGTGTGTTTATTGCTGGTGTGAAATCATGGTGCACATTATATTAAACTGTTTCTTCAGGAAGACGATGGATGAGTCTGATAGTTATGCAGATAAAACGTCCAAATAATATCTCAATAACAAGAAAAAACAAAGATTGATTAAGATAAGTTGAAATTATTTCTCCTCTTTATTTAGCTTTTTTTCTAAATCATTTGACCTTTTCAGGATTCTGAGATTACCAGGATTATTTACAATTCATCCAAATTTGTATTCAGGAAATAAAATTAGCACTTTTTTCCATTGAAATGGTCACAACATGGAACCTGTGACCAAACGTCCCACGTAGTCACAAGCAAACACTGCTGGGGATCACGCCTTTAAAAAAGAGGTCCGGCTATTCCAATCACTAAAAGATGAAGTTTTAATAAAGACAAGTCTCATGTGTGAGTGAGGACATATCGGTAATAATTAAATCTGCTGTTGCCGTGCACGTCACAGGCCTGGAGTCACTATCTGCTGGAGACCGTCTCAGGAAACAGAGAAGCGCTGCATACAATGGGAGAGAATCCCGGCTCCCTGTAAAGACAATAATTGGGTTCACGTTGTTGGTTTTCTCCGTCTGAATTAGCCGCACCATAGTGCGCCACTGCCTACACGCCATAGGAATGGGAAGACTTGTCAGCGGCTGCCAAGTCGTCCTCCAGGATCGCTGTGTCTCAGCAGTTTTTAATTAAAAATGTTCCATTTGTGCCACCTATCCCAGCTGCCTGCGAGAGAGAATACAAGAGAATAAATTACTGCTTCCATCCCTGCTGGCTAAGATCTTCTGTTTCACAGCATTTCATTAGGACTGAGACGCCACTTTTAAAACAACGTCTGCCGGCGTGTTTACTGTTAGTGACGGAAAACCTTGATGGACAAAATATCCGAGCTTAAATAAAGTTGAGCTTTTCTAACAGTTGGAGGAGGATGGATGAAAGGACAATTAACCTGATAAAGCATGATATTCTAATATTTCTTCATTTCATCATCTTCTGCTGAAGAACAGCTCTCTTTTAAATTCCCAGACGTTGAATGCCAAACTACAAAATAAAAGCACATCATCCATCCATTATCTACATTACTTGTTTTCAGGGTTGCAGGTGCCTGGAGCTGATCATAGCTGACTCTGGACATGTCAGTGCTCCATCTCTCACCAATATATAGAGACAAACCATTTACACCATACGGGTCGTTAAGAGTCGCCAATTAACTTCATTTGGGATCCTTGAAAGTTTCAGTCTTGTGTTTTTTATTGTATAAATAATTTTTTTAATGACATCTTAGGATGTTTAAAACCTGAAAGTCTCATCCAGGCTTCACTGTGTTTGTTTTTTCATTTTTTAATTTGATCTGGTTGGTTATTACTCTGCTCGTGCAGCTTTTCCAGGATTTCCAACCCGAGCTTTAATGCTGCATCAACTTCCTGTGATTGGTCCAAAAGTCTGAAATATCCCCAAAAAAGTTGTTTAAATGCTGCAAATGAACCAGACCATGGTTCAGTTTGATCCAGAACTACACGTGGTCTGAGCAACCGTTCACACCTGTGGTTTCGGTTCAAACTGAACAGTCCTGGGTTTGATTCTGGCAGTTTCAGCCGCTGACGATCCATCAGTCAGTTTAACGGTGGGAATTTAAATTACAAGTCTGAGCAGCATTGTTTGCGTCTCAGAATATTTTACCTCTGTTTACAGACGTGTGGGACACATCACTTCCCTCCAGGAGCGAGTCGTTTAGCTCCCGTCACAGCGACGGCCATCACTGCGCTGCACGGCCTTGTCATCCTCCCTGCAGGCTGTGTTCTGCTCTTGTTCGTTCCCAGGCTCCTTTGCTCTCAGTCATGTCGGAGTGATGGCACTGAGTGGGCGAGCTGACCCCAGTTTCCTCACCAACCTGTAATTGTCTGGTTACGGTTGTTGTTTAAAAACCAGCGGCTTCATGTCGAGTGTCTCAAATTGAAATGAGCGTCTGTGTTGAACCTTCGTTAACAGTTGACAGAATCCAGCAGGTTCAGAGTCTGAAAGTCTCCGAGCAGCCGAGCACTGTGAAACGTTGTGTATTCGTCCTCCTGTGGACGTTGTATAAACACAGCGGGCCTCACCGACACAAAGCAGAACCCGTCTGCTCCGGCTCGGTGGTGACGGACGTCAGAGAGCACTGAAGGAAACTTGTTTTAAAGGATTGATGTTGGAAAAATAGAAAATAAATGAGAGTAACGAGAAAATAAAAACACACGCAGATTAATCTCTATTGCTAAGATGAAAGGAATTTGACTGTGTTTTTGTACTTTTCCAGTTCAAGTCGCAGTCACAGTAATTGTACACACACCACTCATACACTGTCAGCACAGCCACCAGGGGAAACCAGGGGATCAAACCATCACCCTTCTGGTTAGTGGTCGACCCTCTGTACATCCCAAGCCACAGCCCACGGACTATGAGCTGTATTATGAGCTGTAGTTTGTATCCACCTGATGAATTTAAATGCAATATTTCCTCCCTTTTAGCTCAACTTTTGGTCTCTACCAACTCAGGGGTTGTTTATTGATGTAGTTTCAGAATATGTGTTGTCGTTTTATTATATACCTCAAATTATTACTATTTCAGTTATGGTCATTGATAAAAACTGTTACAAATAAAAGTCCTGTATTTAGTATAATGAGGAAAAAATGGGATTAAAGCACTAGTGATTACATAATTTTATATTATATTAATTAAATACTACAAATGCATTAAAGCATAAGAAGTATAATAATATAGCTAAAGGCAGCACTGGTTATGAAAGCTCTCGTTTAAATAAATAACTGAATGGACACGAGTTATGTAATAATTCTATAATAATCTAGAATGTGTCACCAGAGGTCAAATAAGACAGAATAAATATTAATTTCTTAGTAACTATTGACTAACAAAATGTATAAAAAACATCTATTCGGACGGAATGTTCACAAACATATCTGCAAGTCGTCCATTTTGAGTTGGGTCTGTAAAAACGAGGGATGCAGCCTGACATGTCGCAACAAAACTAGTAAAACACTGAAGTTATCCTGCATTAAAAGACTGTTGAACACACTTTAGTCAAGAGGGAACCAAGCTTTAAAGAAACACTTGACTTTTTCTCACAAGATGGAAAAATCTCCGGCATGAATCAAAGCCAAACTGCGTGTGTGCAGGTTTGACTCGAGGCCCAGACGCTGCCATTTATCTGCCCCTCGTAGCTCTCAGCTCAAAGTCGACTCGCTCTCACTGGGATCTCGACTGCTGTGACGCAACCGGCTTCTCTAAACAAACCACACTGGGCCGGCTTTGGAGAAAAATTCAGTTTATATTTCCCAGAATAGATACGGAAACCACCATGTAACACAGATCTGGTGACGTTGGAGAGCGGCGCAGAAAACACGAAGGAACCAGGGGGGCTGACGTGAGACATGAAGAAAGGAAAACACAGCAGTTCATCCCAGATATGTCCGTTTTCCACTCAGCTATCAATAGACCTGGCTTTGGGAACCTCTGATTCCAAAACAGCAAACTGTTTTGTCTCCATGGCAATTTTCTGAACTGAGCTTTAGCCAACGTCCAAAAATATACACTGACTGAACCGGAAGGAGTGTCGGGGCAGCGGAGGTCCCCTGGTTCAGGCTCCATTTCCTGGGGATTGACCCTCGTCTGTCTCCCAGGGTCTTCACACCTAATTGTTCTGCTACTAAGTGAATTGCACATTGTTCATTCTGGTCATTAGTCCGTCTTTACACAGGCCTGTTTGCATCACTTGCTAATTTACTGCAGCAGCTTTCCATCTTTAGGAGACAGCTTTTCATGGCTGTGATCGAGCCCCGTTGACAAACTCTGGATCTGGTCAAGTGCAAGAGTGGAGACGCTTGTTTTGGACTTTTGCACATTTAGGATCTGACTGACTGAAGCTGATTGGAGCAGCAGCTGGAAATAAAAACAGATGATCCACACGTCAGATCCCAGCTCATCATAAGACGGTCGACATCCTCCAATCAAAAATAACAGGAGGAACAAAAGAGAGGAAAGAGGAGTCGCTATGAGGCCCAAACTATTTGTGTGAATTCTGAAGCTGCCAGTTTTCCCAGCGAGCTGTGGGAGCCTCTCTCTGTGTGTGCGGAGCAAACAGAAGGTGTTTTACTGCTGGTGTCTTCATTAGAATGCAGCACCAGCCTGCAGCTGCACGCAGAGCGGAGAGAGAGGAATGATGAAACCACGGCTAAAAATAGCTGCCTCCCAGGATCCCCCCTCATACGGCACTGTAAACACAGAGAGCCAGCGACAGGCAGCACCAGCCTGGGCCTCCGTAAGTGTGTGTGTGTGTGTGTGTGCATGGTTCAGGTGTCGTTGTGTGTTGCAGTCCCTCCTCATCATAAACCAGTGTTTGGTTTGGCTTCATCGAGCCGCTGTACAATTAAAGCCATCTGTGGGCTGTTTTTACTCAAACACGTCTGGGCGACGTTTCACGGCAACGCAAAGCAGTCGCCTTGTCCACTCAAAGGTAAACCTGCGTTACTATTCTGAAAGTACAAACTTTAAAACTTGATATTCCGTCAGCAAGACAACATGCTAATCGTCGTTTAAGGAGACGGACACCTTCATCGCAGGGTCTGTTTTCACTCTGCAGGGGGTTTACAGACTACAAGACGGGTTCAAGTTAAAGTGCACACATGCAGCAGGTACCGACAGTAAATCAAGCAGCTGCCATGAAGATGATTGACTCTCATGCTTCTGTCGTCCCATTTAAACTCGTATTAAAGGTGCAACAGAGCTATAAATAGATTTTGCATGCGATGCACTGAAAGACAAAAGACAGCATCGTTTACAGCGAGTGTCCTCACATGAGTCCACAAGGACGACAGGGGCACGTCTGAAAGCTGCAGGATGACGTCAACAGCCTCAAAAGCCCAAGACAACAACGAATCCATGTGACGGAGGAGGACGACACGTGCGCCGCAGCCTGGAGACGACGGGAACCCCTCCGGAGAGAGAAGAGCCAGATGAGCTTTTTACAACCTAAGCCAAAGAAAAGTCAGGAGAGCAGCATCAACAACTCGCTGACTGAAAGACTTTTACTGCACCGAGGTATCGATGACTCGGATCAATGAGACTAAAACACCAGAGGAAGGAAAAGGGTTGAACTTCTGAGTCGATCAACAGTGAACGGCTTAAAAATACCTTCCTCTCTCAGTGTGTGTTACCAGGGGTTACTGCCGAGGAATGAAATATTGAAATGATTCAACGTGAATTTATTTTATTCATTCGACAGCTGAACAAATGTTAAATAGTCCAAAGGTTTGTCCCTACACAAGTTCCTACAAATAGACTTTTCTTCCACCGTCCTGTTCGTATCATACGGAGAATGATCTGGTCGTCCATCGTTTATGTCTTGATATGATCATCTCATGTTTTAACCCTGACCCAGTCTCAGCTGTCAATCACAACATCTCACCATGTTGTCAAATAACCAAACTTATCAGAAACTTGAACAAACATCAGGGTGATAACAACTAACTACAATGACAGAAAACACCTTTGAGAGAATTGTATTTAACTTATTAGTTTGGTCCATGTCCCATCTGCTAACCTGGAGGATACAGCGTTTACGACCTATACTGGAGCCAGCCACCAGGGGTCGCTCCAGGTGATTTAGGCTGTAATCTTGACATGTCACAAGGACGGAGTGTTTGATGGATGTAAAGTTGACGTCATAACATTAATCTCAGTTTATAATTTTACACAACCTTAAACTACAGAAACTAATTAGTGTGTTTTTGTGTCTACACAAACACAATGTGTGTGACACTGCCTCATTCACACACGCTGGAGGCCTCATCAAACCCTGTGTGTGTTTCATGTTGAAAAGCTCACTTGGTGCCGGGCTCCACAAAACGCTGCGTCCTCTACACCCTGGTCACCACATCCGTTTGTCCGGTATCCAGCTCTGGTTCATATTCAATCGTGAATTGTTACGATTTTAAGAAAGGTGAGCGTCATGTGCCAAATATGGACAAAACCTTTCAGGGATCAAACCGTTTCCAGCAGCAGGGACTCAAAGAACAAGTGTGCTGGTGGCAACACAGGTGATTTCACTCTGTTTGCCTGATGAGGTGAGGTGATTTCTAAGGATGTGAAAAATCTCTGACGTCTCTGCAATCAGCTGGAGAAACTGACTCCTCCTGTACGAGCGTGCAGGGAAGTTTCCTTTACTCTGAAAACAAGATTATATTATTGTTCCCGTGGTTTAGTTTGAGTCACTCTAACATCAGCTTTTTTTCCAGACGTGCACCGAAGTTCAGACATTTTTCCCTGAAATTTTCTGGAGGGACAGAACGAAAATGTCCGAGTCAGTTGCTCCGAACATTTTCCAGAGTTCATGTCTGAAAACAGATTTGCAGAACAACCACCTGATCACGAGACGGTTCCAAGAACTGTTGGTGATTCCTCTGGCTTCTTGTTATTAGTCTATAAATGGGACTCATCCACATCCGTACTTTAAACAGGCAATGGAAGCTATTTATAGGAAAGCTCCGTCATTCCAGATAAACCCAGTGTCAGCCACAGAAACATTTGAACGTCACTCTGGTCTCTTCCTCAGCGCAGAGCTGCATGTCTGTGCTGCAGCCTTCATGTTTCCTCAGATGCAGGACGGATCAGAGATCACAGAGAAAGTGAGGGAGATGGGTTTCCATGGCAATGCTGTTTCTTTTTCCCCTCTCCCCTCCTTGACGTCACGTCCCTGCTAAAGCCCTCAGCACAAAGGTGTGTGTGCACAGACCACAGCTCAGGACCAATGTCAACGAAACAGGCGACGACACGTCTGTGAGGATCCATATTCACAGTGAGTCATGGATCGACTGGTGAGGAAGAACCTCTGGATTCTGACCTGCTCAATATGTCTCACATGGATCAGTTACTGAGACTGAATGACTGTCTGCTATGGCGTTAATTCAAATTAAATCCACTCTCCTGTAATTTATTGTTTTTATTTGTGAAAAGGTTGAAACTCAGGCAGAGAACTAAAACAGTGTTCCTTCAGTGAAGCACATCAATCAGCTGCAGGACGTGATGTGGTTTCATAAACTCAACCCAGTTTCACTCACACTCTGAGAACAACAGTGCCACATAGTGGTCACATGTCAGGCTTGAAAGAAACCAAAAAAGAACACTCACGACAACAAAAACAGTTTAAACAGTTTAGTTAGTTTATTGTTCACGCTGACATGACGGAAAACAGACGCACACAATGTGGTAAAATGACACAACAACGCTCACAAAGCATGAAACTCACAACATGAGCTCCTCCAGTGGGTCGATGATCTGGCGTCGTGGGTGGATGGGAACCAGGAGTGAAAACTGTAGCAGAAGATTTTTAAGAAGATATCCTGAAGCATGAACGTGAGTTGACTTATCTCGATAAATCTGCCGACAACACTCCTTCCACGTGGGACACAAACATGGAGCTTCAGGTGGAATCAGGAAGTGACAACACCCGGTCACATCTTCCTAAAGAAGGTATCTGCTGAAAGCTGCAGTGTCTCCAGCCCAACCTGGAACCACCTGGAACCACCTGGTGCCAACAGCACATCACTGGATAACAAAAGCCTGGTTTCAATCTAGGACCCTCCCTTTCTTCTTTGATTTAAACGGCGGGCTACAAACCTATGTCAAAGGTGCCAACCCTCCCCTTGTTCCCTCATGACAGTATAAATAGTAATAGAACAACAAGAAGCCCACATTTAAAGTTTAATTTTTAAATGTTCTCACAAGTATTCCAAATAAACTCCATCCAAGACTCTGCTGCTGGCGTCATCACCTGCACCAAACCCACTGACCACATCACGCCACGCCTCGTCCAACAAGGACCCACGACTCAATCCCTCTTGTTTTGGTCTTATGAACATAAAGTCTGTGGCACGCATGTCGTTTAGTTTAGGACTGAATCTAAAAAGATGACTTGCTCTCCCTGATTTCCCACCAGTCGGACGCAGGTTGGGAGGTTGACGACACATTTCAAGTGAGGACGAGCGGAGCCGAGCGTCAGAGGGCCACACTCCACTGTTATTCGATGTCTTCTGGTCTGACGGGATGTGGCAGCGGGATGATCGACTTCTTCTCCGTGTCTCTGGACAGAGCTTTCCTCATATCTGCACAAAGAGAAAACACAACCAAGTTTTCAAATCAGTGTGAACAGCGCCCTCTTCCGGTTGTTTGTCATAAAGCTAAACAGATTTGAATTTCTATTCAAATCCGTTGGATCAGCAGGAAACAGGCAGCACAGTTTGTTTAAACCTCCACAACATGGGTCTTAAAGTGGCAGATGTTTGGAGATTTCTAAATGAAAGTCTGAACACAAACCAAAACTTACATTGAAATTGGATGGGTGTTAATTCTGTTAAGTCTGTTTGGTTCATCCCAGAAACTAAAACCTTTGTGATCAGTCTGCTAGATTATTTATGACCAAGTTTAACGATGAGAGGCCTAAGAGACCATCTACGCTTCTGTTCCTCACTATCTACATTAAAACCTCTGCGTTTGAATCCACTGTTTGCTTTCAGATGTTTCTGGAGCGACTGCAGGTTATGTTTAAGTTAGTTTGTCAGCAGGATGACATAAAAACAAATTAACAGATTCCCACGTAACTTGGTTAAAGAAATGAAGATTACATTTTGGGGCTGATGCAGGAATTTGTCATCACTTTCTTGAACAATTGTGAGAGATGCCAACATCAGGTATTTGTGGATTTTAATCTGAATCTAGAAGCAGTTTATTTTAAACTCATCTCACCGTAAGCGTCTTCGTCAGGTTCTCCATTGCTCGCAGAGTAATATTCTATCACCGTCCTATAGACGCTGTAGCCCAGACGTTTGTACATGTTCACCGCCACTTGGTTGGAGACTCGCACGAAGAGGTCAACAAAGAATCCACCTTTCCTACAAGACAACACCACATGAACACAGAGTCAAAACAAAGGGAACAAACGTGTTCGTTGAATTTCAAGCCTCAAAAATCTTTAAAAACCCAACATGTGTTTTGGAACTAGTAGCTAAAGGAGGATAAGTGTTGATATCTGAAAAGAAAAACATTTACTGTGTGACAGGAAGTGGGTTTTCACACAGCAGAGCCAAAAAAACATATGGTAAAAGAGGAGAAAAGCAGAAATCAAATACAAAAGACCGTCAATAAGATTTTTGTTCTTGACGTGAAATTTTGAAATGACTTCCTCAGACATCACTTGACGATCTCTGTTGTTTGGTAGTTTGTTGGTGTTAATGCTGCTCGGTCATAGTCACGGAACTGAGGATGATACCAACCTGTCAGAGATCTCCTCCAGCATCTCCATCAGTTTGGCTGCTAGGCCGAGTCGTCTGAACTCTGGAGCGACAGACAGGGCGGTGACGTGACCGTGCCACTCCTCACGAGCCACAGATCCCTCCGCCTTCCCCATGACTGAAGGAGAAACAAAGGAATGAATGGCTTTGCTGTGAGCTCAGTGTTGACTTTTCAGATGAAGGCGCTCTGTGATTTTGATTTATGAAGCTATATAAAGCATCTGAGTGAACAGAGGAACTTACTGTAGCCCATCAGTTCACCACCAGGAGCCTCTGCCACGATGAAGTACTCCGGCCAGTGAGCGAGGTACTGCAGGTAAAACGGGATCCCGTACTGATGGGGAGAGGCTCAGGAAACAAACTGAACAATTCACACACATATGAAGACAACAGGCTCAGAGGTGAACTTTACTGACAACTGACAGGATCACGGCGTCAGCTGGAATAAACCTGAGCCATGGGAAAATCTGTTTCATTTATAGCAAATAACCAAAGTCCCTGAGACTTGCTGACGTGCAGGAGATCGTGAAGGATACGGTTTCTGTCAGAGGATCCAGGTTTCTGTCGAACCAACACAGAGACAAACATCAAGTTAGTGTCAGTCCAACAATGAAGTGGAAGTCCGGAGTGAGGAGTCAAACACAACAACTGAGAAGATCTGATCGTTAAACACGAACAATACGATTTATCACGATAAAGATGTTTCAATGACGTGTCTACGCTCTTCACTGTGTTCACACAATGCATTAGTAATGTACAGATATACAGTATATTGGACTGTTGTTGTGTTGATGTTGAGCAAAAGAATATTGTGATTATTTTATCAGAATGTTTGTTTTGTTCATTCTTTACTGGAGCTGCTGTAATAACCTGGATTTCCTCCATTGGGATTAATAGAGATTTATCTTTGTTAAAGTTAAACGTTTCTGGTGCTTATGACTATCAATTAAAAAAAATACTGACACCGCTCTGTTTTCATTCTGTGTGATTCCTGTCAAGTATTAATATTAGAAAATGAATTTCCACATGTCCTGTAGCCCAGTGTTAGCTTGTTGTAGCTAGCAAGCTAACGATGTCGTTTTATCGTAAACAACATGTTTTGGATTGATCGTGTGTTTGCCGATCTTTTACAAAAGGTGCCGAGATTCTCACAGTTTGACAAAGTTGCGCTACATTCCGCTCATTTTAGTTAAATAACAGCAACATCTCTAAATGACGTGTTTTTCTACGGAGGTTCTGTCCATCAGCGGAAGAGACAGTGATCCCGCAGCCTCCGAGTCGCACCAACATCCGGTGATGAAGTGAAACGATAAAAACAACGAGTGTTCACTCACATGTTGTTGAATTTGAACAGATCGTCGCAGGTGAAGGGTCGTAACGTTGTCATGTCTGCGGCTGTTTGACCTCTGACCTCAAACACGTAAAGCGATCCGTAACAGGGTGTCATGGAACAGAGCAGCGCCCCTGCTGGACTGGATGTACTACACTCTGGTGTCACTCAGTAGAAACAGGCTCATGATGTTTTAATCTTTTTGATATAAAATCAAATGGAAGAAAGTCTAGATATTGAATAAATAAAATAGAAATAATACATTCGGGAGAAAGGAATGTCAGATTCCCTTTCCCCTACTCTGCACCAACGTCATCTACCCGTCAGCTGCCGTCTCTGTTATGAAGGCAATTTGTGAAGCATTCAGTTATGTCCATGGTGACACATCACACCACGCATGAGGTCGCACACCTCTACACATATATGCTGCAGATTAGAGGCCACTTGGTTGAATCAGTGTCATGAAGCAATGGAGAAAAACTGACAAGTCAATGTGTTATGTTTATGTTTACATTCTAGAAGAAGAAGAAGAAGAAGAAGAAGAAGAAGAAGAAGAAGAAGAAGAAGTCGTGACGTGGTCCTTTCATTGACCTCAGATCCACATTTAGATCCCAGCAGGTCTGTGTGTGTGTGTGTGTGTGTGTGTGTGTGTGTGTGTGTTTGGTGCATGCTGGAAAGGTGTGAACATCGTGTGTGTCTGAGTGGCAGGTGTGCGAACAAGGCTGTGAGGACATTGGCTGAACGCCACCTCACAGGGACACGACATCTCTGCAGGATGTCTCCTCAGAGGACAAGAGGGGGACGAGAGACCGAGAGCTCATTTATCTCCTGGAAATGAAGGAGCTTTTTTATTTTACTTTCAAACCTGAAACTATTTACTTCTCCTATTTGATATGTTAGTGGATCTTCTACATGAACAGATTGTGGGTTTGGTTTTAGTCTTTTCTTCTTCCTGAGGCCTCTTCCAACGTTCATCAGCTGCCAGTGATGCATCATCACTTATTGAACGATCCATTAGGACGTTTCCAGGAAAACCAGTTCCCCAAAGTTACATAGAACAGATGTTTAGGGTGAAGAATGGGAATGAAAGAGGAAACTTTCTCCATGTTCACACTCACTGAAACATCAATGTCATTATAAAATCTATTTGTGGAAATAGCTCCTGTGTGTGTGTGTGTGTGTGTGTGTGTGTGTGTGTGTGTGTGTGTGTGTGTGTGTGTGTGTGTGTTACAAAACTACTACAGAAAAACAACATTACACACACATTAAAACAGAACAAAATTAATAATTGCACAACATAAAATATCTAAATTATTGTTTTAAATACATATTTTATTAAGATATGAAATACATATTGTATTAATTTACTCCACAAGGCAGCAATTAACAAATAAGTCATAAAATCAACACAGTGAAAAGACAATTTACAGAAAATTGTAATTCAAGTAAAATCTGGAAATCTCAAGAGTAAATATAGAGTTTAAGAAGAGACTTATCAGAAATGACTGAGTCAAATGTTTTCAGCTGCACAGAGAACAGACCTCAGGATCTCATGAGTCGGTCGATGGGCCCTGACACGTCAGACATGATGTGGACAGAGAAGAAATCTGACGAGAAGTGTAAAGAGTTTAAAACAGAAGATATTTCTCCTGGAGAAAGATCCAAACCCCGACAAGACTGAAATATCTGGACTGCAGCTGCAGAGATTCTCCACTAGAGGGTGCACACTGGCTCTCTCTCTCTCTCTCTCTCTCTCTCTCTCTCTCTCTCTCTCTCTCTCTCTCTCTCTCTCTCTCTCTCTCTCTCTCAGGGGTCAAAGTGAACAAAGAGGCTTTAGGTGTGAATAACTGCAGCCAGGAGAACGGGCTGGCTGGACGCCCTTTGTGTGTCTCGGGGTCACAGCGTTGTTCCAGTGAGTCGAGCGTCAGCACTAACAGCAGCTGCTGTGCTCCAGGCTCTTACTGGAAAAATCCCACTGAGTCATCAGCAGGCCGCAGGTCTTTGTCCACAGGTTTAGCTGATCTCTGTGACCCCCCCCCCCACACCAGCATCACCATAACTCCCATCACCCACACACACACACACACACACAGGGAGACATGCATGCATCTATGTATCAATCTATCAATAATCAATTCACAAATTCATTTTTCAACTTTTTGATAATGTTGCAGGATTATTGCATGATTATTGATGAGTTCTGCTCTTTATAAGTTAAAATTTTGTATATTTGTGCCATTAAATATTGACGCAAGAATCACATCAATATCTCAAAACCTTATTTGAGGTATAAATGTTTAGTTTAGTTCAATAAAAACATAGTAATTGTAAAATATTGAGAGATTTTATATATTACATAAAGAGATATTGTGATTAAATTAAAGAATCTCCTAAAATATCCTGATTAATAAGAGTATTATGATTAAATATGAATCTGCCCACAAACAGTATTTAGTATCAGTGAAATTATTGGTATTGACCCCCAGTGTGTCTCACACTCTACATTAATATGTCAAACTGTACGTACGGAACGTCTGCAGGGACAGAAACGTTAGTTTGATCTATTGATTTAATTGGTTTGTGTCTTGAATGAAAGAAAAATCTAGCTGGAATCATTTTATATCACTTTTATGATCACCAGTAGCACCAATCCTTAATAAAAAATAATTCATAATTAGTGATTGAGAATAAAGTGAGTTCTAACAGAACATGTTGTCCTTTCTTTGGTGAGATTCAGCTACAGAAACAGAAACGTGTGTTTTCCTTTCTTGGCAAACATGTGGTTCTCAAGACAAAGTGGAATCTGGATGTGAACCTAAAGTGGCCCATGTGGTGAATGTGGCCCAAACAGCCTAAAACAAGTTCGGGCCACCTTTGGCCCCTGTGGTTGACATGTGGTATTACCATGGTTCCCTTATGGCCCAGGCACGTCGGTGGTTCAGAGATTCTTTGCGTCAGAATGAATTCCACCTCTAACGATTCAGTCAGGCCCCTCGTTTGAATACAGAATCAAAACGTGGAGCACATTCCTTTTTTATTCAATGAGCAAAGAACAGTTACGTAAAACGTGAACACAGAGAGAAAGACGTTCTAAAAGTCGTGGACGCGGCGGAAGGAGCCCACGTTGGGGTTCATGGCAGCCCACTCGTTGAAGCGCCGGTACTCTCCTCTCTCCAGCAGGTACTGACGTCCGCGGTAGTTGGGCAGCTCGTAGAAGACCCAGGCGCCGTCCTGCACGTGGGCGGAGTGAACCTCCCGCAGGGGCCAGTGGTCGGGCAGGTTGTTCATGTCCTCGGTGGCCTCCAGCGTCTGACCGCTGAAGTCCGGACGCTCGTAGACACGGATCCTGAACACACCAGAGGACTGCGACACAGAGAGCAGGGTTCAGCTCGGAGAAATGAAAACTGCTGATTGGCTCATTGAGCAGAGGGTCTCGTGAGAAAATGATCATTTACTCTACAATAACTTCTATAATGTCTGAGAGAAACTATATTTTTATTCCTCTAATTTGTCTTCTGAGGGGAAAATGAAAGGAGGTGCACGTGATCCCAGATGTTTACGACTTGCATCACAGTTGCGTGACTGCAGAGTTCGTCATGTGAGAGTAAATCTGGTGGTCGGACACTTTAAAGTTTTCCAGTCAGAATTAGGACTCTGATATGAACATGATTTACAACCAGAAAACTTGTCAATAGAATAACGACGATAGCGTTTTTCGTAAAGTAGCACGAAGTTAATCGTACTTGTCATATCTCTTATGAAGAAACTCACATTTCTTATGATCCTGCACGACCTGACGCTGTCGTTGTAGCCCATCCAGCGCTTGTAGTCAGGGTACTCGCCCCGGGTCAGGACGTACTGGTAGCCCAGGTAGTTGGGCCTCTCGTACAGGACCCAGGCGCCGCTCTCCACGCGGACAGAGTTGCAGCGGCTGAAGTGGGTGTTGAGCTCGGGACAGTCGCTGTTGCACTCATAATAACGGCCTTGGAAGTTTCTGTCTTCGTAAAACACGATCTGCGGAAGTGGAAATTGAACACCAACAAAGTTTTGAGCTCCTCCGTCAAATCAAACGATGATTGGTCACGAGCATCAGTCTCCTCGCCGGCCTACCTTTCCTGCACGGTCCATGTTTGGGCCTCACACCACAGTTTGATACCGGTTTGTTTTTACACAACATCACCTCCAGGCCTGCTGCAGATTTATATATACAGTGTATGTGGCTCTGCGCTGCCAGCGGCATCATTGTTATTTTAATTGCCTCAGCATTTAACGGCTGATGCTGCAACAGTCTGAAAAGTCTGCTCAGTGTTTACTCGCTGCTGCTCCGGCTGAGCTTTGCATCCGTCAACGCCTGATTCCAGAAACACTTATTGATCCACACAAACTGTCTCCTCTGCAGCTGCTGCTGAGGCCGGAGCGGTGAAGTTGGCTTGTGGCCACGTAGCACGAGGCGGTGCAGGCTTTAACGCCCGTGTCAGAGGGGACAGGTGTGTTCAGGCCGTCGAGCTCCACCCTCTGTGTGCAGCCGCAGCACCGTCAGCTGACCAGCTCGAATAGAGAGAGAGAGAGAGAGAGAGAGAGCGTCATTATCCTGTGTTTGTGTCACAGCACGGTTCATTACTCCAACATCTACTGAAAGAAATGAAAGGCTTTGTTCTTGTCAGTCAAAATCGTTTTTAACAGAAGGAGCCGAACATGTGAACAAGAGGTTGTTTGTTTAGTTAAATGAAGCAACTTGAATCTGTAGCTTTGAGCAGCAGAAAAAAGTAATAATATATATATAACTTAAACACTTAAGAAAATAACTATTGATCAGCCAGATGAAATTACACCTGAGTGAATTTGTACACTGTAAACATTAACGCTTGAATTTGTTTTATTTAATAAACTTAATAAAATATATTTGATGGCATTTTAAGGCAAAGTTCAGGACAGGGTGTCCCAGCAGTTTTGCAGGGTTTTCCGTAAAAACAGGGAACTCCATGTTAAACCATCGCTCCTAATCTCTTCAAATGAAGTGCGTCTTAATAAAAGTGACTTTGTTTGTAATTTTACATCAAATGTTATGAATTATTTTCTAGTCAATTAACTCAGATACAAAGAAAAAGGGCGACTGTGGCTCAGGAGGCAAACTGGGACGTCCAATAACCAGCGGGTTGATGATTCAATCCCCGGCTCTCCCAGTCCAGTCCATATAGTCGTAGTAAATCTGCCTTATCTGTATAAACCCAGTAACTGAATGCCAGTAATCAAATGATTAAAGTTGTTTGGAATTCTTTAATAACTCAAAATCAGAGGCTTTTATAATTGTGCAAGATAAATCATCTGAACAAAAGATAATAAGTTCACACAACTTTTCCAGTAACAAAATATGCCTCAAACATCAGATGCATGTGTTTCCTTGAATTCTTCTGTTTTTGAACTTGCAGGGTTGAGATGAAAACAGCTGATACTTGAAGTTGCATCTTCTGAAATAATGTTTTGTCTTTTAAACTTTAACTTGCAACTGTGATGACACATTGGTGAGATATCAGCATTCTTGTTTTCCTGTGCAGGAACGTACGTGTGGTTTATGTGCCGAGGTCGTTTGTAGCCCTGAGACTAAACGATGAACTGTCTCTGTGAACATGGAAGAGCTAATAAGATAATAAGAGTTATTATCAGTGAGGATAAACCATTTATTAGAAAGACGCCTCAGAATTGCAGCGTCCAAAAAGACCATTAAGACGAATCAACACATTTGTGACTATACACAAACCTACAAACCTGAGAGAGAGAGAGAGAAATAAAAATGCATCACACTTATAAACATTGTCACGTTTCATACTTTATTAGATAATCAATCACCTGAAATAAAGTTCAATGGCCCCTTTTTCAAAATAGTTTATCTTAAATGTAGATTTCATCAAAATATAAATTCTTGTTTTAAAATTTCAATAACCTGCTATTTGTATTAGTTATCGTTATATTCAGTGTATGTTTCTGTTTTTGTTATGAGCCACGTTGAAAAGATTGTTCACGCTACATGTTAATCACACAATTTAAACTCAGTATTGACTCTTATTTGCCAAAATACATCATTTATTGATTGAATATTATCATCAAGAAAATCTGGATTAAACATCACACAGGCACAAATGAGTGTTGCATCAAAGACATTTATTTCATGGCATCATAATGAACTTGTTTCATTTCTCTGTCATTCTTCTGATGGAGCCCACAGCAGCTTTCAGAGCTCCCCACTCCGAGTGGTGTTTGTACTCGCCTTTCTCCAGCAGGTACTGACGACCACAGAAGTTGGGATGTTCAAAGAAAACCCAGGAGCCGTCCAGGACTTTACAGGACTGGACTTCCTGCCTTATCCACTTCTCCTGCATCGCCTTCATGTTTTCCGTCAGCTCCAGAGACTGACCGTCGAAGTTCGGCCGGTCGAACAGCTTCAGCTTGTACGGCCCCTTCGCCTGAAAGCGACAGAATCAAGCACGTGTTGGGTTTGAAGGGTTACGGACATATTCTGAAAAGCTTTTTGTAGGTGACTTACGTTCTTGATGATCCTGCAGGACCTGACGCAGTCGTTGAAGCCCATCCAGCGACGGTACTCGTTGTATTCCCCGGGACCGATGACATACTGGTAGCCTGTGTAGTTGTTGCGCTCGTACAGAACCCACCAGCCTCCTTCCACCTTGACCGAGTTGCACCGGCGAATGAAGCCGTGCAGGTCGACCGAGTCGCCTTTGCAGTCGTAGGACTTTCCCTGGAAGTCCCGGTCCTCGAAGAACACAATCTGTGAAAGAGAAGTCGGGACACGATTATAGATTCACGAGCAAACAGGGGGATTCATCTGCGTCCATCACTGCACCATTTTGACTCCTGGGATTCCTGCACCAGCTGCAGCACTTTCAGAAAAGTGAACATTCTCACCTTCTCCATCATTGGAGTTTAAAATACTCTCAGCCAGTGACCAGCACAGCACTCTTTATACAAGGCAGAAACAATACTGCCAATTCCATGGTTAGCAGTGCATGTAACAGTAATTACAATTCAAATACTCATCTAGACTCTGCCCATTGTTCTTACTCACTGAATCACCGTCACACACACAATGATTGTTTAGCAGTGCCAAGTATCCAAACCCTGCGTCGCTGCTCTGGACCAACAAACTCTCTTTTGTTTGCTCTGCGTTTATGGAAAGATATAAATATATATAATGAGATATATAATGTTTTATATATGAAAGGTGATGAGATCAGATAAAGTCTATGTGGGCGTCAGTACTTTATGATATCAATTAGTTAATTAACATTAATTGAAAATGCACCGACAGAATAACAATTACAAACCAAAATCTGATGACAGAGGTAAAAGTAACTTAAGACAAACAATAGATTCCACTTTGTCTTTATTTGCAGTGATTAAAAAAAACATTATTTGCAGAACAATTCATTATACGAAAGAACATCAAAAAAGTGATTTAACATCAAATATTTGAAATATTTCTGTAACGTCATGAAGCTGTTCAGATTAAGATTGTTTTCGTCTTCTGTTATTCCCTCAAACTACTTTTCACAATTATTATGCAATGTCATACAAAGCTAAATACAACACTTTATGGTTTAATAGACAAAGATTTGTATTATTTATCCATGTTCTTTATCACTGATCTTGTATTTAAGTATTTAAGCAGCTTTTGAATCTGCCAGAACAAATTTATAGTGATGCATCATAAATTAATTGCGCAGATATGAATGCAAAAAAACTCTAAATGTTGCTGGTATTTTTGTGATGTAAAATATTCATCAGTAATTACACATAACATACTGATGAATAAAGCAACACTGCTCCTCAGCCTCGATTTAACATCCTTAGTATTAACAATCATGGATTCAAAAAAAGTCATTTTACATGTTTCTGTTGTGCAATAACGTCCGATGTGGCTGAAAGTAAAACAAACAACGTATCATTTTATTTATTATATGCATAATTTTCAAAGTGGCTTATTTATCGGCTGTTTTGTTGTAATCATGGGTTTGTTGTGCTATTAGTTTGTTTGGTATATATTCAAATGCACACAAAATTATATGATATCTTATGTAATAAAATTCATTTTATTTTACTTTATTATATAATATAGGTCATTCTATTGTATTTTAAAAGCTAAATCCCTTGATTTAATTTTTCTATATAATAAATGTCAAGTCACCTTATTTCATTTCATTTTATAAGATAGGTTCATTTTATTTTTACTTTATTATATAATATAGGTCATTTTATTTTATTTAATCAAATTGGTCATTTTATTTATTTTTATTATATAATATAGGTAATTTCATTTAATTATATAATAAAGGTCATTATATTTAATTTCAGGTTGCCTTGTAACAAGTGGCCTGGGACAATAAATCTGGCTCATTTACAGGATATTGTCTTTTGAGTTCTGTCCCATCAAATATAATAATATTAGATTTTTAACCTGGGTTTGTGATCTGTGGCTCATTAACCAGCCACGGGCCAGTAAGTCAGTTTTGAAATGAGTCATGAGAAATGAATGGTGATTTTATTATCACGTGATGATTGACATCTGTCTTGAGATGTTCACTGTGTTCAGCACCTTCACAGACGAGGCTGCAGGTGTCAGGTGACTTCATGTAAGAACGACTCGACATCTCCATGAGTTTGAAACACTTTAATTCATGTGAGCACAGGAATGTGGGGAGAAGGACCAAATGTCCGAATGGAAGAAAGCAGGTGGGAGATTTATGTCAGAACTCTGCAGGGTCTCTGCTGCTCTAGAACTGTTTGATCATGCGGAACGATCCCACCGTGGGGGAGGTGGCTCCCCAGTCTGCATAGTTGGGGTACTCGCCACGTTCCAGGAAGTACTGGTGCCCGCGGTAGTTGGGCTGCCCGTAGAGGACCCACGCCCCGTCCGTCACCACGCAGGAGTGGAACTCCCGCAGCTTGAAGGCCTCGTAGACGGACGGGCAGTCTTCAACGCACTCCGCCGCCTGACCTCCAAACTCCTGCTTGTCGTAGAATCGGATCTTCCAGGACTTTCCATACACCTTCAAATAGTCACATGGGAGAATTGAAGTTAATGAAATCACGCTCGTGTTTAGTGTCTGAATCATTTGAGCTATTTCCAAGTCCTCATTCACTTGGAGCTCACATCTACAAATGGGTTTCTTGGCTGTTTTCCTGGTTTCCTTCAATAATTGATGTGCACAGACACGGACAGAAAGCAGCCTGCTGCCAAATCATGAGCCCTTTATCTCTCCTTTTTGTCCGTTGGCCTTTGACTGATTACTGTTTGGTTGGTGCACTCTGTGGTATTTCACTGCAGCTGGACTCTCTGACACTAAATAACCCAGAAATGTTCAAAAAGTAAACTGCATCCTCCATATCGTGCATCTACCATCCACGTTATTATGCTTTACCTTATCTGGACATTTGGTCCCGAGGTTGAGGAAACGAGTGCATCACAATATTATTAAACGATGACGTTCAAAAGCTTCCACGGGTCGAGCTTACGTTTTTGATACAGCGACACGAGTTGATGCTGTCGTTGAATCCCATCCACTGCTGGTGGTCGGGATATTCCCCGGGGCTCACGACGTACTGGTAGCCGGTGTAGTTGGGGAGCTCGTACAGGACCCAGCAGCCGCTCTCCACCTTGATGGAGTTGCAGTGGCTGAAGTACGAGCGCAGGTCGGCGCAGTCGGTGCTGCACTCGTACTTCCGTCCTTGGAAGTTCTTATCCTCGAAGAATTCGACCTGCACGGAAGCAAACCGAGACGCAGAAGGGAATTTATCAAAAACATTGTGATAAATACGATAGTGGCACAATGACCACAAGTTAAAGACAGTTTAGGTGCATTACAGTTGTTTCCTGAAAGATCATTTGCTCCTTTGCTCCTTACCTTCCCCATTGTTGCTGGTGTTGCTCGTCTCCCAGCCAGCTGCAGCTGTGTCGTGGTTTATATCGAAAAGCAGAATGTGCAGACGAGGGAAAGCTTTTGTCATCTAAATTAGGCTGATTTGCATATCAGCAAAATGGTTTGGTCAAGTTTGATTTCCCTTTGTCCACATGTGATGGCCTCGTATCAAAGAAGTGCCAAAAGTGAGACGTAAAACTTCCTAAAGCCAACAGCCTCACGTAATGATTATTGTGTGTTTGTGTGACTTGTTTCCATCAAACTCTGCCCTGAGACGGATGATTTAGGTGTTATTTGGTGTCTAGATGCCGTAAAATGTGGAAACATCATGATTTTTAATGTCAATTATTCACATTTCTGTATTTTTTTCTTGGCGCCAGTGCAGCAACAGACTACTTCATCCATGCACTGTTACATGGAAAAGGAAATAGATAAATAACCTTTTCAACTATGAAGATCCTCCATCGTATGATTTGGCTTTAAACTCATAAATCATAAGATCTAAAAGACAACAACTGGTCCCGTGATGCATTTCTGGCAAGAACAAGATTATCAAGTGTAAAATGTGGACATGAGCTAAATCCTGAATCCAGATCTTTTAGAAAACATTCATCACAGCAGGGAAATAGTAATAACATAAATGGCAGCGTTATTAATCATCTGTATTCGAGTGTGGAGAAATGCAAGTGAGCTAAGACGTCCTGTGCTTGAGTGCGTCACGTAATTGTCAGAGTCCTGGTAAGTAAGATAGTGGTGGTATGTAGTACTCACTGGAGGACTCGTGGGATAAATAAATGGGGCTTATTGCAAGTACAGTAAGTATTACAGTAAGTATTACAGTACTTGCAGTCAGCCATGTTTGCTATGCTACTGCAGCCAGAGAAAAGAATGAATGAATCTACGATGTTCTATACGTTCATCGTTTGGTGCAATTTAGAGGATGTTGGGCTCTGAGCTGATTTTAAAAACGTGAAGGACCAAAGAGAGAATGACAGATTCAACCCATTTTAATCTTCTCATTGTCAGAATGCTCACACGACACCACGCAAATCCAGAGACTATGAATTTCACAGAAACTCGCTGGATTAAATGCGTCTTCAAACGTTGGAGAATCAACGTCGTCAGCTACTTGCTGCACTTGTGTGTGTTTTGGTTTGCAGCGAAAAAACACGAAGTGTAAAATAAACCTGGATGAAGTCATGGGGGGGGGGGGGGTTCCCACACAATCAGTAGCATTAGGATTATTTTGTAAACGCCTCACTCTTCAGGATCATTCGGACAGATAATCGGCCTCTGATCTGGAACGTCCCTGTGAAAGTCAGAAGCCCAATGTGCAGCAGCACGAATCCAAGACTTACTCATGACTAATTATGCTTTGGTGCATTTCAGGGTTTTGCAAATGAAACAAATTGAAAATATGGACTAACTGCAGCCAAACAGACCTTCGGGCATTTGCAACATGTTTGTTTTTTCTTAAGACCCCCGTGATCTGAGACAAATCAAACCACAGCTTGTTCCTCCTCTTCCCCAGTCTGAGAAAAAGCTGCAGCTCAGTTTTTCTCCCTCCTCTCCTGCCTTGTGTCTTCCACCCATTTCCCCTCCCTTTGTTCTGGATCATGATGGCACAAATGAAATTAACAGCGATCGCAGAGCTGCTTATTCATCAGCTTCCAAATAATTTGAATAACAAAACCCTGTTACAGCGCGTATAAAGTATAAAAGCCGCCTGGCAGCCACAGGTTGTTGGACAGATTCCCACAAACACAGATCATCAAACATGGGCAAGGTATGTAGAGTGTGGAGCAGAAAACAGTTAGAAACTAAAAGAACGAGAGGGACACAAAACAGTGTCAGCTTCCAAAAGAGCAGTTACATTTTAAAATCTATTTTTTTGTTGTTGTTCTTCTTTTCTACAGATCACCTTCTACGAGGAGAGGAACTTCCAGGGTCGCTCCTACGAGTGCATGAGCGACTGCTCTGACATGACCACCTACCTGAGCAAGTGCAGCTCCTGCAGGGTGGAGAGTGGCTGCTTCATGGTCTACGACCGTCCCAACTACATGGGAAACCAGTACTTCCTGAGGAGAGGGGAGTACTCTGACTACGTGACTTTTGGCATGAGTGACTCTATCCGATCCTGCCGTTTAATTCCTCAGGTATGCAGAGATTTGGGAATAAGCGGTAACGGAGAATGTCTAAATAATGTGAAATGTGAATAAAGCTGCTAGTTTGTTTCATATTTTCAGCTTTTAAAAAGTAAATGTAAATATCTAATGACAGAGAAAAGTGAAATTGTAACTGCAGCTCTGGTTTTGCCACATTTTGCAATGAAGCTGTTTTACGAGCAGCAGCTAAATGGTTTGGTGCCACACTGAGCTGTTCCACCTCTGTGCCTTGCTCAACAGCACCGAGGCTCGTACAGGATGAGGATCTTCGAGAGGGAGAACTTCCAGGGCCAGAGTCACGAGCTGCAGGACGACTGCGACAACATCCAGGACCGCTACCGCATGTCCGACTGCCAGTCCTGCAACGTGCAGGACGGCCACTGGCTGATGTACGAGCAGCCCCACTACAGAGGCCGCATGATGTACACGAGTCCCGGGGAGTACAGGAGCATGAGGGACGTGGGATACAGCGGCATGAGGCTCAGCTCCGTCAGGCGTATAATGGATTCCTGCTGAAGCAGAGAACAAAAAATGTGCTGTTGAATAAAAGTGAGAGACAAATCAAACGCCACCTTGTGACTGTGTCGTCCTATATCAAACAAGAGATTCAATCTGCAGAACTCTGAAGGTCTTTAAAGAGAGTTACTGCATCATATTCACACACTCGTGAGGCAGAATTACAACTTTTATAATCACATGGACTTGATAACATGCAGTAAACTATAGACTAGGATATATATCGTGATATTGTCAACTGTATCCAAACCAAATCCTTCAGTTCACTATATACTGCATATCTGTATGATCAGACAGTAAGTCCAACAGATCATACACTTAATAATAGGTTTATGTTATATCATATTATTATATTCTCCATTCAAACATCACGCTGGGATCTGTTTGATTTCACACACATCTAATTCAATTTGAAATTGGAGGTAAATTAGTTTGAATAAAATAAAAGACACATTTTCATATTCACTTGTTAAAACAACCTATAAATACATGTTAGAAAGAACTGGATTTGTAACACTGACATAAATGAGTCAATTTAAAAATGAATTAAAATGTATTTGTACAAACTCAACGAACATTATCACAAGACACTGAACATAGTTATGTGAAATATAAGGATTAAAGAAGGTAAAAGTCTAAGTGCTTTCACTTTACACAAATGAAAGACCATGCTTCCATCTATTGGTTTTATATGAAGATGAGGATGAAGATGATGGTGATGGTGATGGTGATGGTGATGGTGATGGTGATGAAGTTGAAGATGAAGATGAAGATGAAGATGATGGTGATGGTGATGAAGATGAAGATGAAGATGAAGATGAGGTACAAACTGCTGTAGACGTTCCTCTTTGGCCCCAGAGATGTTTCGTCAAGTGTGGAAATGTGACATTAAAACATCATGAGATAATCTTGGGGTCAAAGGTCACAAAATAAAACAAAATGTGTTATATAGATTTTTCCTAAATGTATAAATGGCTACTTGTCCCACAACAATAAAATTATTTAAAATGTATAAACTTAACACACGTCCCTGTTACTACTCATATTCAGAGTAAATAAAGTACATTTTCAGATAGTATGTTGTAAAGTGCTTATTTTGCTAGTATTTGAAATAACACAAAGTTTTATCCAAGTAACAATATACCCAAGTAAAAATACAAATAAAAGTTATCAAAAACTTACCTCAATAAAAATGTATATAAGTATGATCAGCAGTGTGTACTTAAAGTATCAAAGGTAAAAGTATGTGTATTTTATTTCTAGAGCTCCTTTCAAAACCAGAATACAACAGTAAAAAAAGAAGTTACACTATTATTATTATTATTATTATTATTATTATTATTATTATTATTATTATTATGTCGCAAGTTAATTGTTTTTTGTTCGTAATATTAGAATAAGTAAAGTAATTGTAGGTGTTAATTAACTGGTGAGTAAAAGCAATACCTGTGACCTGTGAATATAACAAAGTGTTTTTGTAACCGCAACACAACACAACACAAAGAGTCCCAGAGCGTCACCCACCTGTACCCCACAGGAGCGCCGCTGCACTTGGCACCGCACCAGATGCATGCACTCTGGAATAATAACCATTTACAGAGCGATTTAACAAACATCATGGCCGTGCACGCTGCTCTGCTGAGTAAGACGTTCAAGACAATGGCTCCATAGGTCATTTGGCATCATGATGGGTATAAAAGTGACAGGCAGGTCGGCAAGTACCAGAGCAATCGGGGGCAGGACCGAGCAGCAACATGGGCAGAGTAAGAGGACGTTTTTATTCTGTTGTAATTTAAGATTATAAATGAAGTTAAATGACAGATTGTGTGAAATTGAACAAAGAATGAGGGCTTTTAAATGTTGTTTTGTTTTCAGATCATCTTCTACGAGGACAGGAACTTCCAGGGTCGCTCCTATGAGACCAGCAGCGACTGTGCCGAGCTGACCTCCTACCTGAGCCGCTGCAACTCCTGCAGGGTGGAGAGCGGCTGCTTCATGGTCTACGAGCGCCCCAACTTCATGGGCCACCAGATGCTGGTGCGGAGGGGCGAGTACCCCGACAACCAGCGCCTGATGGGAATGACCATGAGCGACTGCATCCGTTCCTGCCGCATGATCCCCACGGTACGAAGCTTCCATATGACTTGTGATTTAAATATAAAAGGAAAAAACTCAAACTCATATAAAGAAACAGTTTTTTCTATCCTGAGGTAACGTTCATGTCCTTTTACAGCACAGAGGTCCCTTCAGGATGAAGATCTACGAGAGGGAGAACTTCGGCGGTCAGATGAACGAGCTGCAGGACGACTGCGACTCCATCCAGGAGCGTTACCGCATGTCCGACTGCCAGTCCGCTCACGTGATTGACGGCCACTGGCTGATGTACGAGCAGCCCCACTACAGAGGCCGCATGCTGTACCTGAGGCCCGGAGAGTACAGGAGCATGAGGGACATGGGCATGGGTCCCATGGACATGAGGATCGGATCCATCCGACGCATCATGGAGTCCTGTTAGACTGAACTGAACCAGCTTGAAAAATGTGATCAATAAATATTAATAAATGTTTCATATCATACATTTTGTGGGTTTGTCTTTCTGAAAGTTTGATATTCATTCAAATATATACGTCACATGATGCATGAGACATTAAATGAGACTGAGCTTGGTTTTCGGAAAGTTTCCTGAAATTCTGCAATAAAAGTTGTTCAATAAATTAAAATTTGAGTTTCAAAGGGAAAAACACAAATAAATCATTTTAAGGGAATAAATAATTTGTAGTTTGTCACTGCTTAATCCTAAAGTGTCTGGATTCCAGTTGCACCTTATATTAATGTTATTTACACTAAACATTATCTATTAAGTTTATTTTACTTTAATTAATGAACAACTATGGCTGCGAGGCTCTGATGTTGTGCAGGTGAACTCAGTGATACAGAGCTGTGAATAAAATCCAGGATTAATCAGATTGACTGTGGATTTTATTTTCTCACTCACACTGTAAAATATATTGTGAAAGGATGATGATGAATGATAATAAAGGACGACCGATGATTATAATGAGCAAGTGAATGTTGTTTAAAGACAGATTTATAAAGTACTTTTATCAAAGGTGGTTGTAATATTTTAATTCTGTCATGTATGAGACCGAAAACTTAATTAATCATCAGTCCTTAGAATTAAGGGTTTGAAAGAGACGTCTCACAAATATCATCATTATTAAGTGTTTATTCATCTGATGGAGGAACTGTAACAAATGTTAAAAATGACACATTAAGAGCAGCCACAGCAATAAACTGTTGTTCGTAGTTTCTAAATAAAGGATGATAACTAACATAATTTGTGTGGTCGTGTTGTTTGAGATGAAACATTTACTACTCTGATAAAAGGTGATTTTAAAGTAAAAGTTTAAGTTTTAACATGTAAAAAATGCAGAAGGGTTTAAAATGTACTATAACGTCTCTGCAGGGTAAAAGAACAATTAGGCTGTAAATCAAGATGAGGAAGGATAATGTCAAATTATGCTCATTTCAAACTTATGAACATCTTATTTTCAAGCCCACTGTTCCTTAAAGACACGTTTATTCACCTCTAGACTCTAGTTTTTAGATTCACTGGGCAGATTAAAGAAATGTCAGGTACGTTGAACGTCAGGTGACGACAGCGATATCGTCTGAAAATGCAGTTTATCCCCGAAACAAGAAGAAAACAAGAAGTGAGTGGAATTCATCATCTGGACTGATGCTGGTTTTCATGTGATCAGAAAGTGAAACACCAGCGGGAACGGAGCTGAATCAAGTAGATTGAACTACATCATCTTTAATATCCTTTAATTACTTTTGTTGTACACACCTTCCTTTGATTTTGAATTCAAATGTAAACTGGTTTGATTGGTTATCTCCTTCTTGAAGCCAAAGGAAATAAATAAATGAGTATATTCACATCTAAGAAGTTATCCTGTCCTTTTTTTTCACAGTGTGGATTTTTATATTTAATTGTATTTTTGGTGCATCACACACTGATAATAAAAACCTCTTGTTAAGGAAATGAATCATTTTGAATATTGGGCTGTGAATCACAGAATATTACATGAGAAGAAGTGATGACTTCATAGGTCTGCTCTTTATGAATCACATTTTTTATGTGGTTATCATACGTAAAATAGAAAATAATAATGTAAAAACTGATATATCATATAATTTCTTAATATCATATTATGCATCATATCATATCATAGATCTTTTTGCTTTCTACTTATGCAAAAATTAATATGTTTAAAATATATAACATATAGTGTATAAGTCAAGATGTCTTTTTTAAGAATCCTTTGTTCATCATTTGATTCTGGTGAATTCTGTAAAGTTATAACAAGTCTACACACAAAACATTTAAATCTGATATGTTTATATGAAAGAATATTTCATCACATTCTAAATGAAATAGTTCCCGTCTCATTATGTGAGTGGATTGTCCGGCTCACTGTGGGAGACACACGTCACTACGTTTGGAAGCTTCTCTTTATTTTCTTTATGCTGGACAACAATGCTGCACGTATACAGTACGTGCATTTCCACCAGAGTGGCACCGTGCCAGATAATAACCCTTTAGCACCCTGACTGCTCGGCAGGCTTCTGCTGACTCAGGGATGTCTGCACAATAGAACCCCTAAATACTTTTTTCACATTGAGCAGGTATAAAAGTAAGGGTTAGCACCAACAGGGATTCACAGCAGCTTCGATTCAGTCCTGACAAAACCATCGTAAAAGTCATGACCATGGGCAAGGTAGGTACTGGGAATGATCCGTGCATTTAATAATGGAAAACATGTAAAAAGCTTTCAGGGAATCGACGTAGTGGACGGTCGCTTTTAAGAAGAATGTTACTGTTGCTGATGAGGCCTTTGTTTTTCAGATCATCTTCTACGAGGACAGGAACTTCCAGGGTCGTCACTATGAGACCACTAGCGACTGCCCTGAGCTGACGTCCTACCTGAGCAGGTGTCACTCCTGCAGGGTGGAGAGCGGCTGCTTCATGGTCTACGAGCGTCCCAACTTCATGGGAAACCAGTACCTCATGAGGAAGGGCGAGTACTCCGACTACATGAGCATGATGGGGATGTCAGACTGCATCAGGTCCTGCCGTACGATCCCTACGGTAAGATTTACTTCTCTGGACGTCGTTTGATTTATCCCTGAACGGTTGTCTGATCCTCTGGTTCTCTGGTTTCCAGCACCGAGGATCCTACAAGATGAAGATCTTCGAGAAGGAGAACTTCAGCGGTCAGAGTAACGAGCTGCAGGACGACTGCGAGAACATCCAGGACCGCTACCGCATGTCCGACTGCATGTCCTGCCAGGTGATGGACGGCCAATGGCTGATGTACGAGCAGCCCCACTACAGAGGCAAGATGATGTACCTGAGGCCCGGAGAGTACAAGAGCTTCAGGGACATGGGCATGAGCAGCACCAAGTTCATGAGCATGAAGCGCATCATGGATTCCTGCCACTAAATGTTTTCCTGAATTCCACTGAATAAAGTAAAACGCTCTATTTTCTAAATCTATTCGGACTCTTTGTTTCACTGGTTATTTCCTTTAACACCACGGGAGAACTTGTCAGAGATGCATTTAAGAACGTCATGATGAAACCAAATAAAGATTATAATTTGTAAAACTTGTTTCAGGAGTCTTGCTGTGTCTTTGCAATTTAATTCACTTCTGATTTATTTAGTCCTGTTTTGTTTGGAGAATTGAAAACAGATGGTTTACATCTATTTCCGTCCTGGTGCAGAGTTCCTCATAAATAAAGTAGCAAATATATTATAGTTAGTTTTGGTTTCACATTGTAATTTAGGAACTAAAGAATTTTGTCTGACATACGTACGTCCTGTGGGCGGAGTCTATCTACGTGGGCGGAGTCTACCTATACTTGACTCTGATTGGTTTGTAGACATCGGCTTGAGGTCAGTTGGGGGGGGTAGCAGTCCTTCTGTTTGAATGGATACAATTAATGAACCAGTTTATTTGGTTGCTACGGTAAATAATTATGGTATTACTCCTATCAGCACCTTCAGGCGCAGTACTTCAACGTACCACAGTACTACAGTACTACAGTACTACAGTACTACAGTACTCCACAGTACTCAACAGTACTACAGTACTCCACACTAGTTCAAATGCACCAAATGAACGTGCTCGTCGTTTGAACATTAGATTGTCGAAGGTGAAGACTGCAGCTGCTTCCTCTTCTTCTTGTTCTTGTTCTTCTTCTTCTTCTATTGTTTAATTCTGTCTCTACTTCCTGTGATTGGTCCAAAAGTCCAAAACTATCCAACAAAGTGTTTTCACTGCAAACCACCAGAAGCATGGTTCAGCTGGTCGGAGGAGCCTTTGGTCTGTTGGTCTGGACCAACTTTTCAGAAAATAGTTTGAAGGTCCAGTCCAAACGATGCAGGTGTGAGAAGTGCTGGAAGTTTAAGAAATTAACTGGTTGGGAGTGTTCACACTGGTCCTGGTTGAACTCGCTGTCTCTGAGCTAAGGTCCACTTTCATTGGTCTGGGCAGCTGCATATCCCATAATGAACCCATTTAAATCTTAAACTATAACTAAGGTGGTGTGTGAGGCATCATGCCAAGCACTTGGTCTTAGAAATAAACACTTGTCAACAAAAGAAACAGCCGTGATAAACAACCCTTGTTAGTGTTTGCAGCCCGGAGGCAAACACACGATACTCAGGGGTTATTGCACAAACGCAAATGTAAAGATTGTACATAAAAGTAAATACTAAGTGACTCACGTCACTTGCACACTTCTCTTGTCTCTTGTCTCTACTCTTTCCATCCAATCACAACCTGACGTACTCGCCTTGAACCAATCACCGGTGAGCAGACAAAGTTTAAATTGTTCTCTCTGTCTTGTCATTTAGCTCCGCCCATGAACCCCCTCAACTCTTCAAACCGTCCAATCACAAGCCCTCATGAGACGTCCCATCTTCATGCTCCATCCTCATCATCACCTCCTCCTGTGTGGAGCCTCTGAGGAGAAGTTTCCTTGTTTCCACTCAAAGCATCAAAGTCTTCTTCATAATAAATTCACTTCATCCTAAGTCACTGGTTCCCATGTGTTTCTCTACAAGTCTCCTCTGATTGGCTTAGAATGTGAATGGAGTCGTAGCGTTTGCCTCAGAAATGTTGATGTGTCAAAAAAACTATTCTATTTCAAACAATCTTATTTTTTAAATTTAGAATTCTTGAAAATTACTGGCAAACTAATTCTCTGAATGCAATGATGGGAAGATGCTCCATGCAACAGATTATGATTATATACATCCACACTTAAAGCGCTTGACACAACTGCTGACATTAACACACACACACACACACACACACACACACATAGAACTGTGGGTGTGTAACATGCATGTGTTTAATGTCTGAATCCACAACGAAACTACCACCAACCAAAGTGTCCGAATATCACATGTATACTGAAAACAGCATATATCTGCATTGATCAAATTGTGTAAATTCTCAAACATAAAACTGAGAAAAATACAATAATCTATACGAATAAATCTCCACAAATATTGACAATATTTCACATTCATTTCCTGTTAAATGCCTGAAAACTGTCATTGCGATAATTGTCGTTGTTATTTGTCGACTGAATCTTTCATCTGTGGTAAAATGTTAGTTGGTGAAATTGGGAAATGAATGAATACAAAAATGAACCTATAATTAAACTAATTACATCTTTTAAATAGTAGTCGTCTGCTTCAGTGCATATTTGTATCGTGCAGCTTCCTGCAACAAGTTCTATGCTCTAAATAAAATATGCATATAACAGCAAAAACGTGCTGCATCTCTTTTTTTGAAAGAAAGTTCTGTTTAGGGGTTATGACCCTGTTGGTATATGGGTAAACAACTCTATAGGCTTCTATAGTAGGTTGCTGGGTCAGGACTTTGAACAATAGAGGGGGCACAGGGTCTTTGTCTGTGTCCAGGTATAAATGAGACATGTTCAGACCAGCAGGGTATCAGTTCACCAACAGTTCTCTGAGAGGTCTGAGCAAACCACCGCAGTCAACATGGGCAAGGTAGGAAACTAGAACAGAATTATCAAATCAAAATAGAAGAAATATTTTAATGCGTTAGTGTCATCGAGTCCCTTTAATTTGTTTTTTCTTTTCTACAGATCATTTTCTACGAGGAGAGGAACTTCCAGGGCCGCTCCTATGAGTGCATGAGCGACTGCTCCGACATGTCCTCCTACCTGAACAAGTGCCAGTCCTGCAGGGTGGAGAGCGGCTGCTTCATGGTCTACGACCGCCCCAACTTCATGGGAAACCAGTTCTTCATGAGGAGGGGCGAGTACGCCGACTACATGAGCATGATGGGAATGAGCGGTGGTATCAAGTCTTGCCGTATGATCCCCATGGTAGGTTTCAAACACAGCAACAAAACTTCTGATATCCACCAAATGATAATGTGTTTTAACTAAATGAATGATTCTGTGACTTCAACAGCACCGTGGCCAGTTCAGGATGAAGATCTATGAGAGGGAGAACTTCGGCGGTCAGAGTAACGAGCTGCAGGACGACTGCGAGAACATCATGGAGCGTTACCGCATGTCCGACTGCCTGTCCAGCAACGTGATGGACGGCCACTGGCTCATGTACGAGCAGCCCAACTACAGAGGCAAGATGATGTACCTGAGGCCCGGAGAGTACAGGAGCTTCAGGGAGATGGGCATGAGCACCACCAGGTTCATGAGCATGAAGCGCATCACCGACATGTGCTAGTTGTACATTCTGACTTCAATAAATGATATAACTTTCTAAACTCTGGCTTTGTGGTATTTAATATAACTGTAATCTTCCAAAAAGAGATTTTTGTTCTTTCTAATTCCGCATGTTTGCAGTGAGAATTCTACTAAATCACTTACTTCAGTTTTATTTCTGCATCGTCTCTCCTGGAAAACTACAAGAAAATAAAGACTTCAATAATATGACACAATATCTCCTGATAACACAAAACTATAAACTGTATATTGAGCTTATATATAACATTTTAAATACACGGTACATCAGGAAGGATAAAGACGTCACTGATAGACGTTGTGATGTTAGTTGGCCCACGACTTTGGTCCAGACTGACAATATCTCAACAACTTCTTATTGCTCTGGTGATTCCTTGAATTCTCGTGACCTCATAAGTTATAATAAACCTACGAGGGCATAAAAACCTTGTATGAATCCACTATCCAGTCAAGTTCCAGGAAATATGGTCACAATCTCACCTTGTGCTCCTGATTTCTGGTTTTTAAAAATGGCCCTGGATCACACAGACCTTTACCTTTCACCGCCGCAATACAATCAATTTGAAGAACTGTCCTCTGGTCACCTGGTAGCGTAGGTGCCACGCACACACACGGGGGTTTGAGTCCCTCTCCACAGGCTGCAGGTTCATTTCTGACTTGGCACTTTTCTGCGTGTCTCTCTTTTCCCATTTCAGGTTTGAACTGTTCTGTCAATAAATGAAATGAAATGGGAGAAATGCCCCAGAAATACCTAGAAAAAAGATTCTCTCTAAAACCTGCAGGGCTGGAAACATCCAGTCTGAGGATTAGTGTTGTGTCTTCACATTGAATCATGGAATGACTTCATAGCTTGTGATATTTATACATGTATCTGTCAACAAATGAAAATGTCCTCATGAAATCCAGTTTAACCCTCACGATAGATTTACCAATATACGTTTCAAGCATAATAGTAAATAAATGAAAAAGACATAATCACAATACAAACAGTGAATTACAGAACATTTATATATTTGTGCAAATTGTCCCTTGAATGCAGATTCAATTCTTCCATGAATTACAGGTTGTTCGTATAAATCTGAAATATATCAAATAAACATTTGCGCCTTTATGAGTGTGACTGTTATTTGCTGTTTTCTGATAATGGTATATCTCTGCTCTGAGGTACGGGAGCCCGGACGTTCAAATCACAAAACCTTATCACATGGAAGTTAATGTTGTGCTTTGTAATTTCTTGTTGTGTTTTGCGTTTGAAGAAACTGGAAATCTTCAAGCCCTTTATGTTCCAGTAAAACCATCATTGATTGGTTAATTCAGGTCACGCGGACACTGAATCTGTTTTTATTTTGCTTGAGGGCTTTAAATAAAAATTGCCATCATCGTCTACATGATACATTTTGTGTTTGTTTTATTTCTCTACTCTTTAAATGATTCCTTTTGTTGTTGAACATTTTATTAAAAAACTGAATATGAAGAACATGTTTAATTTATGCACCTTCACACCGATATTGAGCCACTGACCCAAAATATTAAATTGAAATAACTATTAGAATAGACAAACATTCAGACAAAGTGTGTGAGGTAGATCAAATTCATAACACTACATGATAAGAAACAGTGTATTCACGTTTTATAAAGAGTTTACTGCACATTACAATATGGTTGTAAGCAGATATTAGTATTAAAACATTTATCCATGAACTCCAAACCTTAACTTCTCCTGTGGACACAAACATATTGAGGCAAATATAGTAAAACACGGTTGTGATAATATTACATACGTCTTCATTGAAGAAATTATAATTGTTGACTCATTTTATGGATTAATAACCACTTAAAATGTGCCTATAGCTGCAAACAACGACAGCAAAGTGTGTTATAGCATATTTATTAAGTGCTTTACTGTCATTAAATGTTAAATGGAGGTAATTCAACTAAAATTTGATTCATTAATTATGGACAACATTTAAAAGGAGAGTCCCACACGACTATTACTCTAGCTCCTTTTATAAATGTTTGCCATCATCACTTATTTTCAATAAATAATCCTATTTATTTACTTTCTACTTATTTAATGAATTATCAACTATATCATCTATTTATTTATTTGTATTAATTAATTTGATCTGCCTGTCTGGTTTTATTTCTTCCTCGTCAATCACTTGATAACCTTGAGAAGAAAAGTGCCGTTTGAATAAAGCTGATCATCATGATAACTGTATTTATGGACCAGAACGTTGTGTCACTTTTCTAATAAAACCATTGGCTGTAAATACACTTCACACGTTTTATTTTTATGTGCATTTTGTACCTTATTGACATGTCATGTTATGAATGAGTGAGCCACACAGCCTGTTGTTGTGAAATGTGTAAAACAGGCGATTGTTTGTTCGTCCGTATTGTGACTTCAAAAAAAACGCTCATTGTGTTTACTTCCCTATGGAAAAATCCATTCTAAAGTCTTCTCGGGGTTCGAGTCACATGGAAACGTGACGAACGCCCCTCAGCCCTCTATAGGCCTCTATACCATGTTGCTGAGTCAGGGCTTCACACAATGGGAGCCACAGATTCTTTGGGTTTGGTCAGGTATAAAAGTAACAGTTAAAACAGGGCAGACATCAGTGCAGCAGCTTCTCTATTCTCTGACTAACTCCCACTACACCATGACCATGGGCAAGGTAAGCAAACACACACCTCACACACACCTTCTCTCTGGATCTTCATCAAACTGACATTATTTATTAAGCTTTAAATTCCTACTCTTTACATCCTGTCCCTTTTCTCCAGATCATCTTCTACGAGGACAAGAACTTCCAGGGTCGCTCCTATGAGTGCATGAGCGACTGCTCGGACATGACCTCCTTCCTGAGCAGGTGTCACTCCTGCAGGGTGGAGAGCGGCTGCTTCATGGTCTACGACCGCCCCAACTTCATGGGAAACCAGTACCTCATGAGGAGGGGCGAGTACGCCGACTCCATGAGCATGATGGGAATGAGGGATTGCATCAGGTCTTGCCGCATGATCCCCATGGTGAGCATGAAATTGTGCACAGGCTGCAGCGACTGCTAATATCACATGATTCTCACGTTTCTCTGACGCAAAGTAAACTCGTGATTTTGCTTTCCAGCACAGAGGATCCTTCAGGATGAAGATCTACGAGAGGGAGAACTTCGGCGGTCAGATGTTTGAGCTGCAGGACGACTGCGACTCCATCATGGAGCGTTACCGCATGTCCGACTGCATGTCCTGCAACGTGATGGACGGCCACTGGCTGATGTACGAGCAGCCCCACTACAGAGGCAAGATGATGTACCTGAGGCCCGGAGAGTACAGGAGCTTCAGGGACATGGGCATGAGCGGCACCAGGTTCATGAGCATGAAGCGCATCACTGACATGTAAAAACTGTTTTTACAATGTGTCTGAATAAGCCAAAAGAATAAAAACTTTTTGGACTAAATATTTCTACCTGTAACTTCATGTTGATTTGTTGAGCAGCCGTTGAGTTTGAATGTGAGGAGACGACTCCAGTGGTTTCATCACATCCCCTCAATAGTTAAAACGTCTTCCACTCTACAGATGATGATACAGAACCAGTTCATTCCCAGATTATCGGGGATGTGTTGGTTTTGAAAGTCTCACCACCAATATCAACTGATTTACGGATTAATAATCACATTTATATCATTTGAACACATAAGAAAACAAACACTGGTTTTAACAAAGTGTCTAATTGGAATAAAGTGTTGCTTGTTTCCCCCAAAAATGAGTTAAGAGTAAGAATTAAATGATAATAATGAGATATGGCTGTTGATCATTTCTGTTACATTTACAAAATAAATCAGTTAATAATGACAATAAAACAATGTTGGATAAAACTCAGGAAACGTAAACTTCTCCAGAGATTTGAATCCTTGTCTCGTAGAGTCAGATACGTTTGAATCCACTATCTCAGTCACTAGCTGCTGTATCTATAAACACCAGTGACCATATTTTCATGAGCAGGAATATTCGTGATCTTCGTGAGAGTCGGATGATTTTCGCGACCTCTTGACCTTCACTCCGCTGCCATTGTCAGTTCAAAGTTGCACCTCACTGACATTTCATCTGCATTGTATGAACCCAAAAGCCTTTGTTGTTGCCCATGACCTCCACTGACCTTTTCTCTGGCACCACCATCAGTCCACACAAAATATTAAAATCTATTTGGCTGAGAGGATGAGCCCAGATGATGAACCTCTGCAGTGGCAGAGCTGGGTTTTTTATAAACCAGGGGCCATGAAGGGGCCACAGTTTACACAAGGGGGCCAATTATATGCACAACATCCCTGAACTCCTTCTGATTCATTAAGGTTCACATTTAACTCATTCCTAGTCAACTGTTGGCACCTGCAGCTTTCAGCAAAGTCACAAATCATTGAACATATTATTAATATAGTTCCTTGTTACAAACTGTCATATTTATTGTTAGTAAGTGACCACTTAAAGGTTCCGTGTGTAGACTTTAGTGACCTCTAGTGGTGAAGTTGCATGTTGCAGCTGAACACCCCTCACCTCACCCTCCCCTTTTACAAACATGAACTAGAACCTGTGGTAGCTTCAGATGTCATAAAAACTCAAAAGTGTTTAGTTTGTCCAGTCTGGGCTACTGTAAAAAACATGGCTGCCTCCATAGAGAGGACCCGCTCCTGATGTAAATATAAAGTATTTAAATATAAAGTATGTAAATATGAGGTATTTAAATATAAAGGGCTCATTCTAGGGTAAAGAAAACAACAATTTGTACAATTTAGATGAAACACACAAGTGAAAACATCACTAGGATCATTCTACATTCTGCCAAAAGATCCTTTCACCTGAATCTTACACACCGGACCTTTCATTTAAAAAATAAAAAAAGACTACAGACAGGAAATGGGCCCTTCAGGGGCAAATCAGCTCCCCCAAAAGTGAAACCAAAATAACTTGACCACCCCCTGGTGGCAGGCTGCGGTATAGGTCATAAATCCTGCCTCCTCCATGTGGGACATGAATTAAAAAGTCAGAGTACAAGTAAATAAAATGTTTCCAAAGTTGGTTTCTTTCATTTTATGGATTTTTTAAATCACACTGATGTTTGTTCACGTTTCACTTAATTGATAAAAACGTGGTGAAATGTCATGATTGACAGCTGAGACTGAGTCACGATTGGTCGAGCCCGTGTATTGTACAACAGGAGGAAGAGGACACACTTCGTCCATCTTTATTTACATCCTATGATTTGTGTTTCTGTTAATTCACTTTGAGCAAGATCTATTTGGGCAAATCAAATATACACAATACATGAAACACAACAGTTGAATATGACAGAAAACATCCGACAGCAACATACAAACTGTATAACTCACTTGCTTTAAATCATGTATGATTATAACGTCATAAAAACACTAAATTGTAATTCAAATAACCAAATACGTAGGAATGAAGGCCCACACGGGTCATTCACTGAATTGTTTCCGTCACCTGGCTCAGCCCATTCACATATTACCAACACGTTTGTAAATTGCTTTCTGTTATGGGTGAAAGGGCTTTTTACTGAAATCTGTGTTCTATAGGCTTCAATAATGAGTTGATGAGTAAGGGGTTCTCTGAGGGGGGCCACTAGTTCTGTCCATCCAGTCAGGTATAAAAGGAAAGGGTTAAACCATGGTAGTCAGTCAGTACCGTAGCAGGAGTGAACACATCCACAGCCAACATGAGCAACACCGGCATGAACATGAGGGGAAAGGTGCTTCTCATCAGCTTTTTTAATAAGCTGAAAATTACTTCACCTATCTCCTGTTTTTTACCATCTAACTTTTATGACTTACTTTTTTCCAGATCATCTTCTACGAGGAGAAGAACTTCCAGGGCCGCTCCTACGAGTGCATGAGCGACTGCTCCGACATGACCTCCTTCCTGAACAAGTGTCACTCCTGCAGGGTGGAGAGCGGCTGCTTCATGGTCTACGACCGCCCCAACTTCATTGGAAACCAGTTCCTCATGAGGAGGGGCGAGTACTCCGACTACATGAGCATGATGGGAATGAGGGAGTGCATCAGGTCTTGTCGCATGATCCCCATGGTAACTACTCCGTCCACTGAATATTACTAACTAGTACTTCTACCGCTCTGACATTTTTCTGACGTGCAACTTTCTTTTGGCTCTACAGCACCGTGGCCAGTTCAGGATGAGGATCTACGAGAGGGAGAACTTCGGTGGACAGATGATTGAGCTGCAGGACGACTGCGACAACATCCAGGACCGCTACCGCATGTCCGACTGCCTGTCCTGCAACGTGATGGACGGCCAATGGCTGATGTACGAGCAGCCCCACTACAGAGGCAAGATGATGTACCTGAGGCCCGGAGAGTACAGGAGCTTCAGGGAGATGGGCATGAGCAGCACCAGGTTCATGAGCATGAGGCGCATCGTGGATTCCTGCAACTAAAAGTTCACTCAATGTTCAATGTATGTAGCAAATGCCACTAAATAAAGAAATTGCTGCACTGCATGATTTCGTATGGAGCTTACTGCCTTGTCACAAGACCTTCTCACTACCACACAGTAATAAATGATGGGTCATTAAACTCAACATATTCATTGTGCTGGGTTTTTAATTCTATGACACATTTGTCAAAGATCAACAGACAAAGGAAACATAGACCTTCATATAATATTTTTGGAATTGGCAAGATTCTGATTATCAGAGATGAAAGATTTAATGAAATGTAAGCTTTTAATTTGTCCAAGTAATAAAAAAGTTTACGTGTCTGACACATTTTACTGCTTTAGTGTGAGGCATCTAAATTATTAGTTGTACAAATTAATAGCACAAATCGTGAATTAATACACAGTTAGCTTTGACAACCATGCTACAATATATTGGTTCAAGCTAGTGACGTCTTGTTCCTGGTTTCAAAACGTGGATGAACATCTACGATGTGGTTGAGCCGTGAACTGGAGCCACTTAAAAGGAGCCTTTTAGTCATTTATACGATTAACAGGCTACAACTACAGTTTCACACAACATTAATAGAAAGGACATGATAAATATAAAGACATATATAAACATAAACTAAAAGATAAAATGGCTTGACTGACCCTGTTGAGCTTCTTTGTTCTCGAGCCAATGGAAGCATGAAGCAAGCTGATGATAGTTTGGTGTTGATGCATCATAGACAACAAACATTACTCTCATTAGGTCTAGCTGACGATTTGTACGATTTTAAAAGCTGAAACTATAAAAATTCTGTTTCAGAAACAATGAGCAAAGATGAACTACAAGACAAAACACTGAAGCAAAAGGGAGCCACTTACGAAACTGGCTATTGTCGGTTTAACGGGACGGTTCGATGCCGGAGCGGTTGGATCACTCTTAACCTGAATACACAACAGGATGAAGACGGATGACGTCTTTCGGCCGAACGTCACTTTTCTCCACACAAGCACACACTTCCTGCTTCTGACTCTCATGTGACTGAACTGACCAATGAGAAGCCAGAAAGGCCCCAGAGGCAGATTCAACACATCATTACAACTGTTGTCCCGATGTAAACACGTAAACATGTAAATGTATAAATAATATATGTGTAAACATACATATGTAAATAACTTCACTGTAAAGTTTGTTGTCAATGCAACATTTGATCCAATAAACATTTCTCTCGTTACGTCTTGTCTTTCTGCGTTCTGTAAGATGATGAAGTGAAAACTACGAAAATTCAGTTTCACGCTCCTTGAACATCGAGCACATATTTGAACTAAGAGACAAATTAGCATACTAATGAGCTATTTACCGACCGTGATGCGTAAGTTGTGCATCTGACGGAAGCTAATATGAGCCACTAATGAAGTGAGCTAGTGGGAGTTGTCAAAGCGACTCATTAAGATTTTAAAGAATAAACATTACTCTGATTTATTCTTGTCCAGCTGATAATTTGTGCAATAATAATTCATTTTCAGGAACAAAAAGCTAAAGATGAAGTAAAAGGCAAAAAAGCTCTATATATTTTAGCTCTTTTGTTCCCGACAGAAATGATGTATTCACTGTGTCTCTGATGGAAGCTAACGGGAGCCACTGGGAAGTGAGCTGATGTTTGCTGTCAATACGACCTATCAACATTTGAGAGAATAAAAGTTACTCTCATTTCACCTCATTGTCTCGCTGATAACTTTCTAAGATTAAAAGGTTAAAACTATGATAATTCAGATTCAGGAACAACGAGCTGAAGATGAACTGAAGGACAAAATTGCTTCGTTGAGCTCAACACAGATTTTTGCCGTAACCGTCCCTGAACTGCGTCTGACGTACGTGCCGCACTCGGACACAATAAACTCAGAATTGAAAAAAAGCTTTGTGTCATATCATCAAAAGAGAGAGAGTTTCTAAAGTCTTCGAGGGCCTGGTCATGTGATGATCCAACACACAGCAACACAGGCCTGTACAGTTCTCTGGTGCAGGCTGCTGGGTCAGGGCTTTTAACAAAGGGGGCCCACTGACCCCGGTGGTTTGCGTCCTGTATAAAAGCAAGGGTTAAACCAAAGAGGACAGCAGTGCAGCAGTAGCCGAAGCAACAGCAGCAGCTCACCTACAAGTATGACCACCACTGACATGAGCATGGGCAAGGTAAGCTTCTGGGTTATTGGGGGAAAAAAAGAACAACAGTTGATGCAGGATTATCAAACTCAACTCTAAATCCAAATTCATGTTTCTACAGATCATCTTCTACGAGGAGAGGAACTTCCAGGGCCGCTCCTATGAGTGCATGAGCGACTGCTCCGACATGTCCTCCTACCTGAACAAGTGCCAGTCCTGCAGGGTGGAGAGCGGCTGCTTCATGGTCTACGACCGCCCCAACTTCATGGGAAACCAGTTCTTCATGAGGAGGGGCGAGTACGCCGACTACATGAGCATGATGGGAATGAGCGGTGGTATCAAGTCTTGCCGTATGATCCCCATGGTAGGTTTCAAACACAGCAACAAAACTTCTGATATCCACCAAGTGATAATGTGTTTTAACTAAATGAATGATTCTGTGACTTCAACAGCACCGTGGCCAGTTCAGGATGAAGATCTACGAGAGGGAGAACTTCGGCGGTCAGAGTAACGAGCTGCAGGACGACTGCGAGAACATCATGGAGCGTTACCGCATGTCCGACTGCCTGTCCAGCAACGTGATGGACGGCCACTGGCTCATGTACGAGCAGCCCAACTACAGAGGCAAGATGATGTACCTGAGGCCCGGAGAGTACAGGAGCTTCAGGGACATGGGCATGAGCACCACCAGGTTCATGAGCATGAAGCGCATCACCGACATGTGCTAGACTTTTTCATCTTGAAATAAAAAACTGAACGATAAACAAAGTGTTTCTGCTGTTTTTCTGGGGTTTGATTTTACACATTGAATCAATGCAGTGAGGATTATGAACATTGATCAAGAGCTGTCAAAACAAGCATGTTCCCAACATATGACAACAAACACTCAATAAACACTGGAAAAGCATCATCATCTCAAACTGCTTAAAAGGTCATAAAACATTCAACAACTACATTACATAATGTGAATAATAATAATTATTCCTCTGCAACATGAATAATATAATGAATAATAATCATATATATTACATATAGTAATATAATTATGATCATGAAGCTGTTTTAGTAAATGCACACGAGCACATGGCCCCTCATAGATGTTGAATGCACTAAATGGAAGTCACTTTGGATAAATGACATGTAGTCTACTGACATGTTACATACAACTGGAATAGACCTTTCCTGCCAATATAGTTTTAAATTTATGAATAAAAACATATATATATGAACTGTGTGAGATTTCTATGCCATCATCTCATATTAATCATGTTCATGAAGTCGCTGCCAAACCTGCAATGTTTTGATTCAAGTGATGTTCAATATGTTTCAATATGAACGTTTTCATTTTCATGTCATTTGATCAGATAAAAGTTTCATTGTGGTTTAAAATCAATTTGCCCAAACAGACCTGGACAAGAAGGCATCATGAAATATGTGGAGGCATAATCATGTGTCAATACATTAAAAAAATATAGTTCACGTCTTCTCAATATGTTTTTCTGCTAGCATTGTTCTCCCTGAAAATGACTATAATCTATAATACACTCAAGTTACTTCACAATGTAAATAACAATGATGTGAAAACCTCATTGTTTTACTTTGTTCAGTGTAAGAAACTTTAAACACATTGTCAAATACTATAATTGTGCAAATAAATGATCTGACTATAGAGGTGTTGTGTGTCTGAATATTTAAAAAGCAAGTACTTTTTGAATTTAAGATTAATACATGTATTTGCAGTAACCTTAAAAATGTGAAAACTAACGACGTGCATGTGTACTTTTGTCTTTTTTCTCTGGCATATGTTTCAAACATGTTTCAGACATATTTCAGACTCTATTTGAGACAGAATCTAGATATTATTGCGAATGAAAAATGAAAATGACGGACACAGTTCAATCTAGAATGATGGGGCATGTGAGAGGAGGCATAATGACCTTCTCCCATCAGCATTCACAAACACAGGGACCTGCACCGCACGCTGCTGACTCATGGCTTCCATACAATCCGTCCATCGATTGTTCGGGTGAAGCGTTTAGTATAAAAAAGGCTTAAATCCTGGATAGAATTGCTATAGCATCACTTGAAGCAGCAGCCACCATGCACGGCAAGGTGAGTTCTTCATCGATACCTAATGTTACTGGTTATTTTACGATCTTTAAACACGTTCAGGTTATGTTCTTGAAATTAGAATCAACGACAGTCTTCCTGTACGTTTAGATCAGCACCTCTAGATGGATTTACAACACTTGAGAAAAGCATGAGATAAAGAATTGAACAATAGGTGTTTAGTATTTAGATTTCAGTTTAGATGAATAAACTAAATACACAAAGGTCCTGTTTTTCAGATCATCTTCTACGAGGACAAGAACTTCCAGGGTCGCTCCTATGAGACCAGCAGCGACTGTGCCGACATGTCGTCCCACCTGAGCAGGTGTCACTCCTGCAGGGTGGAGAGCGGCTGCTTCATGGTCTACGACCGTCCCAACTACATGGGTCAGCAGTACTTCCTGAGGAGGGGCGAGTACTCCGACTACCAGCGCATGATGGGTTTCGGCGATTGCGTCAGGTCCTGTCGTATGATCCCGATGGTGCGACACTAAAAGAAACACAAAGAACTACACTGTCCACAGGTTCCGATCAAAACCACTAACCACTTGTACGTTGTTTTGTTTTGCAACAGCACAAAGGCTCCTACAGAATAAGGCTCTACGAGATGGAGAACTTCGGAGGCCAGAAGAATGAGATGCAGGAGGACTGCGACAACATCCAGGATCGTTACCGCATGTCCGACTGCCAGTCCTGCAACGTGATGGAGGGCCACTGGCTGATGTACGAGCAGCCGCGCTACAAAGGCAGGATGATGTACCTGAGGCCCGGAGAGTACAGGAGCTTCAGGGACATGGGATACGATGGAATGAAATTCAGCTCCATCAGACGCATCAATGACTCCTGTTAACTTCCAAAATTCATCTTTTTTTTAAACAAATAAAATGTTTTTTTTTCCAAATTCAACATGCATACACAATCGAATGCTGGTCTTCTATTCATTTGATTTTATTGTTTGTATATTTGTTTCATTAGAAACACACTTGCTGACTGACGGCTGGTTTTATCTTCGACAGCAGCACCTAGTTAAGTTCAGCTTGTACATTCTCATAGTGTCATTTTCATTAACATTATTACGCAGGTATTTAAAGAGACATAAGGACAAACATGTCTTTATTCATCTTTTTAAGAAATAAAGTGAATGTAAATTATCAAATATGTCTTTTATGATTTAAGTTGAAGATGAAGAAAACCTAGTGAAGGTTATTGGAAACATTTGAATAGTAGCTCTGAGCTTTGAGTGTAAAAACCAAAGGTTGAGATACATATAGATAAATATCACATATTGTACCAGGATAAAGAAAATAATAAGCAGATTGAAGAGTGAAGCTGAACTGTAGATCAGTTAAAAAGACTTTGAGTCGTTAAAAACCAGAGTTTATCTCCAATATTCAGCAGGAAACTTAAAAAAAATAATGAAGAATTTTAAACAGAGTTCGGTGGATTTGTTCAGGAAGCAGAGGATCATGGGTAATACCCAGTGTTCAGTTGTGTTTCAGTTCAGTGGGACGACTCAGTCAGAGCTCAACACATTGATAGACTTTGTTTTTCATCTACATATGAACCACTTCATCACTCAGACACGGAGCCCAACAGAATCAGTCACCTGCAGGTGGCGCTGCTGCTCAGTAAAAGCTACATAGTGTTTTTTTAAGGTCCGAATATCATGTTTTTAACTCCGTATTTAATATGATACAACACAAACCCACACAACCACTGACGGTGTCAAAGGCAAAGTTTGATTTGTTGGAAACCAAAGAAACAATCCTGTGGACTTACAGAGTTCAAAAAGCTCGGATACGGCTCGTTTCTTATCGGTAGAACAGCTGAGGAAGCTACGAGCTCCAGGATGAGTCTAATGTTAGCAACATGAAGAGCTGTTGGTTTACATTGTTACTTTTCTAATATAGCTATTCGTGGTTTTGATACATCGACTCGTAGGACTGTATACAGTTATCGTACACTTATCATACAGTTATCGTACAGTTGTTTTACAGTTATTGTACGTTATCATACAGTTATCGTACAGTTCTCATACAGTTATCGTACAGAAACAAAACAGTTATTATACAGTTATCATACAGTTCTTGTACAGTTATCATACAGTTATCGTACAGTTATCGTACAGGTATCATACAGTTATCGTACAGTTATCGTACAGGTATCATACAGTTATCGTACAGTTATCATACAGATATCATACAGATATCGTACAGTTATCGTACAGTTATCGTACAGAAGCAAAACAAACAACAGAGGTCTGTGTGTTCACTGAGCCGATTCAGGCGTTAAGTTACATTCATGACAATTTAAGGTCAAGAAATTCACTGTTTTATGTAAAAATGCATCTCGATGTATAAATGTGACTGATTATTTTTATGTGTTTAATAAAAGTTGCTGTATCTGACTGTTGTGTTGTCGCTCAATTATTAACTGGTTTTACAGTGAAATCTAACGTGTTATGAAGAATAAAATTTAATGTAGATACTTACAAAAATTTTTAGGATCATGTGACTTGTGGTTGTGAGTAAATATAAACAGTCAAAATGTTTTCAGCTAAAATCCAAACCAAATAAAGAAATACTGTGTCACAGATTTGAAAGAAAGAATAAAGCAATAACACTTTTATTTACAACCATAAAGAGCTTGTTTGAGTTTAAATAGTTTGTAAAATTGATAATATTTCACATTATCATGTCTATAAAGCTCTTTGCACTCAATAGTTTAGAGTTTATTATTATTCAGCTTTTATATCAATAACATTCATTGTTGAAGATTGAGTTGAGAATAAAACAAAGTCGAGACTCAAATCCATGAAATTCAGAAACAGACTGAGATGCAAAAGATTTGTAAAAATAAATGGAGGAAGATTTTGAATGTGCTAATGTGAACAAATTAGATACAGAAGATTTGGAAAAAGACGGCGACATGTTATTTGTTTATAACTGTAATTATTAAAAGTCTATTAGAAAGTTTTATTTCCTTGAGTTATTTCCATTTATTGTGTGAATTTATTTGTTTACTGCTTTTTCGATGCTGTATTGTTCCCACTGTTCATATTTATCAATGTAATCGCTCACATGCAGGAAACTATCTGATTTAGATGAAAGGAATGCTTATGGTTTATTGTTTTACAGATTCAAAACATTAGATCAGAGGCAACATGTTTAACGCAGCCGTTGAAATAAAGGTACGTTTGTGGAACACACGCTCTGTTGTCCAGCAGCTGATGGACAATGCACAGCGGGGCCTCTTCTCTCAACCTGCAACCAACGCAAATCACCGCGTGTCGAAGGTCACTTTGAACTGAGGCGTGCACGGTGGCCTCTGCTCCGTGCTGCTCTGTCAGGAGTTTGGACAATGGAGTCGTGTATTCTCTCGGCTGTGAGGTCAGTTATAAAAGCGTCATGGGGACGTGGAGAAGACTGTGCAGTCCTTTAGAGCCAAAACATCAGAAACTGTAACCATGACCATGGGAAAGGTGTGAACAGCTCCTCACTTCTGACATTTGACATTTATCTAAATAAAAATAAACAATATTGTGATATTTGTACTTTTTTTTAAATCTGCGGTTCACCGCGCTGGGTCTAATGGTTTCTTGTTTTTGTTTATTCCCCTTCAGATCATCTTCTACGAGGACAGGAACTTCCAGGGTCGCTCCTATGAGACCAGCAGCGACTGTGCCGACATGTCCTCCTTCCTGAGCAGGTGTCACTCCTGCAGGGTGGAGAGCGGCTGCTTCATGGTCTACGACCGCACTAACTTCATGGGAAACCAGTTCTTTGTGAGGAGGGGCGAGTACTCTGACTACCAGCGTATGGGCATGAGCGACTGCATCAGGTCCTGCCGCATGATCCCCATGGTACTGACACTTTAAAATCACCTGACCAGAGGAAGCTCGTATCTGAAGAAGGATTTCTGTGATTTCTAATATGCACTCGTTTCCATTTGCAGCACCGTGGCCAGTTCAGGATGAGGATCTACGAGAGGGAGAACTTCGGCGGTCAGATGAACGAGCTGATGGAGGACTGCGAGAACATGCAGGAGCGTTACCGCATGTCCGAATGCATGTCCTGCAACGTGATGGACGGCCACTGGCTGATGTACGAGCAGCCCAACTACAGAGGCAAGATGATGTACCTGAGGCCCGGAGAGTACAGGAGCTTCAGGGACATGGGCATGAGCACCACCAGGTTCATGAGCATGAAGCGCATCATGGATTCCTGTTATTGAAGCACCAGTGTATAAAAGCAAGGTTCTAAATAAAATTTTAAAAAGAAGAATTCTCTTTTACATGAATCTGTTACTTAACAACAGTTTACAACCTAAACTCAGTGGAAACACGCAACAGAAACTTAACATCTGAACATGAAGCTCAAACCATCAGATGGCAGCAACATCCCATAAACCTGACCTTTCTTTTAAATGATTAGTACAAACAGTATGTTGACTTAGTTATTTAAGTAAGAGGCATAAACATGTTTATGAATTAATAAGATTACTGCAATAGCTGTTCACAGAAAGTTCCCGTCTGAACCAGGTCAGTCTGGTATTTAAGATTTTGAAAGAATCAATGAATCATTAGAAAATTTGGAAAAATAAAGGAAGGTTTAAAATCTTAGTACAAACAGTTGAGCAAAGAATTAAAAATGCACTTTAATGTACAGATAAAGTTTATATGACAAAACATGTTAAAACATGTAAAATATTTAAGTTGCAGGTCGACCACAGAGGAGAAATCACTGATCAGCCAATTAAACAGAAATAATATTTAAGATTTCAAAGATATATATAAACTAAGTATAGTTGCAGTTATTCATATTTATACATGTAAATGCTGTGTACTCTAAACAGTATATAAATGTGTTATATATACAGAGAGATTGAGTTTGATTTAGTCTTTAACTCTTTGGATAGTTCACAAGTATTTATCACATTATTATTATTATAAAATAATAATCTTTGTTGCTGATTCAACTAATGTTCAACAATAAATATTTAACAAATAATTACTAAGTCATTAAGTAGTTATAGACTTTAGTTATATTGTTGAATCTCTTATACTAACACTCTGTAAACTCTGCAGCCGTGTCTCTCTTTTTGTAAATTAAAAATGAGAAACATACAGCATTTTATCTTTTGTCCTTCTGTCAATAGAACAATGAACCTTCAGTGGGACAAGAATCTTCTGCACCATTTGATTGTGTGGTTTTGTTACAGAACTAAACATTTAACATGATCTTTTTTTATATATATAAATGTAGAATATCGCAGTGGAAAGAAGCTGCTGGATGAATTCTAATGTCTTTACTCAGGTTAAACACAGGTTGAGTTTGTCTATGAACCATCGGTACCAACAAGCAAACCTCCTGGAGCCCAGTGGGATTCAGAACGTGTCAGGATTTGGTGAAGCAGAGAGGCAGATGGACCCAGGATGCAGAGTTTAAACAAAAGAGTATTTTTAATGAAAAAAGGTCTTTAACAGAAAAACAACAAACGCAGGAACAACAAAAGTCAAAACTGAAAAAACAAAAGCACACAGGAGAAAACACCAGAGTCTTACAAGGAGAAGAGGAGACACAAAAAACACTGGAGATCGGGACAGAACGACGACAATCCGACAAGGACAAAGGGAAGACTTATATACACACACAGGGAAGACAGGGGCAATTGGACCCAGGTGGAACACATGAGGACTGGTGCAGACAATCACAGACAGGAAGTGAAGAAAGAAAACACACTAGGAACAGAGACTACAAAATAAAACAAGAAACAGAACACAGGGACACCGAAACAACTCTGACAACCATAAACACAAGGAAGTCAAGAAACACGAGGTAATAATCAAACAGGAAACACTCTTAATAAAGAGGCGGAAGAAACACAAACAAAATTACAAAAATACTAAACCATGACAGAACGAGGACTATTCAGAATTTAATTCAATACTGCAAGAGACAGAAAGAGAGACACACCTTTGTTTTGAATCATGAACCACTTGTATTTTTACACCTTTTGAAGACAAATGTCCCGACGACCTTTTCAATACGTTGGTCAGAGGAATGAAAGAGGGAGGATTTGTTTGTTTGTTTGTTGCTTATCAGTAAAAACTCCTGGACAAATTACTACCACACGTTTTAGAAGGATGTTTATGGTCCAGGAAAGAGCTCATTACATTTTAATGAGGATCCAGATGAGAGGCTGGATTTGGGAATTTCTTTTTTACACCTTTATTAAAATGTATTAAAGTTTTGATGTTTATTTTACTAATAATCTGGAGTTTAATTCATGGATCTTGATACATTTTTTTAATCAGGCATATTTAGGGAGCTGATTTCTATGAGTGTGTGCAATTTGGTGCAGCTTGATAGGATTTAAGGGACTATTGGCTAATCCTAGTTATTACGATGTTTTTAGGACAAACCACTTTGAGAAAGAAGCTCCTGACAAACATGGTTATGAATTACAGATCATTTTTATTTACTGACATCAAATACAGAAGTCTAGCACATGTCGGTGATGCGCTTCATGCTCATGAACCTGGTGGTGCTCATGCCCATGTTCATGAAGCTCCTGTACTCTCCGGGCCTCAGGTACATCATCTTGCCTCTGTAGTTGGGCTGCTCGTACATCAGCCAGTGGCCGTCCATCACGTTGCTGGACTGGCAGTCGGACATGCGGTAACGCTCCATGATGTTCTCGCAGTCCTCCATCAGCTCGTTCATCTGACCGCCGAAGTTCTCCCTCTCGTAGATCCTCATCCTGAAGGGACCTCTGTGCTGTAGGACAATACGGGGAAAATGTGAGTGTGGTCGTGGCGCAGCTGAAACGTACAAAGTTAGAAAACCAAAGGAATGTGGGTGAGGTCTCTTACAAATGGAATCATTCTGCAGGATCTGATGGAGTCGACCATCCCTGTGCTCATCATGCGCTGCATGTCGGAGTACTCCCCTCTCCTCAGGAAGAACTGCATGCCCATGAAGTTGGGACGCTCGTAGACCATGAAGCAGCCGCTCTCCACCCTGCAGGACTGGCACCTGCTCAGGAAGGAGGTCATGTCAGAGCAGTCGCTCATGCACTCATAGGAGCGACCCTGGAAGTTCCTCTCCTCGTAGAAAGTGATCTGAAACAGGGGAAAGGATCGTGAAGGTCAAATGAGGATTTAGTTTGATTTCGCTGGATGAAAACTGAGAAATATGAGAAAAGATCAGTAAACCTCTCATTACCTTGCCCATGATGGTGGTTTAGGTTGTTCCTGGTGGATGGTTCAACTTGCTCTGCTAACTCCATGAATCCAGGGCCTTTTTATACAAAGTCCCAGGCCCCACAACGTGTTGTTATTCAAATGTCGAAAGCTGCTGAATTAGCAGTACGACTTTTGCTGAACGGGGCCTATGAATGTGCGTCAATTGTTCTCCATCCATACATTTCTGGCAGCGGCCATGTGCATTGTCTACTATAAGCAAAAGCTTTATGTGTGGTCCATTCTCAGTCAGAAAGTTCTGCACATATGGTCTGATCCTCACTGATGGAGCGAGCGTGACAAATCAGGGCCACGTCTCTGACAAACCATGAGACACCCAGAACCTGCACAGATACCCAGTTAGTACCAAGAAATAAATACACTGACTTTGTATTTTTCCATTTTCACAAGTTTCCCGTGAGAAAAAACTTTTAAATCCTGCAGATTAAAAGATTTGATCGTGAACAGATCAACAGTTTGTTCAGAGAATCTGTATTCCCCAGAATAAAGAACATCAGCTGAAGATACTTCATCAAAACTGCACTGATGATGTTAAAGAACTATATATATATTTAAATGCTAATGCGTCCAATGTGCTTTTTAAATGATTTTTTGTGTTTTGTTGATGTAATACTGGAGGAAGATGTGAGTTTTAGTAAATCAGGTGTCTCTTTTAATCCCAAATGCTTTGGCATCACATGGAAATTCTATATATTTATAATATATATGTGTGTATTTATTTACTGATGTTGATTTAGTGTGAAAACAAGTTGCATGAGAGCCGGTGAAGTGACATAAGAGCTGTTTTATAAGTTTAGAACCAACTTTGTCAGATCTATACACTGAACTCTACTTTATTATAACTGATGCATGTGACTGCAGAGATTTAATGAAAATATGTATATGTGAAAACAAACATCCATCAAATATTGTTCTGATAGATTGTTTCTGATGATGTGGATGTGAACATCATACATGTGTTCATTGGTCGTTGCTGTGCAGCTGCTGCAGGTTGTGCACTTTGTACACGAGTTGATAAAGATTAACACTAAGTACTTGTTTCAAATAGTTTGTTGGTTTGTTCTTTCATCGTCTGGCTTTAAATAAATCCATCAGGAAAATGAATATAAAACATAATCAATGTGATAAATAAAATTATGACTTGTCACTAAAGGAGTGAATTGGGAGTTTGTGAGAGTTTGTGAGAGTTTGTGTCTGGAGAGGAAGTTACACAAAGGAAATGGTAGAAATATCAAATTCACTGGTACAATGTGATTTAATACAAACCACTGAAGGCTCCTGATGGTCCATAAAAACATGTTTTATTATCCATTATTAATTTGAATAAGTGACCCATTGAGAAATCATGAATAAAAAAGCTGTGGCTCAAAACATCAGCAGCTCTGCTCAACTGAAGCTGAATATGTTCCTGAAACACACAAACACCATGTGAGCGGAGATGAAACATAGAAATTCCACATATCTGAAATGTTTTCACTTGATTTTCTATCATTCAGGTTCAGGTGTGATTTAATGTTTATATACAAAATAAATTATATTCAGATCTACTGGGAGAAAACATGCATCAATTTCACTTTTGAAACTTGTTTACTCCACTTTCTCTAAACACTCGTGGCTCATGAAGAATGAATGAAACAACACACTAATGCAAACATTGAATAATGAGCAGGATGATGAGGATATTTAACTGTAAATGAATATTCATCCTCATGATCATATATAATAATCATATTGAAAAAGAAAACGTAAACCTGCAGTGGCTGGAAATGAACTGAAACAGTGATTCCTGCTTTTCAACACTTGAACCAATTCCAATTCTGTGATGGAAATAAATAAAAAATAAAAATCTCCTCCTCTTGTCTAAGTAGCTGTGAGTTAAACATGGATCCAGGTTCTGCTGATGTGGATTCTGAACCAAGTCAGACAGAGTTTAAGTTATGAATTCAAATATATTGTTGTAATTGGTTGAATATCAATAGTAAAACTATTTTAACATTAATGTTCACAGAAAATTGCAGTTAAAATGGGAATTCTTTTGCCAATACTTAAAACAACCATGAACATACTTTAATAGCCAGTTAAAAGTATTACATTTTTTAAATTCTGAGGAATTCAAAGACCAATTATTGTATTTCTTTAATTAGCAATAAACTATGGCCTGCACTGATTTGTCCAGAGGAAATATGGAGCTAATTATTTAAGGATTTATAGTAGTTTATAGTATGTAAGTGTGTAATAAAGAAACTTTAATTCTATATAATGATTTATGATTTACACAGAGTACAGAGGTACAAGTACTACAGAGGAAATGATTTGATCGTTGTTGGGTATTCATTTTTATTCATAATCATTTTTTAAAGTGCATTTTATCGTTCACATTCATTACAGAGTTAATACAACACGTTCTAACCACAAAGTGTGAGCAGCTCGTTCAAGGCTAATCCTACTCAACTCCAGGCCCCGCAACCAAATCCCCATCAGGCCTTTCAGCGCCAGCGTGAGAGAAACCAATAAAAACACTTTCACAAGGAGGCTTAAAAATTCCCAACATCTTTAATAAACAAAGTGTTTCATATTTACAGCAAGGTTTTCGCTTGATGGCTAAAATTCGGTGACCCTCCTGAAGGAGCCGACGATGGCGCAGGTGGCGCACCAGTCGCGGTACCTCCTGTACTCCCCTTGTCTGAGGAAGTACTGCCTGCCTCTGTAGTTGGGGTACTCGTAGAAGATCCAGTAGCCGTTCATAACATTACAGGAGTAGACGTGGCGGTGATGGAAACGGTCAGACACACAGGGACAGTCATCCATGAACTCCATCATGTGGCCGCTGAAGTCCGGCTTCTCGTAGATACGCAATCTATAGGAGCCTCGATACTGCGGCGCCGCGGGAAAGAGAGATTGTGCGGTCAACAGACTTACTTAGAATGTGTTCAAACTTAAACCGTGTAAACGGACTCACCACTGGAATCATCCTGCACGAGCGGATGCAGCTGCTGAAGCCCATCCACCTCTGGTAGTCCGGATACTCGCCCCTCCTCATGAAGTACTGGTGGCCCATGAAGTTGGGTCGCTCGTAGATCATGAAGCAGCCGCTCTCCACCCTGATGGAGTTACATCGGCTGAAGTACGAGTGAAGGTCCGTGCAGTCGTTGCTGCACTCATAGCTCCGACCCTGGAAGTTCTTGTCCTCGTAAAAGATGATCTGTGAGCGGAGGAAGTTACAAGTGTCACGAAATGCGTCTGATGACATGAGGACGTGTGTTCCACGTGAAATGAAATGACATTTAATCTGAGCAGAGAGGAAAAACAGGACTCACCTTGCCCATGGTCTCCGTTGGAGAGATTCCCCATGTTTTCAGGGCTTTTTATACCACCTCTCCACAAACAAAGTATTGTTATTCAAATTCTCCGGTACATGTTTACCTTTTTGTCAGCAGCACAACATTGGGTGAGAAATATGGATTTGTATTTGAAAAAAAAGGGGGATAAATAATTAAGCGGTTTAGTGTTTTGACGTGCATGGACAAAGGAAAAGACTAGTATGGTATCCACACATCCAGTGAACAATGGCTGCAGAACAATATGGAAAAGCCCTCTGGCATTAAATATGTTGCGTAACCGCACAGGAAGCCATTCAGTGTCGCCACCGCTCTACCTGAGCAGCCCCACTGCTAATAAATAAGTGTGTTCTGTGCTGTTCCTCTGGGCGCTGCTCCGGACATGAAGCTTTTATTATCCACTGCACAGTCTTGTGATGAACTCTGTGTTATCTGTGTGTTTATCAGATGCTCGTGTCAACTTTTATGTCACTTAAGGACCTTTAATTCTCAGATGAGCTGCAGGCAGGTTTCTGTTCAAGTGTCAAGTGACAGTTCTGACTCAATTCTCCTTGAGCCGCCATGTTGGACTCCTTCAAGCATCATTCCCCTTTTAAAACACACAAATCTGCACGTTGTCCCGATATCGAGAGATCAAGATATACTATTATATAGTATTACAATTATACATTATAACTTAAACCTTATTTTAATTTATTTTATTTTTATTTTGTTTAATTCCACTAGAATCCACCACTAGTTCTATGACTCATCTCTTATCTATATTTAATTACTCATATATATATAATAATATAGATAGATATATAGATAGATATATATACAATGTAAATCTCAACTGGATGATTTCTGTGCTAGTTTATGTAGCATGAGCAATGATGCATGTTACAAGTATGTTACCAAGTATTAGTTTTACTTTAAACTACTTAATTTATTAGTACTATAAGTTATAAAAGTCTTAAAATGTAAATGCATATTAATGTTTAAATGGTATTGAGGTTGTCAGGTAATGTTTTTTTAATCAATATTTAATTTTATTTAATCACATAAAATAACTGACATTTGTCATTTAGCATTTTAATGGAGGATATTTAAAATGAGCTGATGAGAATCTGCAAACAGATAAAACTTTAATTTATTTTATTTATTTTTAACATTTTATGATTAAAATGTGTGTGAACCATGAACTGGACGTGTATGATTCTAATATTTTAGAGTTTTATTTTGACATATTTAAGATAAGATAATAATTATTCCACTCTCATACTGTTTGTTGTATTATTACTCACTTCACCTGTGTCCTTCCTCAACAGATCATCCTCATCTTCCACCATTTACTTCATATTCACTTCTTCATTTCACTTTCCTCTCTCACACTTTCTATGTTGTGTTTTGTGTTCGACACTAATTGTGCTGATAAATTCTGCCGCCACAGAAACAGGCTGAATCCCATCAGGGGAGCAAATTGGGAGAGGTCAATGTTTCCTTCGTGAATATGTGGAGGAGATTAAACTTCAGATAAACAGAAGCGATGGTAGATGCATGTAACAGTGATATTTTCTGTGTTGTGACTGAAGAGGAGGGATGTGCACTAACAGCTTTCAGAAGGATAAGATAGATTATAATTCTGGTGATCTGAGGTTCAGACGAGAGTCGACAGACCAAAGCTGAGAACTGGCAGAAAACCCAAAATACAACATTGACGTTTTATTAAGCAGCTAAAGTTTATTGAGGGAACAGGACAGTTGAACTCGGGTCAGAGATGCATTGAAACAACTTCAGTTGGAGTCTGTGATTCTTCTGAGGGAACCGACCCGCGGGCTGACGCCTCCCCAGTCGCTGTATCTCCTGTACTCCCCAGGACGCAGGTAGTGCACCCTGCCCTTGTAGTTGGGCTGATCGTACAGCAGCCAGTGGCCGTCCATCACGTTGCAGGAGTTGAAGTCGGACATGCTGAGGTGGTCCTGGACGTTGGGGCAGTCGTCCACCAGCTCGTGCATCTGGCCGGACATGTCGAAGCGTTCGTAGAGCCTCACCCTGTAGGAACCTCGGTGCTGACACAGGACAGAAAACTGTTACTGCCAATGGTAGAAAAACGCTTCTTATTGATGTCCAGGAATCATCACTCATACTTAAAGTCTTAATCTACAAAGAACAAGCTCTTAACATCCTAAAAAACACTACATTTATCAATCATTTATCTATATTCTACCATAACTTTCAACGGAAACCTGAAAACCAGCTTTGTGACCTACCTGGGGAATCATACGGCAAGATCTGACGCAGTCGTTGATGCCAATGGTGCGCTGGTTGTCAGAGTACTCCCCTCTCCTCAGGTAGTACTGGTTGCCCATGTAGTTGGGTCGCTCGTAGACCATGAAGCAGCCGCTCTCCACCCTGATGGAGTTGCATCTGTTGAAGAGGGAGTGAAGGTCGGCGCAGTCGCTGCTGCACTCGTGAGAGCGACCTTGAAAGTTCCTGTCCTCGTAAAATATGATCTGTGGAAGGAATCGTTGCACAGGATGAATGAACAAAATAAACCACGCAGCGAGTGGAAAGTGTGGGTGAAGCCCCGGCGTTTGATTTCCTCTACCTTGCCCATGGCTGTGTTGGCATCAGACTGCATCACCGGTGACTGCTGTGCCTGAGCCGAGCCACTGTGCTTTATAAAAAAAGAAGAAAGAAAGGGCGGCCGTGTGATTGCACAGCATAAAGTATTGTCATTCAAATATATCCCTCTCAGTGATGATGAATCGGGGTGGGGGTGGGGGGTGGGGGGGGTGTGTGATGAGTTTTTGTTCTTTCCTCCATGTTCATCACAATTTCATCCCGAAAATGCCACCGTACAATAGACTGATGGGACGGAGGGCGTCCTGCATCAGCAAGATCAAACTGATATTTAACAAAGGCCAACACATGATCATCTGCACCATCAATTAGACAGAACATGTTCTATAAAATAATCTGGAACGGACATGAAGCAACTTCAACAGGATGTCATTTTACTTCAGATGAAGAACATACAGACATGTGATATGAATTATTTAAATCTTGGTTTCCACCGTTTCCACTGAGTTTTTCCTCAAATCTAAATTGACGATGACGACTCTTTGCAATTTCTTTATTATGAAGGTATCTGAAATGTTGCTGCTGTTGTTGTTGCTCTTGGTTTCAGGTGAGTTCTTTGCAATGAGTCTTTTTCATGAGTCCGTCCTAATATCAATCGTTCTCATTCTGATTTGAAAAGTCTCTCAGACACTTAGAGGCTTTAAGTTTTAAAGTACAACGTCTGTTAGGTGCAGTATTTTGTACTTCCTATAGTCTTGGACGCCACTGTCTGATCATGAGGTCTGTACAAAGCCTCCACACAGATCTGGGATCAGTAGTCCATGATGCGTCTGATGGAGCCGACCCTGGCGCTCCTGCCCCCCCACTCGCTGAACCTCTTGTACTCCCCGGGCCGGATCAGGTACATCCTGCCCCTGTAGTGCGGGTGCTCGTAGAAGAGCCAGTTGCCGTTGGTGACGTTGCAGGAGAAGATGTCGTTAACGTGGAATCGGTCCATGACGCTGGGGCAGTCGTCCACCAGGTCCATCATCTGGCCTCCGAACTCGATTCGCTCGTACAGGCGCATGTTGAACGAGCCGGGCTCCTGGTTAGAGACGGGAATCAGTTAATCAACCAATCAATCAGACTTTATTTGTATGCGATGACATGTCATTTCGTATAAACTGTCTTCTGACATTTGAGTTTCTGAAAGAAGGACGACGATGACGAACACGTTAAACGTTGAACCTGCTTAGCGGCATTATGCTACTAAGTAAGTGCTTCAAAAACAGTTTTTGCGCCAAAAATAACGAAACATCCGACACTAAAACTCTGACTCAAACACGGAGTTAGCTCTTAATGGTCGTAAGAAACTCAAATAATTAAATCATGTGACATTTTGGAATATATCGCAATAAACTAGGATATTACAACAATCATTATTGTGGATGGATCAGGGGAATCTTCATCACGTCATGATATGTGTGTATTTAGCAAAAGGACAACGTTGTTCTGATACGTCCGATAAGGCTAATTTAAAGAGAGTGAAAAAAGAACCTTGGCTCCGCCCATTGATTCTGATCCGATCGAAAAGTTAAAACGTCCACCTCTCCACAAAATGTCATGATATTGGTTTTTTAAACATTTTTGCGTGAACCTGCTAAGTAACAAACAAATGCTGACGAAAACATAATCTCCTTAGCGTAAGTAGCTAACGTATACATGCACGTTATTGTCGTTATGTTGAAACTGTGTCTCACCATGAGGATGAGGCGACAGGAGCTGACGGAGTCGCTGATGCCCATCCAGTGATGGAAGTCGGGATACTCCCCCCTCCGCAGGTAGTACTGGTTTCCAGAGTAGTTGGGTTTCTCGTAGATCATGAAGCAGCCGCTCTCCACCCTGACCGAGCTGCAGCAGCTGAGGAGGCACATCAGGTCCGAACAGTCATTGCTGCACTCGAACTGGCGCCCGGAGAAGTTCTTGTCCTCATAGAAGATGATCTAGACGTGGAAATCATAACGTTCAGAGAGTGACTCGTGATACAAGTCATCATTTTTCTGCTTAATCGACTTCTCCTCTGAGCCGAATTATTCCACTTCCTTTAATTTAAAGAATCAAACTGTTTGCTTCACGTGTCAACCTGAGCTGTGGTGTTTACCTTCCCCATGGTGCTGTGCTGTGATCATCCAGCTCTTTGAAGACTCCCACCTGTCACATATATAGTGAATGTGAAGTGCAGAGTCTGCACGTGTCATTCATATTGTAATAACTGGGAGTTGTTCCTGAAGAGGAGGAACCCACTGATGTTGGTGCAGGTGAGAGCCGGAGTGTGTCGCTCGGTCTTGTGTTGTGGTCGGAGGATTTTTTTATTATGAAACAATGGCTGGTGTTTTTATCTTACTTCTGAAATTACAGCGTGGACTTTTAATTTCAATAATTTCAAATTTCAATGTTTATTTTTACTTTTGTATTTACAGTGATTTTTATTTTTATTTTCAAAATAATCAGGTTTTAAATCTATCTAATATTTCATGTTTTAGTCGATAACATCTTTGACAGTGACTTTACCTTATGTATTGTTTTATTATTATCATGTTATAGAAGACATAATAGTATTTTACTGAATCTTTGTTTTACAGTGTAGTACAAACTCTCTCTACCACTGCCCCCTGGTGGAGATGTATGTTTTGGTCCAGGTAAATAAACAGTATTTGCACAATATGAATGTTTGCATGTATAAAGTTATAATTTCTATATTTTTATTTATTCACTTATGATGAAACAAATTAAAACCCTTCATCCAATGAATCGCTGTCGTGTTGCTTTCACCATGTGATGTGATCAAAGCTCCAGGACATCGACTAAATGGACGATTATGAATAAACCTGAAGATCTGAAGTTGTCTTTGTGTCAGTGGAACCTGACTGAGTGAAATGTGCAGAGAGACTTTGCTTCAGCTCTGAATAGATAACGCTGGAGTCGTGCTGTGGTTGAGTGTCAGTGCTTGGAGTATTTTATTCAGTCCGCTGAGGAGGGTCAGGACGTCGGGCCAAGACCCCGTCACGTCCTCCTGGGAAAACAAGCCCTCCAGACGCAGAGAGCAAGAACAAAACTGAAAACACTTGAGCACTGACGCCATTTTATTCAGCGTGTGAAACAAGGCAAAGAGTAGACACTTCACAAGAACCGTGTTTCCGTCTTTAGAGATCCGCGAGGCGCCGGACAGAGCTGATCCTGGAGCTGTTGCCGCTCCACTCGCTGAAGCTCGGGTACTGGCCGGGCCTCAGGTAGTAGTGGCGCCCCCTGTAGTGGGGGTGTTCGTACAGCAGCCAGTGGCCGTCCATCACGTTGCAGGAGTTGAAGTTGGACAGGCGGAAACGGTCCATGAGGTTTGGGCAGTCGTCCGTCAGCTCCATCATCTGACCTCTCATGTCGAAGTGCTCGTACAGCCTCAACTTGTAGCTGCCGCGGTGCTGGGGGGGGGGGGCAGGAAGGTCAAAGGGTCACAACCCGGCAACGTGTTCATTCTCATTCACAAACCCTAAAAGATCTTTATGTTTAAGAAATAGCTCGACATTTTGCAAGATGATTGATTCCACACATGGAGGAGCTCGTTATCTTATCTTAGAATTAAGACTAATTAACTAATTAAGTGTTAAAAATGTGTCTAAACCCCTAGAATCTAATTTGTTAATTGACTATTTTCACACTTTGTTTTTTCAACATATTAAATAAATGAGATATAACTTGTAAATTAGCTTTAGGTGCTGGTACCCAGGTTTTGTTGCTGTTATGCTAAACTAAGTTAACTAGCTGCTCTAACACCAAACTAAGTGTAAAATTTAAAACTCTTGAAACCAACATGCTAATACAAGTTAGGCAAAGTTTACTCTTTATAACTTGGACAGGAACTAAAAACTTGTGTTTTAGTAAAGTTGGTAGAGACCTTTCAAACCACAACCCCCGACCCGACACTTATTCTGAATTTCAACTTCCTGTGTGATCGTCTTTCACAGCTACAGCTGGATGTTCTTATATATGACACATTTTTATGTAGAAATACACATAATCCGTTTTCAGACATTAAAATTGCGTGCAGACATTAGTCAGAGTTTCCCTTTGACACACGAAGAAGCAGCAGACGAGCTCCAGAAATCACACGATTGTTTGTTTTTTACAGCACATCAACGTCTTTGTTTGGCGTCTTCTACGTGTAGCTACGGCTCCTGTGTTTCACCCTGAGATGTTTAGTTTTTCTCAGTTTGTTAAATGTAAAGAAAGTTGCAGTGAGCATTAAACAGAAAATGTTCTACATTTATGATGAATTGTGAAAGTAGAGATTTTATAATGTAAAACAAAAGGTCTGAATGTGAACTCAAAAACCCTTAAACTAAAGATTCATCCTTTTTCCAACACTTGAATTCACACCCTCCAATTTATTATTCATGAGCAGTATATTAATAAATAGTTTATGACACATTATTATCTCAGATTAGTGATTATTGTTAGATTATGTGTATAAACAGATAATCAATGATGCAGATTATAAATACATCTTCAGCTGAGAAGTTTGTATAGTTGATAAATACTGTGCCATTAATAAACATTTTAAATATATGTCTCAGTTTAATAATGTGTCATAAACCACATGTTTTTATGTTACTCGATGTTATTAAAACCTTAAAGTACAGTGATCACATTCAGTTGTTAATGACCTCGTCTGAAAAGTTAAGTGGAAGGATTTTATATTGCAGATAGATTTGAGATAAGTTATGTCACAGAGCGCCTCACCGTGGGGATCATGCGACAGGACCTGACACAGTCGTTCATGCCGGTCGTGCCCAGGTAGTCGGAGTAGTCCCCCCTCCTCATGAAGAACTGGTTCCCCGTGAAGCCCGGACGGTCGTAGATCATGAACATGCCGCTCTCCACCCGGATGGAGCGGCAGCGGTCGAACATGGAGTTCAGGTCGGAGCAGTCGCTCATGCACTCGTAGTGAGGGCCTCCGAAGTTCCTGTCCTCGTAGAAGATGATCTGGTGGAGCAGAGGAAGAATCTGTCTCACTCAACGATCCCCACAGATAAAAGCACTTGTTGGACATTAGAACACAAACCTTCCCCATGTTGGATGCTGCTGTGGGTCAATCCTCTGGTTTTGTCCTGTGAACGCAGCCTCCATGTTTATATACCTTCCCCTGTGTGCGAGCTGTGTGTGTGTGTGTTGTTATTGTGACGAGGCCTGGTGTCAGCACAGACCCTACAGGAGTCGTCCTACTCCTGTTTGTCACGTCCTCTGTCAGAGCTCAGCTTCCAGCAACAGCCACAGCACAGACAGGAACTGGAACCATCAGCCAATCAGCTCTTTCTCCATCTTGTTTTTCAAAGGGACAATTCACTTCATTCAAGACCCTGACACAGATATATGAATTCATAACTCCAGATAAATGCCTCCTGAATATAGAACTGATTTTTATTGTGTGTAGTAAAACACATTGTCTCTGTGTGGAGTTTTCTAATGTGGATTTCATACATCGAAACAGGTTATTTCCCTAAATAATGAATCCTGAATCCTTCTTGTTATTAGACAGTGTGGTTGTGTTCAGCAGGAACGATGACGACTCTTTCATCATCTGATTAAAACAACAGAAGTGTTCTTTTACTGAGGAGGTTGTGTTTTCACCCCCGTCCATTTGTTTGATAAGGAAAAACCCTAATTGTGGTTTAACGTTCATCGCCGAACAAACCAGTTTCTTCATGGAGGAGCCGGACAGAAGACCTGGATACTGGACTCACTCAGTAATAGATCACCTGGTGGATGATGAGCATGAAACATAAGCAGCCACTCGTTTTTATTTCTTTTATGTTACATATAAAAGTAGTTTGTGTAACAGACACAAGGATGTGATGTGTCAGGAAAGAAGTCGTCACATTTCGGTGTCATGGGACGTATCCAGGATTTTATTTTCTTTTACTTTAACATCAGGAAATTGTTTCCCCGGAGAATAAATCATGGATTTAAATATATTAAAATCTTCCCACTGACATTTGTGATCAGGTTAATTTAAGACTGGACTGTTGGTGTGATAGTGAGAGTGAGTGGTTGTTTTTGTCTCTGTATCTATAAGTGTTCAGTCATTTGAATTTAAGGCGACGGTCGGAATGAGCTCCACCGAGTCACATTCTGGTGAAATCATGAAAAAGAAATAAAATGAGAAAAATAACAACTATATTGAAATGTTGCGTCCAAAACGACCTTTGAGTTAAATCAGTCAACATATTTATTCACAAGCAGAAAAAAAATAGTTTACAATAGATTCATTTATTCAGCTTTTTAAAACAGTATCATGTTGATCTCAGCCCAATGAAACATCCCACTCCACATTATCTCATCCCCAGTTTCCACAAATAGACTTTTGGAGAAGTTACTGGGTCTTGTTGGGGTTTTTTTTGTTGGATGAATCTAAAATATAAATAAAATCAAAACAAGATCAAATTAAAACTCTGTTATTTTGCGGAAGGAGCCGGTGGCGGCGCAGGTGGCCCCCCAGTCACTGAACTTGCGGTACTCCCCGGGCCTCATGAAGTACTGGCGCCCGCGGAAGTTGGGGTGCTCGTACAGGGTCCAGTAGCCGTCCATGACGTTGCAGGAGTAGATGTCGCGGCTGCGGAAGTGATCCTGCACCGACTCACAGTCCTCGCTGAACTCCATCATCTGGCCCTGGAAGTTGGGCCGCTCGTAGATGCGCATGCGGTAGGGCCCCTCGCTGGTCTGGAGGAACATGGCGGAAGGAAAATTAAAAAATTTGGCCGCCATCAGTGCAAGGCAGCCCTCGTCTAACGCCCTCTAGGGGTGGCTGGGAGGGCTGCTTTATTATGTTCTAAACTTATGAACAATCATCCTTCATTCATTTGTTAAAGATTAACATTGTTATTTCAAATTTCAGGCAAAACTTTACAATTAATCATATTTTCCCAAGTGTTTGTGGAAGATAAGTAAAACTTTTCCTTTCATTTCTAAGAATATATTGATTATCCTCAGCCTCATGCACACACAGAAATACAGAATACATCGAGGCACTTACAGCTTCTTCATCATCTATCAGTGTCCACACTCTTCATCAATGAACCCAAACATGTACTCACATAAGAGAAGGTGCGGCAGGAGCGGATGGTGTCGTTGTAGCCCATCCAGCGCTGGTAGTCAGGGTAGTCTCCCCTGGTCAGGACGTACTGGTAGCCAGTGTAGTTGGGCTTCTCGTACAGGACCCAGCAGCCGCTCTCCACCTTGATGGAGTTGCAGCGGCTGAAGTGGGGGTGCATGTCAGGGCAGTCGGTGTCACACTCATAGGAGCGGCCCTGGAAGTTTCTGTCCTCGTAGAAGGTGATCTGAGTCCAGGGAGGAGAGAGGACCACAGGTTCTCACTCAAAGCTCAGTTCAATGAACATTTCAGTTTGAACCAACAGTTTAGTTGCTGCAGCATCAAGTGTTGTTGGGGAATTAAATTGAAATGAGGTGAATTGAATTTGTTTGAAGCCAGTAAACGAATCATAGACAGTTTAAGCTGTGGTTGAGCCCCTAGCTGATCCTTCCTCTTACATTTGAACCAGTTTATGTTAGGTTATTCCAGTTAAAGTTGTCGTTTTAAAGCCCAGAACCTAAAAAGTTCCATTGCAATTACAGAAACTTTGCAAAACTCCCTCGTTCTTTAGTTAAACTGCAATAAAAGCTGCACTGTGCTGGTTCAACATGAGGATCCTCCACCATGACCAGTGATTATAGTGAGAAAGTCTCTTACCTTACTACTCATCATGCAAAGAGTGCTGGAGCCAGTCGCCTACTGAAAATTGGTGGTCTCACAAAGCAGGACCCGGAGCCGCGCTATATAAACCTCAATCAAAGGCTGAGCAGATCCCACTTTAGCTGTTTTTTCAATGAACAGGGATTTAAAGCGCTGGCATCGCTGCCAAAAGTCTTGATCCTGGGCATAGAGCAGAAATCCCTGAGTCATCAGCGCAAAAGTCCAACCAGGCAAATTACTGACCGGCCGTGCCCTCTTTATTGATATGGACGTCACATGCACACGTTTTTATCCACTAATCCATCATCAGCTGAATTAAAGTTTGCAGCAGAATGTCAGCGGTCATCACAAAACAACTGGGGCCTGGAGCTGGTGGGTCACTGGACAACAAGCAGAACCCAACAGACGATAGAGATAAATGACATTTTACATCATTATGATTTATCAGATTATCAAACACAATCACAGCAAAGTCTTTATCACAGCAAAGAAACAACGGATCAATAAGCATCTGAGGGTTTAAATCACAGTTTGTCACTTCAGTGGAAATCAGACACTCAGAGTCAAGACACAGAGAAAACTCTGTCTTTTTCCTCAGAAGTGAAATGTGATGTCCAGACTGCAGGAGGCGCTGCCGAGGGCAACGTCAGTCCTGTAGGGACTCCTGTGACCCCTCATAGTGCCCAGCCCCCTCCTCATGTCCATCACTACTGTCCTGAGAGGAGGAGAGGAGAGGAGAGGTAGAGAGGGGAGGAAACAAGAGGAGGAGGTGTTAGATCCACATCCTCTAGTGCTTTCCCATCACTTTTAATCAGACAATCAATCCATCACTGTCTTTGGTTTCTCGAGGCTCAGACACTGGATGGACGGATGAAATGAAGACGGATAATAATAAATACAAAGATACTCACACTGAGGAAGGACTGAGACGAGGAGGAAGATGAAGACTGAGCTGAAACAGGCCGAGGCGTGGCGTTCGCCTTCGCCCTGTCAGACAGCCATCTTTTCAACTTCTCGTCTACAACAGGTAGAGTATAAAACTATAAGACTTTAAGTATAAAACTATAAGACTTTAAGTATAAAACTATAAGACTTTAAGTATAAAACTATAAGACTTTAAGTATAAAACTATAAGACTTTAAGTATAAAACTATAAGACTTTAAGTATAAAACTATAAGACTTTAAGTATAAAACTATAAGACTTTAAGTATAAAACTATAAGACTTTAAGTATAAAGTATAAAACAGTGAATGACACTGTTTGGCCTCTAGGGGGCACTGCATTAGTTCACACCTGATAACTGTGTGTAATCTTTATTTGAACTCACTGTGCTTCTTGGAGTGGTTCACTGCCTTGTAGGAGCCCAGCATGGCGAGGGGATGGTAGGAGAGAGGGAAGGGACAGACGATTGAACCCTGAGTGAAAAACAAAATATGGAATTTACTGGAATGTCGTCACCTTCCTCAAATGTTTAGAAAAGGATTAGACGAACAGTTTGTGTGTTTCTTATAACGTGTGAAACTCGTACCTTGGGTTGCTGGTTGGGATACAACGCTGCTGGTTTACACTTGTACAGATCCAAGATTTCCTCCACAGGCAAACTACTCTGAAACACAGGTTCTAAACTTCAACATGAAGATTTTAAGTGAAGCAGCAACTCAGAAGAAGTTCGAGCATCTTTCATCAAACTTTCTTCCTCATTCCCTCTTGGGACTTTTTAAATGTATTTATTATTATTTAACCCTTAGTGGGACGTCAGGATTGAACTCACCATAATAATCCCAGCAAACGATGACAGGATCATGGCCTCGCGCTCCAAGCGATTAGGATACTGGGAACGTCCTGAGCTGTATGTTGCTCCACTGACAGAGAAAAGTCAGATAACGTTAATTTCAGTGGACATTCAAAGACTCGAGGCTGGAATCACAACAGACCGTGTTCATATTTCTGCCTTAAAACAACTGAGAATAAAACCCTTGTTCTTTTCTTCTGTGCTGTAACATATGGACAGATATAAAACTCTGACAAGTGCAGTTTAACCTTTTTTATTTCCACTTCCAAAGCAAGTAACGTGAGGCTTTGTTACAACAACTAGAATCAGTGGTCTGTGGTTCCACGCCTCCGTCAACCAGAGCAGTTTCAGTCCACATACATTATCTTCTACAGTCATATGAGGTCACCATGACCTTTGACCTTTAAGGTAGGCTTAAAATATCATGTGCAAAAGGCCAAAAACATATTTCATGAGGTCACTGGGGGCCTGACCTTTGATTCGAATCAGTTCATCTTTGAGTCAAACTGAACATTTGTACCAAATTCTGTGTTTAAATAAAAACAACTTCAACCTGCAGGTGTAGTTTTAGTTTTTAGAGTAATTTAAAACAAACGCAGTTTACATGATGTCACTGTGGAGCACGTCCCTTCCTTCTTCCTTGTCCAACCACCAGAGGGCGACACTGATTGCAAGATCATAGTGAGCCTGAAACAAATAAAAACACAGAAGCTGAATTTGAGTAAAACATTAAATATTTGTGTTATTTAGATAATTGATGGTGTTTTTCACCAGGTCGTCCAGCATCGTGGACGTCCCCTTCCCCTTTGGATCAAATGAATTCTCTCTGAGTTTCTGTCCGATGTAATCACCTCTGTTCAAATCAGAGAAAATCAAAACCTGTTATTATAAAATAAGATTCATGTTATTTTTTCTTGAACCTCTGTCGACTCACATAAGAGCCTCAACGTCTCTCTTCAGCTGCCGAGCGCCCATTTTCTGAATGAACTTGTTTCACGTGACTCCTGCAGACGACAGGAAGAGATTCACCTACATACATGTAGTCGTTACCACGGTGATAACTAAGTAGAGAATGGATGTGAAAGTGGAAAACAACTAGAGTCCAGCCAATATGGTGCAGTACATAATAGATTATATTTAATTTAGAAAATGATGTCGTTATCAAACCCTTGAGTTGAAGAAATGTAATTGAGGTTTGATATTTTACAGTAAACCATACTTTATTAAAAATAACTTTTAATAAAAAAGAAAACAAATAAAACCACATATATAGAACTTGAAATCAGAAAATAAACACAACAAACATAAATGTGCATCTTTTCTACATCGTTTATTTTGTCAAATGAAAGTTTTCATTTCAGCAAACATAGACTCGGTTACTGATGTGTGTGTGTGTGTGTGTGTGTGTGTGTGTGTGTGTGTGTGTGTGTGTGTGTGTGTGTGTGTGTGTGTGTGTGTTGGTGCCACTAAACACAACATTGTTAACAGTGAGACGGGTTAGTTAACTGCTGGGTTGTGGTGCCACGTTGCCAAGACGTGAACCTGACACTGTTCAGTGAAGTCTCAACCAAACATTCTCAGTAACAGACAGAGTAAAGAATAAAAACTGAATCCATCCTCTTCTGTGCAAGAACAACTTTAATGAAAAGACAAAGACAACAACTTTAGATGAAAAGACATCATCAAGTAAAACAAATCAAACAGTCTGTACTCACCACCGTCCTGCACGACCACAAACCAACGCACAACAATACCTCGGCTCACGTGACGACACAAAACCCTGAACACGCTGCGCTCGTGCAGAAGTGAATCTGGGAACGTTTGAGGAACTGGAGCCTTTCACGGGGACGTGGCTCAGATTTCTCAGCTGAATCATTCATGAACAACCTAGTGTCAATCTCTCTGACCCACTAACAACCACACAACACTGGAGAGCAAGTGGAGACACAGTTCAGGTTCGGCTGCCAAGAAACACGCTTTTAAAAACTCGATAAAAATTCTCTAAAAGACACTATTAAATAAAATAAACCAGATTAAAGACATTCAGTCGTCCAAGACGTATGTTTCTAGCTTTGGCTTTGCTGCCGTCTTCTTCTGCTTCTTCTTCTTCTTTCCATCTTTAAACATCGGGGAGCTCAGAAACTTGCTGTCGGTGAATTTATCTCCACGTCGTATTTTGCTGTTGAGAAATGAAGAATAAACATTAACAGTTACTCGCGGTGGTTTTCTGTTGTGATCGGGAGTGAAACGAGGTTCCAGACGTCCTCACCTGTTGAGGGACGGCTCCTTGTAGCTGACGACACCGTGACGTCTCCTGGTTCTGCCTGCCGTTTTCGCTGTCTGGGGTCATGATGGTGTTAGTCAGTGATGTTAAGACTCTTCCTGCTGCAACACACAATCAATCAGAGCAAAGTTGTTCAGTCTAAAATCCAAAGATTCTCAGTTCACTTTCATTTATGACAAAGAAAAGGATCAAATTATTAAAGTTGTGAAGATGGAACCAGCAAATATTTGACATGTTTATTTAAAAACACATCGCTTATTGAAATAAAACTGATTAATCAACTCGTTATTGCAGCTCTAAGCAGATGAATGTACGAGGAGTAGAGGTGACACCACACCTGGAGAAGCTTCTGTTATGACAGCAGCAGACTCCGCCGCCGCCACCGTCCTCACGCCTGACGTCTCCCTCTTCGGACTGTCCAGGAAAGACCACCCCTCAGTGTTTGCGGTGCTGACGTCCATGGCCAACCACGGCGGCACCTCGTCCGTCAGCCGGTCTCCCAGAGTCTGACGAGCCGCCTCATCCCTGGCGTCCACCGTGTGACTGTTGGCGTCCGACACGTCTCTAGTTTTCCGCCTGTACACGACAAACGTCTCCCTTGGATTTGTATTTTCTGTGAGCGCGTGCAGATTGGGTTTCGCTCTGCGCTCTTTTATTTTGGAATCCGCCCTGGACTTTGACTCGGTGGGTTTTGAACCATAGAAATGTTCAAAGATGTCAACGTCTTCGCTGATGTTCCAACGCAAGTCCGCCTCTTGCACATCTAATCGCTCTTTATTTGTCTCAGGGTCATCGGTGACGTCCTGGAGAAAACCCAACGCTTCATCCTCAGATGTGAATCCTTTGTTGCTGCGGCTGCTTTTCTTCTTCTTCTTCTTCTTCTTCCTCTTGTCATTTAAAGGGTCGTCACCCTCCTTCCTGTGTGGGGTCTTCTTCTTGCCGGATCGCCCCGTCTCTTCTCTCCTGACTTTTTTAGGTTTCTGAGACGCTGTGTCTGGAGCAGCATCTTGGTGCAGGAGCAGTGCATCGTGGTTGGCGTCGCTGCTGAGGTTCTCTCCGCGGCTCTCACACTCCTGAGTGGACAACCTAGGACGCTTACAGGAGCTCGGTGTTTCCTCAACAAAGGCCTCGTCGCTGTGCCTGAGTGGATTTGATTCTGACTGTTGCCGAGCGACGCCTGCGTCTGTCGACAGTTCCTCTTCCTCACAGGCGAAGGATCCCGTAGGAGGCAGGAAGTCCTGTTCAGCGGCTACTGCTGACGTCAACGAGACGACAAACGTGCCTCTGCATTTTGATTTGTGACGTTGTGCAGAGTTTGTCGTGGTTTTGATTTTGCTCTGAGGTTTGTTGAGACTTGTGTCCGACACAGGAAGAATGATCTCATCTGCACAAATCTCTTCATAACTCTCGTCTTCCACTTCTTTATGAAGCTGTTCCAATTCAGACCAACCGCCCTCACCTATATGAGACGGTAAAGGCAAAGTGAAGGAAGATTTCTTGATTGAAGACACCCTCCTGCCTTTGGTCCTCGACCTCCTGCATGTGATTTTGGACACTGTGTTTTCTGCTGCGTCCTTCTCTGCCTGTACTTTTACACTGTTTCTCACTTTATTGTCGGAGTCTCTGAAATAATCGCTGAGATCCAGAGCGACCGTGTCACCGGACTTTGTGTTTTGTGAGGATTTTAATTTGGACTTTTTCCGCCAGCTGCCAGCTTCAGGTTTGCTCAGTTTGGGAATGCGAGAGGTGTTTGTTTTTTTGGGCGACTCACACTGAACTCTGAGTTCCTCTTGTGCGTGGTCGTCCGTCTGTAACTCGGTGTCGGTGGAAACAGTCTGAACCTCACTCATCCCAGAATCTGCAGAGTTCTTCTCTCCAGCATTTTCAGTCGCACTCAACACGAAGGCTTCTTCCTCTTTCTTCTTGCGTTTCATTTTGCTGGAGCAGCCGGGGGGTTTTTTCGCCTTGGTTTCCACAACGACTATCTCAGGGTCGTCGCTCTGCGTCATCTCCATGGTCGCATTCAGAAGCACGGTTTTCTCTTGTTTGTTACCCTGGTTCAGTTCTGGATCAGTTGCCGTGTCAGTGGAGGCTGGTTTGGATCCTTCCCATGTGCTGAGATGTGAGGATGAGGTTCGACTGCTCTGAGAACAGGGGAGTGACTTCATGTCAAAGCCCGACTGAGAGAACATCATCGACAGCCTCTCGACTTCTTTGCGCAGGCTGCTGGACTGGACGGGACGCTCCGGCCACCACAGCTTGAATACGCTGAGTCGCTCGCCTCTTCTCAGCATCTGTGTTGTCGATGGGAAAAATGGATAAGTTCAGTAAAAACTCAGAAAGCAGCTTTCACTTACTTTTTATGATATTTCTCACATCATACTGATGGAAATTTAAAGCATTTTGTCAAGGACGACAGATGTGAAAGAATATCAGAGTCCCACTTTTTCAGTCTTTAAAAAAATAAGGTAGATAACTGTAAAATATAAACACTAAAACTTTAAAATGAATATCCCTCTACCTTTGTTAGCGTCTGTGGACTTTCTGGGTTTGTTGTGGAGATTTTCCGGCAGAGTCGCTGTTACGTTTTTACTGGGACACAACAGATCCTCTTCCGTTTCCGGGCGAGGAGGAGACTGATCTGTGAGACTAAACCAGGAGAAGAGTGAAGCAAACAATCGAGACAAAGCTGCAAACACCAGAAAAAGGGTTATTTGTTCTCGGTACATTTAAAATCTGAAAACAGTATTTTCAGTATTCTCACCTTTCCAATGCAGGATTTTCCTCGTTGACGTTATTTAATATGTTCTTGTTATCCTGAGATAGTTTGGGAAGATCCTGTGGACGGTAAATACAGAGACAATCACAGATCACGTCACGCAAAGAAGAACATTTCAATACTATCGAGAGGAACCCTTACACAGTCGGAGAATAGGTCGGACACCATGTCGAAGTGCTGCAGAGTGTTTGAATGGAGGTTTTTCAAGATCAGGAGCTGTGACAGGAAAACAAGATGAGTACAATCAGAACATTTATCAGACCGTCTGTGTGTTGTAACATCACCTGGATGGTCAGAGGTGGTTTTATGTTAACTACATCTATAGCCTTTTCTTAAATTGTCTTATCAAACCCACCAGTTTCCTGTCCTTGTATTTCCTGGTGGCCAACTCGAAGCACAGAGCCTCCCCTTGTTTCTGCAGATACACGATCTCCATCTCCAGCTGCCGGCTCCGCTCCTTCTGGGCCTCCAGAGCCAGAGCTAAGGCCTTGTTGTTGGTCTTCAGAGAAACCTTGAAGAAGGAGGACGTGTCTGGTGGTGTGGTCAGGAAGAAGGATCACAACATTAGTTCTTAATGGGAGAATAATAAAACATTTTTCATTTAAAGTTTGTTGGTTTGTAAATTTGGTCAAATGAAGGATTTTCAGACATGATCTCTGTGAAATTGTGTCTGGACATTTTCTGGTTTCTCTGTAAACTGCTTTGGACTCACTGAGGATCTTGTTCTTGATCTTTGACGCTGCAGCTGAAGTCTGCTTGGACGCTTTCAAAGGCGTCATTGTCTTCGCAGCGAACATGATCGATGAACACGAAGAGTCGCCTGGATGAAGAGATGAAGAACCTAAGAAACAATAGAAACCTGTTAGCTTTTGTCCTGTAAGTCACATAAAGCATCTTCATTAAGAGAAGGCAGATCGATCCACCGTGTTCTGATACGACCAAAGTCTTGATTTGAGTAACAATACTATTAGTTGGACCTGATTAAAATATGGCAAATGTCAGATTGTAATTTTGGACTGTTGTAATTTGACTACATCATGTTGGGCTTTGGAAAATAAAAGCATGCAACTTTCCCTATTTGCTCACATTTTACAGACACAGAGATTCAATGAGGATCAGTGTATAATGATGTGCAATGCGATGCAATGTAAAATCACAAAATACATGCGCAACACCGACTCCCAGCATAGGGCATGTCCTGGAGACGTCTCCTGAGAATACAATAATAACTTATGTAGAATATGTAGAACACAGCATCAGTTTGGTATCATTTAAATAAAATGTGACTTTATAATTATCAATATGTGGAATTGAATCTCTATAAATGGCTGAAATAAATAGTTTATCTTTATTATGTAGACGTTTAATATCCCAGAAACGTAGCTATCACTGGAGTTAGCCACAGTTAGCCACAGTTAGCATTAGCTGAGGTCTCTGACTGTTGGGATCCGCAGCTAACTGGTGCAACCGGCGGTGTAGCATGATGCTAGCACGCTGTTCCCTCCAGTCAGACTCAAACTTACCGACACCAACCGACACACGGTGGAGAACTCGGTCTGTGGTCTGTAACTCTGTGATGAAAACCCCGCGGGTTCGATCCTAACAGTCCGACGTGACTTCACTTGAACATTCGCGTCACCAGGTTTGAACCCGAATTGAAAAGTCCGCCGAGCGTCTGCGCATGTGCGAGGGGGTGTGTGTCCTACAGGAGGGGGTGTGGTCTACAGGCAGGGGTGTGTCCTGCAGGAGGGGGGTGTGTCCCCTGAGTTTGTCTGATCAGGCAGAAAACACACAATAACAGGATTAAATAGATCAGACCGTCACAAAGACACAAACAGAAAACACTGCATGAAGGGGAAAGTACACGGTTATTGTTTCAATTCTGCATGTGCAAAATATCACTACTTGTGTGGGATAATAATATTAATTTAATCATATTATTTCACTATCATGTCCCATATGACTTACTGCCACTTTTGTTTACTATTTGTTTACTGTCTCATGTAACTTACTTATTTATATTGTTATATTGTGTATACTTTATGTTTTTATTTCATTAGTAATACCCTTCATGGTTTTATGTATTATATTATATCTATTGTTTTATTCAATTATTATATTATGTTATAAATTGTTGATACAGTAATCTTGTAGCAAGCTGGCACAAGAATTTCCTTCGGGATTAATACAAACCTTATCTTATCTTATCTGGTCTGGTCTTGTTTCATCTTATCTTATCTTATCGTATGATGTATATTAGGATTTGGCGTCATGCAAATAAAACAAAATAAAATGAATTGAATACCTTTTCCACTCATGCTTCATTTGTTCTTTGTTAAGATGAATAATTCCCAAATATTTCACCTAAATAATAAAGAGCCTTAAATAATATACCCTTTCTTGTTTTATGTCAGTCCCTCAATCTGACCACAGGGGGAGCTCTTTCACGAGACAAGCCTCGTTCCATCGATGTCTCGGGGGCTCTGCTGCCCGTCCTGTGCGGATCACAACAGAGTGGGTGCGGGGTGGGACTGGTCGGGTCTGTCCGCCTGTTGTTTGGGTGTTTTCAGCTGGTTACTTCTCGTCCCCTGATCCGCAGCGCGTCGCTCAGGGATGTTTCAGACTCAACATCGACTGGTGAGTCCCAGTTTCCACTGTCACGACCACCCGGACGCGTCCTGCTGCTCGGAACAGAAAGTTATTGCAGCTAGTTAGCATAGGGGGCTAACGTTAGCCAGGAGAGCTAGCCGGGGCTAACGTTAGCTAACTCGTAGTTCAATCGCTGTGAATGAAACTGTTATTTGTCTTCGCGTCTTCCATTGAGATGCAAATGTCGCTGTTAGAGAACATGTCGCTGACACACAAGCGCCGCGATGCGAAGTTCGATGAAACGAACGAAGTCTGTTTCAGCTGGAAAACCCAACAACGGGTCTGAAGTTAGTTTGTGATTCTGCAGATCGGTTCCACTTTCTGTGGAAACACATCGGAGCGGGTTTCACACCGAAAACACGTCATGTGAACGCGACGGGAGAGAATCTGAGAAGCGAAACACTCCTGGTGTTTACGTGTTAAAAGCACAATGACAACAATTAAATGAAATGTGCACAGCCCCAAGTCATCATATACACGATCTCCAGGCTCTTTACACAGAAGGTCACGTTCTAAATGTGTTATTAACGATTAACTGGCTAAAGCAGCTTTGACAACATCGGTCTGCTTCATTCGTGTTTGAATGAAAAGTGTTTCAGTCGCTGGTTGCTTCTGTCGAGAGGTGACACAGACATTTCACCTCCACTGTCACTTTGTGACGTTAAACATGATTTTACTGTAGAAAGATAAAGTCAAAGTTGGCTTCTTTTTCATCATATCACTCATAACTTGCTCATATTGAATATTATCTTTTTTAATGAATAAGTAGGCATGTATAATAATTAAAAAGTAACCAACCTTCCCTTTTAATATCATTATTACACATATTGCACATTTGTTATATGGATATTGATGAAAATTACATTGCAATGAATATTGACCCTATTTTATCGCTCAGCCCTAAATATATATTTATTCATATATATTTAAAGTTGCCAAACATGAGATATTTATTTTTACAATTCAAATAATCACTTATCTGCATATAAAGCTGTAACTAAATATAATTTTCATTTTACATCAGTGAATCAGCTGCTCTTGATTGATTGATCAGCCAATAAGCATTATAGTGATTTGTTATATCGCTGTTGCTATGCACATTATCCGTGCACATTATCCGTGCACAGGCTCCGCACCGTGTCCAGGTCCCAGACTGTACATGCAGGGTTCGGTGTGTGGATGCAATGTCCGGCTCTGACACTTCCGGACAGTGGAGTCACGCTGTCACGTTCCAGTTATGATCACATGACGATCTGAGGAACGTGATTCTGCTGCTGCCTCCTCTTCCTCTCGCTCCTTCTCCTCGTTTCTCAGCACCGTGGCTTTAGACGGAGGAGTCAGTGGTGTCCTTTCAGCGGGTAAGTGTGGAGGAGACTCGGAGGTTTACTCCTGGTTCTTTACTCGGTTATTAACGGATCATGGTGTCGGTGTGAGCAGCGGCTCGGTCGGGTCGAGTCATCCGGAGAACTCATGAGCGCGTGTGTCGGACGATCTGTGTTTAAATTCCACTTCTGATGTTCGGTGTGAAAGATGAGGTGTGAACACTTTGTGTATTTTAAAGAAACCTCTTCAGCTTTTGTCGCTGGCTTCTTAAAAAAGTCTGTTTCCTGTTGAAGGAAACGGAAACTTCAGATTGACGGAATAAAATCCCAGGACAAAGTTCATAGGATTATTTTAATTCTACAGAAAGCTATAAAACCTGTAGATTTTCAGGGACTTTAAAGAACGTTTTTCTTTCTGTGATTGTTTATCAACGTTAATTCACGATGGACCCTGGAGATAATGACGATAGACTGGTTATTACAGCTGATTTATTATAGTTTCATTTTTATGTTCACTGCCACTTGTGTAAAGTATGACTGCCACGTGCAGCTTCATGTAGCAGTTGTCATTTGTTTTTACCATAACCGATGTTATTAAAGACCTGATCTTGGAACTGATCAGTGACTGGTGCTGGTCTCCAGAACCTGTCACGGTTTGATGAAGGAGGCACATGAAAGCATACACACTGGAAGACAAGAAACACAAACTTTAAACTTACCTCATTCTTAAGATATGTATTTTATTTGTTTTACCGCTCTAGCAGGAGTAGCAGCAACATGGCTGCTGACGACAAGTCCTCGTCCTCGTCCTCAACGGAGTGGAGTGTGGAGCCGCCCGTCCTCTCGCCCGCCAGCCCATCCCACCTCACCCACTTCAAACCCCTGACCCCGGAGCAGGATGAGCCTCCTCTGCGCTCGGCATACAGCTCCTTTGTCAACCTGTTTCGTTTCAACAACAAAGGTCAGGGATGCATGTCTACACACACACACACACACACACACACACACACACACACACACACACACACACACACACACACACACACACACACACACACACACAATGACATGGAGGTTGCCCCATCGTGTATCGATATTCTGTTTTGGTTATCCTGTGTGAAAGTAGAAGATAAACTGACCCTAGATACAATTTAGACAGATGTGGAGAGAGTGGAGTGAGAGTCAGAAAAAGCAGCTAATCGCTGATTAGATTGTGGTGGCTCAGGAAGTAGAGCACTTCATCCAGTGGTTGGAAGGTCGGTGGTTAGATTCCCGGCTCCTCCAGTCCTCAAAGTGCCCATGGGCAAGACGCTGAACCCACTGACTGATGTCTGTGGGAATGAGATGTTTGAGTGATACAAAGTCTGTATGAATATGTGTGTGAACGGGTAAACTGTGATGTAAATGTTGTTGAAACTAAAAAAGAACTTTATAAATGCAGTCAAATTACCACCACTGATATAAAATATATAAAAAGTTCAGCTGTAACTTGTATTTTTTTTTTCTGAGGAAGATCAAATTCCTGCTGTGACGTTTGAATGCACCGAGGAGTTAGTAACACTCCTTCAGGTATTTGACGAAAGGTTTCAGGACAGGATAAGTAAATACCTGAGCTTATTTGCTGTGGTGTTTAATGTTCAACCAGATGTTGTGACCCTGAAACAACTAATTTCCTTAAAAAAAACCTGCTACACAAAAACATCTGGTTTTCTAACCCAGTCACGAGGCACCTGCACAACATGACAGACCTGGAATCATACATTTCAGGACATGAAGGATTCAGCTCAACAACTTCTCCTTAGTGTACAAACAGAACATCTTCATCTGTATCCTTCATATATCTTTTACGATGGGGAAATATCATTTTATGATTTTGTATCAGTCCCGACTAAAACTTGTACCACATGTACAAGTCACAGTAAATATTTAACAAGTTACCTGAAGCTCGTCACACAAAGCTCACATTTTTACAAAGAATAAGTTTTATTCATGTGCAGGAGACTGTTAATGTGTTAATATTTAAGAGGCACATATTTCCTTGTAGAGAAACTAAAATAAAAAGTAGATTTGTTGACATTAATCCCTGATGTGTGCAGTGAATGAAAATTACCTTTAAACTGAGTTGTGGGACTTCATTTAAAAGGGCAACACTATATCTGTAAATCTTGTAATGAGGCAACTCACTGATTTATTCACTGTTTCCAAAGTTCAGGCAGTTTGAATAAGTCAGGGACAATCAGCCACAAGTCTTGTGAGGTCATGTGATTTGAATTGCCGGCCTGGGAGCCACATGACTCGTGAGTTTAGAGTCCTGCCTCCACAGTCCTGGTCTCTGAGCAACAGCCGTCATCACAGCGGCGTGGCCCTGAATGTTGTAAACCTCACAACGCTGGCGTTCTTACAGATGAGATCACAGGAGGGGCTGCACTGTAAATAAATGTGGACGACTGGATGGTGGGAGGAAGTGGAGACGGCGTTTCCTGTTCGAAAAAAGCTTCAATGTGTGTGTGTGTGTGTGTGTGTGAACAGATGAGGGACGTCCTCCCTCAGCAGCTGCAGACAAGCCAGATGTGCCATCCCCTTCTCCCCAGTCAGAGAGGAGGAGCTGGTCCACAAGCCCCTCCCACTCCCTCTACGGCTCAGGGTCGCACCGGAAACAACTCGGTGACCACGTCAGACGCACGTCCACCGCCTCAGGTAAAACACACACACACACACACAGTACAGGTTACAGGCTTGTGTGTGTTGCAGAGTCGACTCAAATAAGAAACAGGTTTTTGATGAATAACGTCAACTGGAAACTCACATTTTTTGGTTTCTAGTCCTGTTTTTCAGGTTTTAACAACTTATTCGGTGGTTGTGGTAACAAGTCCTGCAAGGATTTACTGTATTTTATATACATAATCTAACTTTTTTATGTGTCTTTAAAAAATGCTTTGCTTAAATGTGCCTTCGCTTCTCACATTTGTTCATCATCTCGTATTTGAAAGTACTGTTAGTAGATTTTAAGACCTCTGTCACGTATTGAATGAACTAATCAGAGGCCACTGATAACATTGTCTTCATTCCTCACTGTCTTCGGACATTGACGTCAAAAGTTTAGTCTCCTTCAGGTTATTACAGAAGATTCTTAAGACAAGAGGAAAGCGAAGGGTTTTATTCATAATCGTATTATTCATGAGGAGGATGAATGCGTGTTCAGGCTGTAACGACCGTTCTCATGTCTTTTCTGATTTCAGTGGATTGGCCAGGTGAGGGGCCTTCTGCACTTTGTTGTGTTATTTTTTTTAGCTTGACTATAACAACTCAACCTCACTCAAACCGTGTTGTGTGTCTGAGTGCATGTGCGTGTGTGTGTGTTCTGATACTTGCATTGTCAATGCAGTGCTTTCTCCTGGTCTTTGGTTTGCCCTGATGTTTCCACTCAGGTACTAATGACTGGAATGATTTGTCATGAATGATTTTGAAGCTAACAAAAATTATGCTCAACATGTTTTTGTTCCTTGGCCATTTTTTTTTTTAAGTGATCATGTGTTACTTGCATCACGTGTTACTTTTAATACACATTTGCAACTTTTTGCCCAATTTATTCATAAGATGAGGAAGTGCGTTGTCAAATGTTTGTCACTGAGCTGGCATCTGTAAAAGGGACATGAGGAAGACTGACTTCAGAGCAAGTCTGCAATTTATCTAATACAAGCATTTGACAATGCAGCGGGATGGATTGTAAAGAAAAAGTGAAGTTAGTGTATTTATTTGTGTGTGTTTGTGTGTGTACATGTGGATGATTCTAGACGGCAGCAGGAAAGCAGATGCACCTCTAAGCAACCATGACCCTCGTACAGCCGTTCAACTCCGGACTGCACTGAAGAGGCTGAAGGAGATCATGGAGGGAAAGAGCCAGGTACTGAACTCTTTGTCCGTTTAGAACTCAGACCTGTTTACGGACGGGCCGTCGTCGCTCCAAGTAAACAAATTCCCTGCCCTTACAGCATCGTTTCACCATCGTTCTTTGTGTGTCGGTAAGTGTTGTGTATAAAGAAGTGGATTGTACAAATTCCTGGACCTTGGAACTGGAGGGATGAACACAGATCTTTTAAAAGTTGTTCCTTCAGTTTAGATCTTTTGATGATTGTGACGAACGACCAAACAAGTGTTGATTGAGCTTTGGTAGCTTTTTAAATTCATACCCAACAAACCTTTCAGCGACTTGTCCTTCTCTGTGTTCACTTATGACACCAGAACATGAGATACCAGTGTGTTGTAGTTGTGTTGGAGTATTTTGTAACGTATGTAATATATATGTGATCATTATTTAAATCCATGATAGGAATTTATTCTGTAGAATATTTAAGAATGTGATTTTTCTTGTTGTCACATGGATTCATCAGTCGATAGGACTTGTTTTCCAGTCATCCACTGTGAATTGCTTGTGTTGAGACGTGATTTAGAAACTGGTGCTCGAGTTTTACTTTTCTAAACTAAACTAAACTTTTCAACTTGAAAGTCTGAACTAAGCTTCTGTGTTTGTTCCATTGATTCCATGTGATCTGGTTAACTTTGGTTTCACGTTGTAATTTAGAGAGAATGTGACCTTTGGTCTAAAGGACTTAAGTTGGTCAGTGACTCAAATCGGCTTATAATTCATTTCTAAATATTTCCCACTTAACTTCTTGTGTTTTTAAAAGTTTCTGGAGCCTCAAACGTTTTGAGTTATTTCAAAGTTTATGTGAAAATATAAACGATTTGAACGTTAGTTGTTATTGTTTTGCTCTGTAAGGATCTAGGGCATTGTGATGCACTTTGTGTTTTGTTGTTTGTGTGTTTTTTGTGTTTATTATTGATGATATTCATGCGTCTCTTCAGGACAGCGATCTGAAGCAGTACTGGATGCCAGATAGTCAGTGTAAAGAGTGTTACGACTGCAATGAGAAGTTCACCACCTTCCGCCGTCGCCACCACTGTCGACTGTGCGGCCAGATCTTCTGCAGCCGCTGCTGCAACCAGGAAATCCCCGGAAAGTTCATGGGCTACACGGGTAAGTGACGTATTCAAGATCAATACTGTGTCATAAATTAGTCTGATTGAGTTCATCCCCCGTCTTCTCTTCGTCTTCTTTCTGACTTGGTCTCTGTTTATCCAGGGGATCTACGAGCCTGCACGTACTGTCGTAAAATAGCCCTAAACTACGCTCACTCAGCCGACTCGTGTTCCATCGGAGAGGACCTGAGCGCCCTGTCCGACTCTCCCTGCTCCGTGTGCGTGTTGGAGCCCAGCGAGCCGCGGACGCCTGTGGGGGGGCGTAAGTCCAGCAGGAACATCTTCCTCGAGGAAGACCTGACGTGGCAGAGGTGAACACACACACACACACACACACACACACACACACACACACACACACAAAGTGTTCATCACACAGACACACAACCAAAATCAATACTTAGTTTAGTGATTTCTCTTCTGTTATTAGAAGTCAACAGAGGTATTATCATGTTATTATTTTGTCATGGAAACACGCTGCCCTCATCTTTTTTCCAGTTTTCACCAGCTGTGCTCTCGCTCTTTCTCTGTCTTGATTTCCAGCTGTTTAAAACATCTGTGTGTGCTCTGTTTGTACTGGACCCTGTGCATGGTTAAGACACAGAATCATACGATGACGGCTCCGTGTCCTAAAGAGAGGTTCACTCTAAAGGCTCATTTATGCCTAATGTTAGATACATATAAGGAAATGGACGGAGCCTTCTGTCCCTATTCGGATACGGATGAAACCCAAAAACAGAAATAAGACATGAGGTAAACAATCCAACAATGACAGAACTTTTTGTGGAGACTTTACAAGTTGGTAAGAAACTACAGGCGTCTTTATGATGCCCAGGCACAGGGACCAACAAAAGAAGACTCACTCAGGTCAGCTTGTGATTTAACAGGTCAGAAACTAATTAATAAACAACTTTTAAATCACACAAACGTCCTCTTTAAGTTACTTATTGACGATACAGTTCATTAACCATGCACAGAATAAAACAGGCAAACTGTTAAATTAAGCTTTTTAACCCGACGCCTGTTCGGCTGCTGTTGTTTTGAATCATTGTGCTCGCTGCTTATTTTATCTGTCAACTTGCCTCATAGAAAACCTGTATCCTCTCTCTCTCTCTCTTCTCCTGGCATAGAAAAACTCCCATTGGGATGAGAAAGAAGTGAGTCGCTGTTTGTTTGATTCATTTTTTTCACACCTGCCTGTGCTTTAGCTTTCTGTAGGTGAAGGCCGACGCTCTCCACCTCTGTAAAGACCAAAAGCTTTTCTGCATGCTCAAATTCACTGACTGTAAACCTGACGTAGATGAGGAAGTGTAGCGCAGAGAGGACACCAGTCAAAGTGTATTTGTGTCTGTGTGCGTTAGTATGATTCACCAGGAGCCTCAGAGCGGCGGCCTCACTTCCAGACTGACAACTCTACAAGAGGACATCGGCAAATCGCCTGCGAGGAAGAGGTCAGGTGCTGCTTTGGGTTGGATTGTGAAGCTCAGTGACAGAGGACAGTCAAACCAACAGGTTCCCTGTTTGTCTCTCCCACAGGTCGGCCAGTGTGACCAACCTGTCGCTGGACCGCTCTGGCTCCTCCATGGTGCCGTCCTACGACAGCTCAGTCAGCCCCCCCACCAGCCGAGCCTTGTCGGGCACCAAGAGCGGCACCAAGCTGGACCACAGTGAGGAGGAGAGGAAGATCCTGCTGGTGACGGCTTTGTTCCTGCTTCCATCCTTTGGTTTTTCATCTCGATTTATCCACACAGAGTCGTTCAATGTTGTCATTTCTTACAGGATTCCTCTCAGCTGAAGGACCTGTGGAAGAAAATCTGCCACAACAACACGGGGATGGAGTTTCAGGACCACAGATACTGGCTGAGGACCTACCCCAATTGCATTGTGGGAAAGGAGCTCGTCAACTGGCTGCTGAGGAATGGCACCATCTCCACGAGGTAGGATCTCACTGGACAAACCTATTCTACACTGTACTTCATAGTTTTCTGTCTTTAATGATCCAGTAGAGTTAATTTTCAAGAAGACATTTGTGAGAAACTGAAAACAATGAATTTTGGCATTTTGATTCAATTTTGAGTCTATTTTCACATGAGAAATAAAAAGAGGAGGAATAAATATATCACATTAGTGGCGTCACTCACGCGTCTAATTCTTTTACAAGTTGAAAGCTGCTCTTCATCTTGTGTTTCATGCTGATGTCTCTGCGTCGCAGGGCCCAGGCCATCGCCATAGGCCAGGCGTTAGTGGACGGGCGCTGGCTGGATTGTGTCACCCACCACGACCAGCTCTTCAGGGACGAGTACGTTCTCTACCGCCCTCTTCAGGTTTGAACCCGTTCCTGATCAGCAAAATGCCGCGCACACTGGGAAACAAGACGTGTAATGTTTAAAGCTAAACATGGTTAAACACCTCTCACATTCCAGAGGCAGTGAAAAAAGTTTTACAGTGTTCAGGGAAGTGAAATGTGCTGATGGTGACGTTGCTTTGTCTGATCTCTAGAGTACAGAGTTCTCCGAAACGCCGTCTCCAGACAGCGACAGTGTCAACTCCCTGGAGGGACATTCAGAGCCGTCCTGGTTCAAAGACATCAAGTTCGATGACAGCGACACAGAGCAGCTCGCAGATGAGAGCGAGTACACGTTGCCAAGTATGTACCTCACGTCTCATGCTTTACTAAACTGTGTTTGGTTGGATCGTTGCTGTTTGTCTGCAGGTTTGGATTCTGTGAATCAAAATCCCAGTAGCTGCTCATTTGTAAGACCTTCAAAATTATAGAGAAACCCAACAGTTCCCACAATGAGCAGCACTTTGGCGACTGTGGAGAGAAAATACTCCATCATTAAGTGGAATAAACGTCTAGAACCAGACTCGAGTGAGAAAGAGAAAGAGAGGATGGAAAAAACATGTGACATGCAGTGAAATAAATAAATGTGGGTTCACTGACCCGTCACTGTCCAGACTCGGCCAGCCCCAGCAAGAGGACGTCTGTCAGCAGTTTCCAGTCGGTGGTGGACAGCGACTCCGCGGCCTCCATCAACCTCAACATGGAGCAAAACAATGTCAACTTCCACATCAAGAAACAGTCCAAATATCCACATGTACCTCCTGCTACTGAGCAAAAAGGTACATTTCATTTGTGGGTCCAGCTGTGTCCAGGTCGCTGTGCACACATCACTGTTACTACGCTGTGTCTCACTGTCAGACATCTGTGTGATCTCTCTCCTCTTTCAGCCGAGTTCGTCGTGTCTGAGGACGGAGGACAGAACATTATCATGAGCGATGCTTTCATCAAGGGTAAGAACTCTGCATTTCCTCGTTGATTTTATAGAGGAGAAACTTGCAGCCATTAAAACCTGCTTCTTCTCCGTGACTCTGTGTTCATGCAGAGTCTCTGTTCAACCGTCGTGTGGAGGAAAAGGCCAAAGAGATGCTGTTCACTCCGCTGGGCTGGCACCTCAGCTCCCTGGACCAGCTCCGAGAGGAGAACGGAGAGAAGAAGGCCATGGAGAGGCTCCTGTGAGTGGAGACTATACATTTACATTTATCTGTGTGCAATTGAGATACAGTTCAGTTCAGTGGGAGTTCTGACCGATGGAAAAGGGTTTTTTAAAGTATGAAAACCTGTTTGTCGTTCAGCTCGGCCAACCACAGCCACATGATGGCGCTGCTGCAGCAGCTGCTCTACAGCGAGTCTCTGTCTCTGTCCTGGCGGGACATCATCGTCCCCGTGGTCAGACAGGTCGTCCAGACGGTGCGGCCTGACGTCCGCAACTGCGACGACGACATGGACATCCGACAGCTGGTCCACATCAAGAAGGTCGGGAACCGTGTCACTGAATCACATTCATTGAGCTGCGCATTAGAAAACTACTTTGAGTGTTTTCAGAATAGAACTGAATCTGTTTTTGTGCTGTAGATTTCTGGAGGCAGGAAGTTTGACTCAACAGTGGTGAACGGCTTCGTCTGCACCAAGAACATCGCCCACAAGAAGGTAGCGCCAACGTTCTTCTGTTCAGTAAAAAGTGCTTAAATTATTCTCGCACGCCATTATTGAATATAACATCCTGTAAACAGATGAACGCCTACATCAAGAACCCCAAGATCCTGCTGCTGAAGTGCTCCATAGAGTATCTGTACAGGGAGGAGACCAAGTTCACCTGCATCGACCCCATCGTGCTGCAGGTCAGTGAGTCGATCTCAGTCAACAGTACATCACAGAGGAAACAACCGGTTCTGTTCTGGTTTGTTGTTGCATTTGTTTTTCAGATTTTTTTCTTTCTGATTAATTCTCCCTCAGGAACGAGAGTTTTTGAAGAACTATGTCCTGCGCATCGTCGACGTTCGTCCCAACCTGGTGTTGGTGGAAAAGACGGTGTCCCGCATCGCTCAGGACATGCTGCTGGAGCACGGCATCACCCTGGTCATCAACGTCAAACCGGTCAGTTCAGCCACCGAGCTGCAGACGTCACACTGTTCAAACCTGATATTAACATCTGTGTGGATGATGCTCAGCTCTCTGAAGGATTTTGAATAATTGGGCAGCCGTAAAAAAAGATGACATGCAGCAACGCCTTGGAAACTGTGATGAGTCTGATCAGAGAAGCTCTGAACTATTTCTAATTCATCACATCACAGACATCACGGAATGAGAAAGACTTTTAACTCTTTGTCTTTGCAGAGAAGTTCTGGATCTCAGCTGTTAATCATCTCTTATTCCTCTTTCGTTTGTCTAGCAAGTCTTGGACAGGGTGAGTCATATGACGCAGGGAGACCTGGTGATGTCCATGGATCAGCTCCTCACCAAACCTCGTCTGGGGACCTGCCACAAGTTCTACATGCAGCCCTTCACCCTGGCCAACAGTAAGACCAGTACTTACACACTCAACTCTCAGTGAACGCTGCTGTGACATTAACACACCGCGTCATTCTGTGTCTGTCCTTGTAGACGAGGTGAAAACTCTGATGTTCTTCGAGGGCTGTCTTCCTCACCTCGGCTGCTCCATCAAGCTGCGCGGCGCCTCAGAGTACGAGCTGGCGCGGGTGAAGGAGATCATCATGCTCATGGTGTGTGTGGCCTACCACTCGCAGCTGGAGATCTCCTTCCTCATGGACGAGTTCGCCATGCCGCCCAGTTTGGCCCAGAGCGCCTCGTTCCCCTGCCTGCTGGAGAGCGTCTCTGCAGAAGAGGAGGCGGAGGAAGCGAGCGGAGGGAAAGAGACAAACGGGGAGAGACAGGAGAAGATGTCAGGGAGTGAAGACTCTTTCCTGGATGGACAAGCCGTGGAGGACGGGTTTCTCTCTGAGGCTCTGTCCAAAAATGTTGAGATGGACGGTCTTCAAGACGCACTGAAAACAAGATCACCCCCCTCTATGAACATGGGGACAATGATCCCCTCACCGTTTTCCAGTCCACCTGCACCTCCTCTCTCCGTGTCCCCTCCCTTTCTCATGGAGGACGACCAGGACATGACGCTCTCGGACACACTCGTCCCCACGTCTGAGGGGGATACGAGGGAGGAGGGGAGCCTCTTCAAGGAGGATTCGCTCAGTATGGAGGACGAGGACGGTTCAGAGACGCCCACTCCTCGGCTGTTTCGAGACCCCCTGCAGGACGACACCGGGATGTTTGTGGCCGAGCAGGTGGCTTCGTTTGACGACCGTCTGAAGTCCATCTCCGTTGTCTTCAAGCAGGAGCTCAAGGACATCATCCTGTGCATTTCTCCCTTCATCACGTTTAAGGAACCGTTCCTCCTCATACCCGCCGGCATGAACTGCCCCAGCAGGGATTATTTTCCTGAACAGGTACCAAACTTTGCTGATGTTTAACTATTCGATTTACAGGAGGAACCACTTGTCTGAACTGTGTTTTGTCTCTGTCCTGTAGGTCTACCTGTCTCCTCTCCTCAACAAAGACCTGAAGGAACTGGACGGCCGTAGAAAGCGTCAACTCCTTAAAGACTCCGCCCCTTCCTCTCTGGTCGGAGGTCAGACCAATGGCAATGCACCCCCCAGGCCTCTGGAAGTCCTGCCCTGTCACAGTCTGACCAGCACCCGCATCATAGAGCAGCTGAACAGCAGCCAGGATCTGGCCAAGATGCTGGCGGACTACAGAGCGAAGGGGGGTCGCATCCAGCAGAGGGAGGCCACCGACCCCTTCAGCAGCGTCGGTGCTGCAGCTCCTGTCAGCGGCCCGAGCAGAGCGGGGGAGGCGCCGGTCAAAGCACCGGTGAAGGCCGACAGCGAAGAGGAGAAGCCGAGTAAACTTAATGATATGAGCTGGGCCCCCAAGGTGAGCGGAGATCGAATGAATCAATTAAAAATTCATCAGTTGTCATAATCCCCTGGTTCCTGCTTCTCAAATCTGATTTGCTTTCATATCACTGTAAATGTATTATCGTTGGGGTTTGGACAAAACAAGAAACAGTTAGAGGTCGAACCCTGAATCCCTGAACTGAACTGTGTTTCTGTCGTCGTCCTCAGCTCGACTGTCTGAACCCGGTCAACCATCAGAGACTGTGCGTCCTCTTCAGCAGCTCCTCCGCTCAGTCCAACAACTCGCCCAACCCCTGCGTCAGCCCGTGGTAAACGCTCCGTGACTGAAGGAACAATCTCATATCTTGTTTGTAACGAGTCGTAGTCACTGATTTTATTGTCAACAGGATCGTCACGATGGAATTCTACGGCAAGAATGACCTCTCTCTGGGGATATTCCTGGAGCGATATTGTTTTAGGTAAGACAACGATAGAAGTGCACTTTAAGATGAATTTGTATAAATTGTTCTTAAAAAACATAATTCTATAATGTGAGATTCCAATGTTTTTTCCAGGCCGTCTTACCAGTGCCCCAGTATGTACTGTGAGACTCCCATGGTGCACCACATCCGCCGGTTCGTGCACGGCAGCGGCTGCGTGCAGATCGTGTTGAAGGAGCTGGACTCCCCCGTACCTGGGTATCAACACACGATTCTCAACTACTCCTGGTGTCCGCATCTGCAAACAGGTCAGGAAACGCCCCCGAAAACATAAACGTAAATACGTCATCGTATTAACACTCATTTAAACTGTGAATCGTCTCCTCCTCTTCCAGGTGACTCCGGTCGTGCCTCTGTCCAACGACTCGTGGTCCATGTCTTTTGCCAAGTACCTGGAGCTTCGCTTCTACGGGCACCAGTACACCAGACGAGCTAATGCAGAGCCGTGTGGACACTCCATGCACAAAGATTACCACCAGTACTTCTCTTACAACCAGATGGTGGCGTCCTTCAGGTTGGTCAGAAGAAATGTAGGGATCTCTGGTTTGTGGCAGAAAGTTTGATATGAACAAACTAAATTGGTGAAAGTTCAAATCACCAGGAATTAGTCTGGTGTTTTCATTTTATTCTTTATTTTGATCTCCCACGCTGTGGTCGCTGGTATTTAATCCATAAAACACGAAAAAGAAAAGAAAAAGCTGAATATAAAGATCAGTAAAAAAGGAGAAAGAAGACATTATAGTAAAACATGAACATAGATAGTCACTATTTAATTGCCCTGTTTCCTGTTTCCCTCTCAGCTACACTTCAGTGAGGCTGTTGGAGATTTGTCTTCCTCGTCCCAAGATCTTCATCAGGAACCTGGGACCGTCCAAAGGCAGCCTGCAGCAGGACCTGAAGGACTTCTCTCTCAAGTAAGTGAAAACCATTGAGCTCATCGGTCTGAATTCATACAAACACGTCAAACAACACCAGTAATAATTAACCTTGATCAGTAGAACCGAGTTTAACATCAGCAACGTGAAGAGATTTAATTATAATGTGTGATTCTAGAGGAAAGACGACAGAGAAGAGTTTATCTTGAGTTTAATGTCACATCCGCTCGTCCCCTGCTCTCCCTTCAGAGTGACTCAGGTGTACTTGGCCATCGATGACCGGCTCACGTCCCTCAAGACCGACACCTTCAGTAAGACGCGAGAGGAGAAGATGGAGGACCTCTTCGCTCAGAAGGACGTAGGTTCTCCCTCGTAGCACAAGAGGACCGGACTCAAACCTTTTTATTGGAGAGCCGGTCCAGACACTCCTGTGGTCTGACAGTACGTCCTAACCTCTGGTTTTTGTGTGTGTGCAGATGGAGGAGGCGGAGCTGCGCAGCTGGATCGAGAAGCTTCAAGCTCGACTGCAGGTTTGCGGCGTGGACTCTCCTCAGCAGCTGCAGGCTGTTCTGGAGTCGCTGGTGATGAAGAAACAGGGTCTGTGTGAGATGTTACAGTCCTGGAACAGCAGGTCAGCATCGACACTTTAAAGAACCTTTATTTTAAGATATGAGGGTTATACAGCATCGTGGAATAATGAATTGGCCCCAGCAGGAAGTGAACATGTGCGTTGTTGTTTCTCAGTTTCTGTTCGTCCAGACTAAAACACAACCTTGGAGTTTTAACCTTAAACGGGTCCAGCTGTGTTTCCAGAAGTCTTGTGTTTCAAGGGCTTGAAAAACAATCTCAAAACTTGTTCCCTTTCAGGCTGCAGGACTTGTTCCAGCAGGAAAAAGGCAGGAAGCGTCTGTCCGTCCCCCCGAGCCCGGGCAGGCACAGACAGACGGCCGCTGACGACAGCAAGGTCAGTAACCATCAGCCACTGCGTTCGCTGAGCGGGTCAGAGTTGTTTCCTTAAAAATACCTTGTGACCAGAGAAGCTGGATCAGTAACGACGGTGGAGGATTAGAGGAACGCCGTCCGACCAGAGCGCCACACTGAAATGTATTTGCCGTGGATAGAAGGTTCAGGTTTAATGTAGTTTGATGATATTTATTGTTGTTATCTTTGTTTTTCTCAGAGCGCCCTGGAGTCGTCCCCTCGTAACCCCTCTCCTGTGGTTCAGAACGGAGATAAAGGTGAGGTCGCTCTCTCAGACCCAATCAGATCCTGGTTTCATGTTTGAACTGAGCTGGTGTTGATCCTGACTGTGGTTTATTCTCTCGTTCAGAGGACCGTCTCCTCAGCGCCATGCCCTCGGCCTCCACCTCCTCCCTGCTGCCATCGCCGGGAGACCCCGGAGCTGAGCCTACCACGCCCGGTCCGTCCTTCCCTGAGCAGGACTCTGTCAGCCTCCCAGAAGGTGGAAGCTTGGATTCACACGAACCGTCTCGTCCAGCGGACACCACATCTCTGGTCTGATGATCTGTGTATCTGCTTGTTTTCAGACGTGTTTGACGGACACCTGCTGGGCTCCACCGACAGTCAGGTGAAGGAGAAATCCACCATGAAGGCCATCCTCGCCAACTTCCTGCCCGGCAACAGCTACAACCCCATCCCCATCCCATTGTGAGACAGGTTTTTAAATTCAAGCAGAAAAAAACTGAAATACTTTGATAGAAATGAGGAACTGTGTGTTCAAGAATAAGAATAAGTATGAAGCAGTTTGTGCCTGGACTGTCATGTGACCTCTGCCCACAGCGAGCCGGACAAACACTACCTGATGTACGAACACGAGCGGGTTCCCATCGCTGTGTGTGAGAAAGAGCCGAGCTCCATCATCGCCTTCGCTCTCAGGTGACTCCTCCCTCTGTCTCTGTCCGGCTCTTCTTAAATCAAATGTGATGTTTTCCATTTCTCTCACATTTCTAGATTTTCTTTCTCATACAACGAGCCACATTTAGTTTGTCAACAGTTTTGAGATGATGACGATTTGGTTTACATTTCAAACTGTGTCCCTGTGAATGTTCTAATGTTATTGTGTCATTTGTTGTTCCAGCTGTAAGGAATATAAAACGGCTCTGGATGATTTGTCCAAGGTGTCGAACGCAGGAGGGGATGAGGCTCCGCAGGTCGTCAGGTAAACAGGGTTCACGTGAAACTCATCAAATGAGAACATGTTGCAGGATCCAGACAGAAACTCAGATGATGTGTAAACAGCTGTAATCTGGAACTTGAAGGTGATCGGATGAATCTGTGATTGTCTGCGATGTAAGAATCAGTTTTCTGTCTCAGTGCGGAGAGTCGGGTGAAGAGCAGCCCGGCTCGGCCCGGCAGCGAGTCGGCCTCGTCCCTGCAGAGCCGCAGCAGCATGGACGCTGACCCGCTCAGTAAGTTCTGCTCCAATAGAAACTCACACCGACTGTTTTACTGTTGAAGCCGATCAGTTCATGTTGTTTTCTGCAGAAGAAGCAGATCTGAGCGACAAACAGAAGAAACAGACGTTGAATCCACACATTGAACTTCGTGAGTGTTTTTCCTTCTTTTGATTAAATGTTATTTAGTTCTTCATTAAAAACCCGTTAACCTCTCGTCTGTCGCTGAACTTTCAGAGTTCTCTGACGCCAACGCCAGGTTCTACTGCCGGATCTACTACGCCGAGGAGTTTCACAAGATGCGCGAGGAGATCATGGAGAGCGCCGAGGAGGATTTCGTCCGCTCGCTGTCTCACTGCGTCAACTGGCAGGCTCGGGGGGGGAAGTCTGGAGCCGTGTTCTACGCCACAGAAGGTCGGTATCGAACAACGTACATTTACTCCTAAACATATCAAGCAACAGTTGAAGCTGGATCCTCTTCTCACGTTATCTATAACAGAGGTTTAACAGATAAGATTCAAGTTATATATTTTTTAATTGATTTGTGCATCAACAGAAAATCAATCACTTTTTTCCATTTGCAGATTTACTGTTTCCAAACTTTGAAACATTCATATTTTCCTCTTTTCTCTGTTTAATATTGTTGTTCGTTGAATATTTGAGAATCCTCTGCCTGTTGTTTGGAGACAGAACTTTTCGCCTCTTGTGTTGTAGATAAAAGTGTAACTGCAGAAAGTTAAGTGTTCTCCTGGTCTGTGTCTCGTCAGACGACCGGTTCATCCTGAAGCAGATGCCCCGACTGGAGGTTCAGTCCTTCCTGGACTTTGCTCCCAACTACTTCACCTACATCACCGGAGCTGTGCAGCAGAAGGTTTGCACTTTACATCCTCATCATCTGGACTTTACTGCCACTCCCTAGATCTAAACTTTTATTTCTTCTCGCTCCTGCAGCGGCCGACCGCGCTGGCAAAGATCCTGGGAGTTTATCGAATTGGTTACAAAAACTCCCAGAACAACACGGAGAAGAAACTGGATCTGCTGGTGATGGAGAATCTCTTCTATGGACGCAAGATGGCTCAGGTGAGATCCTCAGTGCCAAGAATCTGTGGAGATTCTTTTTACCAGTTAAACTTCCAACATTCACCATCTTCACGGTTAAAACCAGTTTATTCAGTAAGAATATCTCTAAAAGCACTTTTAGTTTCATGCGACATCACATCCTGCATCTTCCTCAATCTCTATCAACTCAAAAGTTCTTCTTCTCTCTTTGCTTTTACATTTTGCTGTTTTGTAAAGTAACGTTAGATTTTCTGGTTTTCTTCTCAACTTCCTGTCCCCCCCCCCCCCCCCCCCCCCCCGCAGGTGTTCGACCTCAAGGGGTCGCTGAGGAACCGGAACGTGAAGACGGACTTAGGGGAAGGAAAGCTGCGAAGTGGTCCTGCTGGACGAGAACCTGCTGAAGCTGATCCACGACAACCCGCTGTACATCCGCTCGCACTGTAAGGCCATCCTGCGCGCCGCCATACACAGCGACGCCTACTTCCTGTCCAGCCACCTCATCATCGACTACTCCCTGCTGGTGGGGCGGGACGATGCCACGGATCAGCTGGTGGTCGGGATCATAGGTGACTGAAGTCCGACACGTTACCATCACGTGGTTGTTTTTGTCTTTATCGTTCAGTAATCGCAGAAACAGAAATTAAGTTTGTGATTTTATTTCTCCTGCAGATTATATCCGGACGTTCACTTGGGACAAGAGACTGGAAATGGTCGTCAAATCCACTGGAATCCTGGGAGGTCAAGGTCAGCTCCACTTCCTGTTTATAAATCCATTGAATATGTCACGTTGTCTCTGGAGTGCAAGCGTCTCTCGCTCTGCCTCTAACGTCCCTGTGTGCGTTTGCAGGGAAGCTGCCGACCGTCGTCTCTCCGGAGCTTTATCGAGCTCGTTTCTGCGAAGCCATGGACAAATACTTCCTGATGGTTCCGGACCACTGGACCGGCCTGGGCGTCAACTGCTGAGCGGTGCGTGAGCGTCCAGAAACACACACACACACACACAGCTGCTCCCTCGCACACTCTCCACGCACAACACTCGGGAACCAGTAACGCAAGAAAGACGGCGAAGAACCCGGAAGCAAACTGGACCAGAACACAGCACAGAATCATTCCACAGAAGCAGAACCGCTCTGCAGCCGCGGCATTATGATGATTTAAAATCAGGTTTTAAAACCGGGGACGAATTCTGGAATCATCAGACTTTAATTTATCCGTTTGTCCAACTGTTTCAGTCCTGTGGTTCAAGTTTGACAAAACTCATTCATGTAATTTAAAGTTTGTAATTGTACAGAGATGATGTGACGATAAAATATTAACACTGAAGATGTCCTGTTTATGTTAGTGATCAGATATGATGCAGTTTTTAGTTTTGATCAGATGTTTGGATGTGACTGTGCGACGAGAGCTTGGTTCTGATCAAATCTCCAAATGTTCTTTCTTTTAGTGTAAAATTAAAATCTCTTGGGTTTTGATACTTTGTCATTTTGTGACTATTTGTTCATTATTTTCTGATTTTGTTTTATTTATTTACCAAAACAACTGAAATTAATTCATCAATATTCAAAACAACTTGTTCGTTCTGCTCGACGATCAAGAGTCAAATCAAATGAAATACATTTTTCTAAATGATGGGAGAATACAATAATTGTTTTGACTTTAAAAACTATTATCTTACTTAGTTTTATTACAAAGTTATTTCATTCAACAAGTTGTGAATTTTACAAATCGTCCATTTTTGTGCTTTATACTTTTTGACCTTAGTCTCATCAAATTATAAAACAAGTAAAAACTTGTTTGCTGTAGTTTCAATAGTTGTAAATTAAAGCTGCATAATTTAAAATAGAAATATTTGAATTAGTGGCAGATGAGTCTCCTGCCTTTTATAAAAAACTGTGGAACCCCCCCCCCCCTTGTTTATTTGTTGTTTAAAGACAGTGAATAATGAAAAACTGAATTTAAAATTAGAAAATCAGCCTCAGTAGAAATAAAATTCTGATTTCTGACGAGAATTAAATGAAAAGCAAAAGAAGAACATGGACAGAAAAGATTTGTATAATCGAACAGTTTATATAAAACAAAGTGTCGCTGACAAACAGCCCTCGACATGTCGTACTGCATCAGGAACTGGAAAGAAACTCATCAGAGACGTGACGATTGTCAGGACTGGTGAAGCTCACTAATAATTAATAATTAATAATAATACTGGCAGACAGATTCAGTCTCAGCAGGGACAGTGGAGCAGGAAAACACCTGTGCTTCTTAACATGTGTCCATCAGGCGTCAGAGAGTCGTTTCACTGCAGCGACTTCAAAATAAACTTGTTAATATTCACACACACACATCGTTTAATAACTCAAATTAAAAAAACACTGTTCGTATTCAGCCGCTCAGGATGGAGACGTCACTCTGTGCTCGTGTTTTTCATACAAAGCTTTACGTCGACATTATGTACAAAAGGTTTTAATTTCATATCAGTACCTAAATTAACACAAACGCACTCGACCAACTGAAAAGAATGAGGCTGGGCAAGTTTCCTGTTTTTCTTATAGTCAACAAATCCTTGTGTATTAATCTGCAGCTCAAAACAAACCATAACGTCTGCGTAAAAACTACAAGTCCCATCTGTGTGGGGAATGTTTTTAAGCCTTTAAAAAGTTAAATTACAAAGTTGTGAGGTTTTAAGATTTGTCATTAGAGAACAAATCGGTTTGTTACGTCTGTTTTCGTGGGGATTTGTTGAGATTAAGATAAATTCAGAAAAGCATCAGCGTTGAAGGACAAACTCCTCAATCGTCACCGCTCAGATTATGAAAAACTGTTTCACCAAAACTACAAAATAAAGAGATCTTGAGTGGCAGCGAGTTCAGGTTTTCAGGTTTTCCACCAAAGATTCGTTATTTTCAGGATTCAGTCAAATAGAAATTGGAAAACCTAAACATCAGCTTGTCAGAACAACGTCCTCTCTATTTTGTACTTTTGGTGAACGTGAGAATCGACTAACACACGTGGTAAAAGAAACCGTGATGGACATCAAGGCACTGGACACGTTGGAGACGATGGCACGTAGCTGGTGGACAGACGGGTGGGGGGGGGTCGTGGTCAAGGCCCTGTGTTATTCTACATTTAAGTGCTGGCAGCATTTGTACCGTCATGTCTGATTTGATCATAAATAACAACAATGAACTGGAGTTTGGTCTCGTGAACAATCTGGGTTTTGTGTTTGGGGGACAGTTCACGTCCTGCTGGACAGACGTGTGCACGACGGGTCGGAAACAAACATGGAGTCGGGACAGTGCACGAGGCCTTTTTCAGGCCACAGGATAAAATGCATAAACTCATCTGTCCGTCACGTCTGCACGAACCCCGTGTTCATCAGAGGGGAAACATCCCAGTTCCCTCGTTACATCGTTTCTCACCCACGATAAACAAAACGATCCAGAACGTCATCGTGGAAACACAAGACGAGGATTTACACAAAGGTTGAGAACAAATTAACATGAATTAAAAACTAAGCACCACCTGTAACTCGTTTCGTTTCCCACAGTCCGACGTCATGTTTTTTAAGATCATTTGTTTAATTTGACGTTTGTTCCGAACGCTCATCAAGATCAAATGGGACAAAAACATCAAATCCTGAATCTGGAAACTGCAAATGTTTGAAAAACGACAAATGATTCATCAGTTATCAACAGAGCAGCGAATTCATTTCTGCTGATATGAATTTCACTGGTTTTGATTGTAAATCTCATGAACTGTAATAAAGATGAGAGTTAAATGGAAGTTCAGTTTAAGCGGATCGACCAAGGTTCATCCTCTGTGGACCTCGAGCGTCTCAACCCTTCGTGATCGTCGTTGAGATCTTTTCAGTCAGAGGTCAGACGTGTGGAGAAGACGTGGTGAGGGAACTGGGATGTTTTCCTCTTTCCTGAAGTGGTGAACGTCTCATTCCAGCCTCAGCTCGTCACAGTCAAACAGTAAAATCCTACTTTGTGCTTCAGTTGTTAAAAGAGTTAAAATCGAGCTCTGCAGCTCACGAACCTTCTCGTGAGTGGAAGTCAACTATTTGGTGCAACGACGAGCTGAACTCATAAAAAGGTTAAAGTTACATTGAACGTTCCTAACGATCTACTTCACTTTAAAAATGGCTTTTTTTTCTTGACTTTTTCATTTTTTTTAAGACAAAACGAGTCTCTGCGGCTCTGAGCCAATCAGAGACCGAGTACCGAGGTCGGTTTGGATTTAAGCACCCGTGAGGAGAAGGAACGAAGCGTGTCGGTGGAACACGAGCATGCAGACCAGAGCCGGTCCAGATCCCAGTCCTCTTCAGCCGGAGCTGCTTGTTCCTCACTCCGCTCCCATCTGCTTTTTTTTTTTAATATAAATTTGTCTTTTTTGGAAAAAGGGCACAAATAAAAAAATGATGCGGTCGTTCCTCCGACCTGAAGATTCTGTACACGTTCCCGTAGGAAGAGCAGAAGAGTCAAACCTTCAATATTAAATCAATACGAGAAATAATCACATGAATTAACTCCAATTGATTCAATTTATTAAGTTTGGTTATTTTTCATTGATGCATCAGTAATAATAATTAAATGATTAAAGATCTGGGACATTTTAATGTTGAATTTCTGCTCGGTGTCCTGTGACGTATTGAAATCATTAGTTATTTTAATTGTCGAGTTGAAATACTTTACAAATCCTTATTTAAGTTTTCTGTCAGTTATTCATGTGATTATTTCTCGGTTTAATATTGGACATGTTGCTCCGTGTCTTCTCTGCGTCGCCACCAAGTCGCCATCGGGGGGGGGGATAAGAGCGGTCAGGTGGAGGTCGGAGGGTCGAGCCGGTCCAGAGGGTCAGAAGGTTTCCGAGTCCTCCGAGTCGTTCTCTGTGGTTCCCTCACTGGAGGGTCTGGAGGGGTTCCTGGGGCTCCGAGGGGCCCGAGGACCTGGGCCCGGGCCGGGGCCTTTACCTGCCGGGTGGGGCAGGTGCCTCAGCAGGGCGCCTGGGGACGGGGCCCCGGAGCTGCAAGGGGAGCAGAAAGGCATCATGGTAGCCAGAATGAGTGCCAGGCAATCAGCCACCTCTCTGCTCGGAGCGCAAGCCAGAGCGGGGGTCAGACCTGAGGTAGAGAGACAGAGAGAGGGAGGAGGGAGGGAGGGAGGGAGGAAGAGGAGGAGACGTGGACGAGGAGGAAGCAGGGAGGCGAAGCAGGAGCAGGAGACAAAGGGGCGGAGCAGCATTCCATTAGAGTTCAGCCAGCTGACGTCGGGACGGGAAACAAACGCGTTCTGATAAAGTCCAACTGAAATCTCTTCTACACACACAACCTTCTGAAAACTAAGATACTGTCATGTTGATTTGAAATCTACATATTCTCTAAGGAGAGTTTGAATACCATCAGAGAGACGGAAGAAGAGTTGAGTGTTTTAGTGACGTTAGAGAAAAGAGGATCAGCAGATTATCACAGATGTTTACAGATGTTTTCATGTTTCATTAACGTTCTGCAGTCGAGCTTCAGCTCTGACGTCGGCAGTGAAGGAGAGAAGCTGCAGAATGAAACGTGAGAGACTTCAGGAAACACGTCTCTGCTTTATGCATCATTTGAGTTTTAAACACACCAGACAAATGATGATTTAACCAAAAATATGAATTTCTACTTTGACTTTTTACCCAAAATAAAATAGATATAAATTTCAGTTGGACTTTAAAGTATCTGATGACACAGGACGAGCGAACAAGCAGCACAGAAACAGTTTCAATCAGGATTCCCACGTTATCACAGTTTAGTCAGAACTGGTTTGAAACACGAGACTATTTATTAGATTCTGAATTTCAAAAAGGTCTAAATGGATTTAATCTATTGTTTTATATAATTAGGAGAATAAAGTCGTAATGTTACAAGAATAAAGAATTAATTTGAGGTTACTTGTCGTTTTAGAGAGAGAACATCAGAAGATCAGTCGACTTTTTCTCATTAAATTACATTATTCCTGTAATATAATGATTTAATCATTCTCCATCTCTCTCGTCTCCTCTCAGATAAAATGTTCCATCGCAAATTTTTAAATCCTTTGACCTCCGTGACCAGTGGGAACCCTCTTATTCTAAAGATTCATTTGCAGAGCAAACAGAAACAGGAAGGTTTCATTAGTGAAGCTGAGTTCATGCCGACCAGACAGCGACGTGCAGCTTTACTCTAAGAGCAGAGAATCGTCTGGATCAGACCCGAGCGGCGGCGTCCTACCGTTCTCATCCACCGTCTGAACGTTGGCTCCTCGGGACAGAAGCTCCTGCACCGCCTGCTTCAGGCCGCTGCGCGCCGCCAGGTGGAGAGGACTGTGGGAAACGGACACGTGACAAAGTTCTTAACTTATCATCGCACTGTTTCTGTCCTGCTGCTGATTCCACATCTACCTGCTCAAACTCTTATTTCATAAAGAGAAACAACATCATGACAAATCTCTTATTCTCTACACGGCTCATCTGAACCCACACAACTCGTTTTGTTAGGGACGGAGGATTTGGACACTCACGTCTGCAGCGCTGCGTTTGTGGCGTTAATGAGCGAAGTGTCCGTCAGCTTCTCCAGGATCAACATCACACAGTCTTCCTTTCCCTGCAGAGAGAAGACGAAGAGTTACAACGAGCTCTGAAGTCGAGGGAAAGGTCGGATGGCAGTGACGCATCAGCCGGTTTTAAATAAGTGTTTCTTCCTCATTCTAAAACTGTCATTTATAGTTATTTATTAATCTATTTATCCATTTTCTACAGGCTCAAGTCAGTTTTAATGATTCATTTAGGATATTATTAAACCTACATGTTGGAGAGACGAACGAAGCATACACGCCCCCTTGTGGACACTTACATTACTGCAGGATAGGTGCAGGGCCGTGTTGCCATCTTTGTCCGTGGCACTGATTTTGGCGCTGGCGCCGGTCAACAGCACGTCTGGAGACTAGAAAACACACCTGAGCTGCAGAATACTGGAGCTGAATGATTAGAATAAATCAGCCAATAGAACAAAGCGCGTCTGTACCGAGGACCCCGACTTTGCCCTTCTCAGCCGCCATCATCAGTGCCGTGCGACCTGATTGGTCCACATCATCGACGGGCACATCGTGTGAGAGCAGCAGCTGGACGCAGTCCACGTGACCCGTGAAGGCTGCGGCGTGAAGAGGAGTCCTGCAGGAGAGAGGGAGGAGTGAGGGACGAAGGTGGAGGTACAGCGATGATCAACCCACAGACGCACACAGGACTCACCTGTCCTTTGCGTCCTTGCAGCCGGCGATGTCTGACCCCATGGCCTCCAGCAGAAGAGACGCACACGGCTCGTGGTCGTTCACCCTGAGGATTTGAACACAGGAGTTCACTGACTGGTGTCAGACATGAACGACACTAATAAAGTTTGCTGATGATTTATTAACGTGACTCACACAGCGCAGTGCAGAGGCGTGAAGGGGTTTCCATCGATACAGCGACAACCTTTCTGCTCCAGCAGGACCTCGACACACCCCTCCTGACCTGCACACACAAAACACACGTGTGTAGTTGTGTAGTAAAGAGTCACACAACACTGTGTGTGTGTGTGTGTGTGTGTGTGTGTGTGTGTGTGTGTGTGTGTGTGTGTGTGTGTGTGTGTGTGTGTGTGGACACTGACCGTAGTAACAGGCCCAGTGCAGCGGCGTGTATCCGCTGTGGTCTCTCAGCGGCGGCAGGGACGGCGGCTCGGAGCAGGCGATGCTCAGCAGCTCGCTCAGCCAGGAGGCGTGTCCCCGGGCCGCGGCCAGGTGGATGGGCGTACGGCCGCGAGAGTCGCCGAGCAGAACGGAGGCTTCCTGCTCCAACAGACACTGGATACACTCCTCCTGACCACACAGCAGCTGCACACATCATCAACGTCAGCGTGTTATAAGATAAACAGGACGTGTTTACTGCATTTGTTAGTTTGCACAAACTTTCAAACTTCTGTGAAGCTACTGGTTCACATCACAGAGCGTAAATAAAGATGGACGACATGAGGTCAAATCATCTCCATCAGCTCGTCCATCTTTATTTACGGTCTTTCGTCTGGACAGACAGAATGTGTTTCTTCTTGAGTCTTTGATGTATAAGTCTGTTCGACCCAACGACCTTTTCAACACACGGTTTAAAACTCACCCCGAGGTGCAGAGCAGTGAGGCCGTGGTTATCCGCCATGTTGACGCTCGCTTCCCTCTCCAGCAGCAGCGACATGGCGTCTACGTGACCTCCGGCCACCGCCAGCATCAGAGGAGTCCTGCAGACGAGGACCAGGAGGTTAGTGGGTTTGAGAAAAGGAACAGGAGACATGAAACAGAGGGACGATCACTCACTGTCCCTGAGAGTCGGCAGCATCCACAAGCTCTGCACAGTCGGATTCGTCCAGCAGGAGGCGCACACACGTCGTATGGCCGTTCATCACTGCAGTGAGAGAGAGAGAGAGAGAGAGGGTGCAACAGAGCGAGAGGCACAAACAGAAACTTTATTAATTGTCAGATAAAACATCAACAAACTAAAGATTATAAAGAACCAGATCTTATACACAGTGACAAAGCTTCTTTTAAAGAAAAGTTTCTTATCATTAAAAAGATGAAGCTGAACGCACCTGCCAGGTGGACGGGGGTGCGTCCGTGCTGCGTGTCTGTGGTGCGCGGTGACGCCCCCTGGCTGAGGAGGGTGTGAACGCAGTCAGTGTGGCCCCGGAGGGCGGCCAGGGCCAGGGGGGTCCTCCCCACCTCGTCCCCCTGGTCCACCTCCCGCTCCCCCTGCAGCAGCACCTCCAGAGCCTGAGCGTGGCCGTGGTACGACTGCAGGAAGACACAGACTTTAACAACACAGCAGGGAATCCCAGGAAACAAACCATTCAGAGAAATGTGGTTTACTTAATCGGATTTTATACTCTTCGTTTGATGGACTCTTAAAGGAACATCTTATTTTAGCCTTAATGTTAAAGAAATACATCTTACACTCCACAGGAGGAGAATGAGGAGGAAGACAAATCTGATCTTAAACATCTAAACCTCCCAGAGAATCAACAAATCAAACTTTAAAGTAAAATCATTTCTGGTTAAACATTCTGTTTTCTCACAAATTAGGAAAAACATTCAAGTGGATTGAGACTCACGGCGAGGTGCAGCGGGCTCCTGGCGCTCGGAGATTCAGGGTCGTCATGGCGACTGTCGTCTCTGTCCAGCAGCTGCAGGTCACAACAGGAAGGTTTGATTTCCTTATTTTTAATTATTTAATATTATCAAATGATGGATGATAAAACGAGTAAATAATAATCTCTGCAGGTTCATGTGATCTTAACGAGTGATGATTAAACTCAAAGTTAAATGTTTTTTGGAAACAGCTTCAAACTTTAAGACACTTTGTAAAAATGATTTTAGTCTCATTTAGTCTCGTGAAGACGATTTCAGGACACGAGGCCCTGGAATGTGTTTGCGTGGTCTGAAGTGAAAACGTGATGAGAGCAGATGCAGAGAATCGCCTGAAGTCACAACAACACAAATATAGTTCACATATTAAAACACACATATTTCCTCCATGTGTCCTGAGTGAGGGGACTGACCAGTTCCAGACAGTGCCTGTGTCCGTAGGCGGCGGCGTAGTGGACCGAGCTGTAGCCCTGTTTGTCTCTGAGCGAGGCCGTCGCTCCGCTCTGCAGCAGGAACTCCAAACATCTGGAACACACGCGTGTCACCGTGAACAAGGTTGAGACTCAAGAGCCGGCAGCTCACATGTGCTGAACACTGACGACATGATGAACATGTCTCTCTGCTCGCTCTCTCATGTCTGATCAGTTTAATATATTACACACACACACACACACACACACACACACACACACACACACACACACACACACACACACACACACACACACACACACACACACACACACACACACACACACACACACACACACACACACACACACACACACACACACACACACGAGGGATCGAGCTTACGAGACGATAAAACCAAAGATCGACCAGTTAAAACGTGTTTAAACTGATTTGTGTGTCAGACTCTGTATCACACACACACACGTTAGGTTGCTAATGGACGGGATGATTTCTGCAGATGTGTAATGATCGTGTGCACAGACATAGATTTTGTGATAATCAATCACAGGTCATGAAGAAGAACAGATGAATACGTCTCTCTCTCTCTCTCTGTGTGAACTCACAGTCCGGCCTCTTTCTCTCTCTCCGCCTGAACCCCGTCACTCTCCGGCTCCAGATTCACACGACGCCTGTGGAACAGAGGGTGGGGGGGGGAGATAAACAGATTAACACAGTTAAACTAAAGTGGGAGGAGTAACTCAGGGTTTCAGGGCCGAACTTCGTAGATGTCGATGCAGTGAGGCAGTTACCGTGGTAACAGTGAGGTGTGCTGTGTAGTAACAGTGACTTTAAATGGTCAGTGAATGAATTCTTGCACTTCTCACCTCCGGTCCAGGTCCGAGGCCGCGGCATAGTGCAGGGCAGAGCGCCCCCACTGGTCGGTGACGTTAATGGCGGTGCCACAAGCCACCAGCGTCTCCAGACACTGATAGTGACGACTGGCAGCGGCGTAGTGAAGAGGAGTCCTGAGGAAGAACAGAGGGAGTCAGGGTCAACTGGTCGGTTTGTAACAGTACAAAGATCATTTTCATTATAAATGTTTATTCTCTCAAATCAAATAAATTATCATTTAATGTGTAACGTCATACTTTAGTTGTGCAATTTCACATTTAGAAGCAGTATATGAACATTTCCATTAAATTATTAAATGATCCAAATGTGTGTACTTACATTTTATTGTTTTATCCAGTAATCAACAAATTATCTGAACAACACCGACACTTTCATGAACAACAGTTTTAACTGGAACATATTTTCTTTCACCTGCCACATGTGTCTCTCCTGTTGTGATCTCCTCCACTGCTCAGGAGCAACTTCACACACTCCACGTTACTGCACACAGACACACACAGACCCTTCAGACTATAGAACAGTTAGAAAGATGCACCACAGTTACTGTTTATTATATAATATATATTCTCCACAAAGGAGGTTATGTTTTTTGGGGGGGGGGGGCTCAGTGACAGGGACAGTTGATTGGCACAGCTGAGAGTAGTTGGCCAATCAACTGTCCCTGGATTCAAACAGCAGCAGCAGCAGAGGACGACTTCCTGAGACGTGAGAGGAACAGAGACTGAGCTGGAAGCTGGAGATAATAAAATTATGCTAAAAGGTGAATGGTTGGTCTCTGGTGCTGTGAAGAGATCGACATGTGCCACAAATAGATTTAAGTACATTTGACAAAAGGCTTATTTTTAGTCTGTTTGCTTCAGCTGCTGTTTTCACTTAAGAAAATCTGCAAAATGTGTCATTTCCCTGGAGTGCACAAACTTGTCATCCAGCCATGTGTCCCATAATGAACAGTGATGAATGGTTCTCACCCTCCGGCGGCCGCAGCGTGCAGGCAGGTCCTCCCCAGCGTGTCAGGGGTGTCGATCTGGAAGCCTGCAGAGAGGACCGAGTCGTTACACATTATGCTAAACCTCCGACCTGAGGGGGGGCGGCGCAGGGAGGACGGAGGGAGGGAGGACAGACAACACAGGAGGGGCAGTGGCCGGAGAGAGGAAGAGGAGGGAGTGGAGAGAAAGACAGGTGGACAGAGGAGGTTAGGAGATGCTGGTGCATCATGAATAGACTGGAAAACACATGTAGAGATGTAAGTTACAGACAGAAAACAAGTCATCGTAAGGTCACAGACGATAAAGTGTCTAAAGAAACTCAGCTTCTTCTATGGGAACTTTTAAGAAGTTAAAAACTGAACCTGCAAAAAATACAAATGTAATACCAAGGATTTTTGTCACATCATGGTAGTGATAACCCTCAAACATCTCTTTTTTAAGATGGAGGCACTGGGAGTGATGGTTTTAATTATTTATATGGCCCTAATACTCCCTTAGTGAAACAACAACAGTCTGAGTGAGGCTGTTTGAAAAGGAGGAATCAAACTTTGTTCTTACAGAGGTGAAGTATCTGCAACGGGTTATTAAAATAAATAAAACATTTAAAAGATTTCATTGCCAAAAGCAACAGGGAAACTTTTCAGTAAGTGTCAATAAGACATTAACTCCTGATGCAGTGGTGAAAACTGCAGATTCATCAAGTCAGAATATTTAATAAGAAACCCACAGTTTTATATTAGTTCACGTTAGAGACCAAAGTGAGTCACAGTAGTTTTATTGAATCAGCTTTGAGCTTAGTGGCGAGTTTAAATATTTAATAAAACAAGAACACACTTTATATCTGTGAGAACGCTAACATCCAAACACAGAGAACTGTATTAGTATAAAGATTTTTAGGTGACACGTAAAGTTTGTGCCTGAAATCAAGGATTTTAACATAAAACACTAAAAAAACCTTTAGGATGAGCAACGTAACTTTAAACTATCAGATATTAGCTGTGACTGTTTAAACCTGATCATGTCGAGCTAACAGTTATTTACAGTTTGAAGGGTCAAGACCAATACAATATATTTCACCTTATTAAATAACCATCTAGTTGAATCAACACCTCGAACCCTTCCTGGAGATAGAGTTAACCAGGTGTACCTAATAAACTGGCTCCAGAGCGTTACCTGAGGACAGCAGCTTGCGGCAGCAGTCGGAGTGAGCGTTCATGGCAGCCAGGTGCAGAGGAAACATCCCGTGGACTCCTCGCCTGCGGAGGAGAAGACGGAGAAGAGCGGTCGCTCGCTGAATATCGTTTCATCGCAGCGTTTCAAAAACACATTTTTTTCAAGGGTTAATCAAATCAAACCTGGTGCAGTCGGCTCCGCTGGTGATGAGCGTGTTGATGAGGAGTTCGTGGCCGAAGCGGGCGGCGATGTGAAGAGGGGTGTTTCCGTCCTTGTCCACGCTGTCGATCTCCCCACCTGGAAAAGATCCCGTTCATTATGAAAAGGGAGAAAACGCTTCAAGTGTGTGTGTGAGAGAGACGCTGCACAACGAGGTCGCACCGTTCTGGATCAGGGTCTGAGAGCGAGTGAAGCGTCCGTGAACCGCCGTCATGTGAAGAGGACTCTTCCCATCCCGACTCTGACGAGGAAATTAAAACACACATGACCTTGAGTTTTGAGTTTGAGGAAATAAGTGTAATAACAGCAACATCGTAGTTATTTATTTACGTTCATTTCACAATGTAATAAAGGATATTGTTGTTATTCTACTCAGCAGAATTAATAAAGTTAGATTTTAAGGTTCTATCAATAGATGTGACGATTCTGTGGAGAACTGGTTGGTGCTTGTGGGAAATCCTTAAACTGCGATGGGGGACAATAGTGGCACAAAGATAAATGTTTGCCACAGGGTAAAACCATAGGAGGTGAATACAGCCGTGTGTGTGTGTGTGTGTGTGTGTGTGTGTGTGTGTGTGTGTGTGTGTGTGTGTGTGTGTGTGTGTGTGTGTGTGTGTGTGTGTGTGTGTGTGTGTGTGTGTGTGTGTGTGTGTGTGTGTGTGTGTGTGTGTGTGTGTGTGTGTGTGTGTGTGTGTGTGTGTGTGTGTCATTTAAAAATCTATATATTTGACCCTGCACCAAAGTGTTTTCACTAACAGACCAGAAGAAGGAAGAGGAGAGCAGCTGACTGCTCACGTGAGGAAGACGTCCAGTCGACCTACCTGCACGTTGACGTCAGCCCCGTTGTTGACCAGGAACTCCAGGCAGAGCGCCCCGTGCGTGGAGGCGGCGGCAAAGTGCAGCGGGGTGAAGCCCTTGTTGTTGGGCTGGCTGACGTTGGCGCCGTAATCGATGAGCTCGCTCACGACGGCGTCCTGACCGTTGAAACAGGCCACGTGGAGCGCGGTGTTCCCGAAGGCGTTAGACTCGTCTATCTGTTGTAAGAGCGGACGTGTTGTCACGGACATGCAAATATGTCCGAGTCAGTGTTGTTATGCATTTTTGTGTGTGTCTGTCCACCACATTTGTGAATGTGTACACACTAAGTGTTTGTTAAACTTTGAGCATGTGCCAATTTGGGTTAGTGTTTGTCTTCACTGGGAACCAGTTTGAGTTCTGGACGTTCAGAGTGAAGACATTTTGGACAATTTCTCAGGAATGTACATAAAACAAGTGTCCTCACACAAAAAAGTGTGTGTGTGTAAGTGTGTGTGTGTGTGTGTGTGTGTGTGTGTGTGTGTGTGTGTGTGTGTGTGTGTGTGTGTGTGTGTGTGTGTGTGTGTGCTAACCTCCACAGCCAGGTTCAGCAGGTGTTTGACCACAGCGATCTGTCCGCTGGACGCCGCCGTGTGGAGGGGGGTGTATCCCCGTTTGTCCTTACAGCTGATCTCTGCCCCCTGACTCACCAGCAGACACACCACATCCAGATGACCTGCAGGGGGCGCACCAGAGAACAGTTCAGTGACTTGGCTCACAGACGAGTTAACTGCAGCAGAGACTCAAATCTGTGTTTGCATATTTAACCACGAACTTTGTTCAGGACACGAAAGATTATTTAAGCTGAAACTAATAAATATCATTGCTGATTGTTTGTTCCAACAAATTGTCAGATTAACAAAGATGTTACTTAATATTAATATAATATATATAATATAATTAATTCATATTGCTTTATTGGCAGTATTTTGAACTTTTATCGATGTATCGATCCTTTTTGTTTATTTATTGTTATTGAATGAAGAATTTAATTTTCAAATGACATTTTACTAAAATGAGTAAAGTGAAATATTCACTAAGCTATATTCATCTGTCTGAGCAATATCAACCGTTCATGTATGTGTATGTATATATATATATATATATATATATATATATATATATATATATATATATATATATATATATTCCTTACACTTTGCATGTTACTTATTACTTGCTGATGTCTTGTTGACTCTTGCTGCTGTAATACTGCAAATCTCCCCTTGTGGGTCTAATAAAGGATTCTCTTATCTTATCTTAAACCTAATTTGCGATACAGTCTTTGTTTGTACTTGAAGCACATTTGGTTTTGTCCTGTTAAATGTGTCGAACCACTTTTCGTTCTGTTCTGTCTCGTTTCTTTGCTCGAGCTCCTTCGGGTTTTCGGGGACTAAACAATGAGCCACTGATTCATTTTTCCGGGCACATCTGCATCGGTCGTCTTCCAGGAAATAAAAGCAGGGTGTGTGAGATGCTTGTAACAAACTCCGTCTTTGTCTCCCTCACCCATGAAAGCTGCCCAGTGCAGCGCTCGGCCGTCTTTCTTATCGAAGGCGTTGATGTTGGCTCCTTTCGCGAGGAGGAGGTTCACCATCTGACAGAGAGAAGAGTAACAGAGATTAGAGTGTGAATGATTGTAGCAGCAGGCAGAGCGTGTGCGATGCATGAGGATGGATGTGAGGATGTTTGTGTGGGAGATGCTCTTTATATAACGCCACTGTAAACACATCGCTCGGCTCAGCTGTTGCATAAACGCTCAGGAGGGAAAAGAGAAGCCGTCCATTCAGATTTCCAGAAATCTGCCGCCTCTCATTCTTAATTTTAGATTCAGCACATCCGTGACAACTATCTGCAGCGAAAGAGTGTTTTAGAATGAAGAGCACCCACGTGTTTCCTTCAAACACATCACCTAACCACAACCACAGAGGAGGGGTGCATCGGATTATTGGTGAACTTCACCAGTAACGCAGGATTAGCACGTGTATGTTGGAACCAATGCCTGAAATCACATCACACCTGTTTTATCGTTTTAACAATGGCTCTCTTAAATTTGTATTATTAGTTATTGATGACATTTAAGTCTCTTCATGGTCTGGCCCCAGGATATATCTCCTATCTTCTAATGCCCTATTTACCTCTGTGCAGCCTGTGATCTTCAGACGAGGCTCTTCAGGGCCCGAGGCTCTGGAATGAACTGCCTGAGGAAACCAGGCTGTTTGAGACGGCGTCTTCTTTCAAATCTCGGCTAAAAACCTACTTTTTTCAGAAGGCACATTCCTGAATTAACTTAGGTTCATCATTGTTCCTTTATCTCTATTGTTATTATGAATAATATTGATGTACTTCCTTCTGTATTTTATCCACTTGTTTTCTTTTTGTGCAGCACTTATAATCGCATTATTATTAATAACCTGATATGTGTTCTTGTGGTTGTGGATTTTATTTCCTGTGCTTCTATTGCATCATATTGATAACTAGCCTGGCACGTTAGCACAGAAGCCGGTTATGTAACACCCAATCATGAATTGTGCTGGGAACACCCAAGTGTGAACGCGTCAGCGCCACACAGCAAAGTGGACGCTGTTCTGCAGGAAGGATGCAGGACAAAACACTTCTGGTTGTTACTCTGCAGTACCTCAGTGTGGCCGTTGAGGGCAGCGTGGTGCAGGGCGGTGCGTCCACCGCGGTCCGACACGTTGACGCTACTCAGCAGTGGGATGATGACCTCGGCGCACCGCAGCGCGTTGTTGGCCGCGGCGACGTGAAGCGGCGTCTGCCAGTTCTTGTCCCGAGCGTTCACGTCGGCCGAGTGACGGATCAGAACTCGTACGGCCTCCTGAGGAAGAATCAAAGAGCATTAATGCAAACAAATGAAGGAATAAATCATTTCAGACGCAGCCTTTGGAAGGTAAAACCATTAAAAACAACACTTCATATCTTCCTCCACTGTGAACGAACTACACACCGCCTCTAAACTCCATCACTCAGTTATTCCAGTCATGTTGTTTTACCTGTTTGGACGGCAGGTGAAAGAAAGTGGCTGAATAATGACTTTGACACAGATGACAAAGATAAAACTTCGGTATGTGACAGAGCAGTAAGGGAGAGGCTGAACACTGACTGAGTGTTTACAGGTAAATATCATGAAATCTGTGTCCCACTCACTGCAAGGAGCTGTTGTTTTAGGATTGGACTGCGGAGGTGTGTGTGTGTGTGTGTGTGTGTGTGTGTGTGTGTGTGTGTGTCTGTGTGTGTGTGTGTCTGTGTGTGTGTGTGTGTGTGTGTGTGCTCACTTCGCTCCGGGATGCCACAGCGCGATGGAGAGGGGTGAGCCACATGTTATCTTTGGCGTTGACCCGTGCTCCTGCAGAGAGGAAAGAGGAGCGATGAACAAAACTAGTTATCAGGTGTTTAGAGAGATTATCGACTCTGTTTCTGGTCCCTGTTGTTAATGTTTATTTTCCTCACTGGAAACAAATAGTCTTGGGGCTAAAAAAACCACAAGGACGGGAAGTTAGAAAGTCTTGGTCATGGGATGTTTGTCAATAATTCACGTTAACAGCAGCCTAATATTAGTAGGAATGTCGGGAATGTAGCGTTTAATATGATATGAATCTAAAACATAACAGGAAGAATATATAATTTAAAATAACGTCACATCTCCAGGCTGTTTGAGAACGAGTCAGTGAGACGGGACGAGATGTGAAAAGACAAAGACGTATCGAGGAGGAGGAGGAGGTGAAGAGGAAAACTGAGTTTACCAGAGAGGATGAGGAGCTCGGTGATCTCGGCATCGCCCAGGAACGCCGCTGCGTGGAGCGGCGTGCGCTTCTCTGCATCCTGAGGGAGGATGAATAAGGAGAATCATTATCATATTTATCTGAATGGAATTATTAATATATATTAGAGGATATCACTTTATAGTTGTACAGCTAAGGGAGAGGCCATTTTAATTCATTTACAAACTGTTGGTACCTTGTGAATTTCCCCCAGGATGAAAAAAAAGTCTCTTATATTAATGTCCAATAATCATAATTTATTAGTTGATGAAATTTTTTTAAAATTAGCCTCATTCTGTAAAACAAAGTATTTTTTCTAGGACAGATGAGGGAGTAGAAATATAACAACACTTATTTGTTTTCAGTTGTGCAGAACTTTGTACTTTGTGTTAAAAAAGTTCTCTATAAATAAAGTGTTAAATCATCCCTCTTAAATATGATTGCATGAGTTCATATAGAGCAGTTAGTAATCTTTGGGTACAAGAGGCCGAACAGAGGAGGCAGTGATGTCAGGTCCGTGTCAACACATCCATTGTTTCCACCGGTGGAACTTATCACCATGAAACTTGGTGGAACGATGACTTATAACCAGGAAAGAACTCATTGGAACCGGATCGGGGGAAACCCTTGATTTAAGCTCCAATGGGATTTCCCTTCACACAGAACCCCCCCACACGACTGGGTCGAGCTTCTCTAACTAAACCCGTCTCAAGTGGACAATGTTCAAGACTGAGCACGAGAGATGAAGAGCGGGACAGAAGACCAGTCCATGTGTGGACATTGTAGAAACATCTGTACCCACATGTGCTGATGGGAACAAACACACACTCTGGACTTTGCCTCTTGACCTTTGTCCCTCCTCCTGCCGGGTACCACAGGAAGTGGAGGTTGAAGTTTCAGTTTAAGTGAATTCTGAGCAGAAAAGCTACTTGTGATCTGGATCAGAATCTGTATTTTATATTTTTAATTTTGCATCTGTTCAATAATTAACATTTTGAGTCACGATAAATGGATCACTTAATTATAAGATCTTTTGTCAGAGTTACAGTCATTGTCATTGTATAGATATTTAGTTATTAAATTCTTCAGGTGGGTTTAAACGCATTAAGAGCGTCGGCCCTGAACCAAAGACAGATCCCACACCTCTGTGTTTCCTCACCAGAGCATTGATGTCTTCAGACTTGTATATGAGCATACGGATTTCCTCAGGGTCTCCACTGAAGATCGCCTGGATGAGAGGCGGCTGGAGAGAGGAGAGACAGAAGAGGGGAGAGAAAGACGTTCAGCAACAAACACCAGAGGCAACGTGTGAGACAGACGAGGAACACACACACACACGGATCTAAACGAGACATGACTTCACTACATGTTGGAGAGAGAATATCTCCTGGACATCACACAAGATGAGAGCGAGCATGATCCTTATTCCCACGGTATGGAAGAGTGTGTGTACGTGTGTGTACTGTATGTGTGTGTGTGTGTGTGTGTGTGCAGGAGCAGCTGCTTGACTTTAAGCTGCTGAGTTTACAGACGGAGCAGAGAGGGTTAGTTAATGTGAACATGGACAGGCCATGAGAAAAAGGGCCCCTGGACACAGACTGTGAAGGAAAGAGAATCTCTGTGGTCGATTTGCATCAATAAAAATAGTTGTTTTGTGTCTTTTCCAGGTAGTTTTGCATTTAGTTGTCATTCTGTATAACTTCTTTGTTGTTTTGCATCTGTTTGCAGGTGTTATACTTCTGCTTTTACTCGTTTGTGTTTCTTCTGATTGACTTTCCAACGTGTAGTGTTCTGGCTCTGCTCCCTGAAAGTCCTGTGTAGATACAGATCATTAGAATAAGATGTCTGAGCAGAGGCGAGGCTTTAATGAAGGGCATTGTGTGGAGGTCACGTCTCCGAGGCCCTTATTTTCTTTCATGAATCACAGATAGGAGATAAATAGAGGCCATAGCAACACAGAGCATTGTGGGGTTTTAAGGAGGGGAGGCAAAAAAGAAAAACTGCGGTGCAACTTCACCATGAGGGTCTTCAACGTGTCAGTGACTTAAAGAGCAAGTGTTTATTCTCCAGCTCGAACTACAGGGCAGTAAAAACAGACATTTCTAAATGTTTATCAAAGTGAAAAGTTAATAATAAATTACCCGCTAAATGAAACATGAGGTTTTTTCTGTGTTTCTTTCTGTTAGTGTGTTATAAAGATTTTTTATGAATGCAAAGTTAAAAAGCTGCTCTCCCCCACAGAGAAAACACTGAAGCTCCTGAAACACCATCAAGTGAGCCTCTGCAGGGACAGAAACGTGGGCTGCAGGTTAGATCTGAATCGAGTCGAGCCTCGCTTCACTTCCTGTGTGTTTCGTGTATCACCTCCCGCTTCACTTCCTGTTGCACAGTCACTTCTTCTCAGAAACAAGAGAGAGGAACCGCAGAGCAGCTTTTCACTTCTGCTTTAAAAACAGCCCAGAACGATACCACTTCCTCATCTGATCTTTGTTTCACCTCATGAATCATCGTCCTCTTACTCCTCGGCAACAGCCAGGTTTAGACGCTTGTATCCGAGTTCTGCTCCCGACACCACATCATATTATTTTCACAACCTATTTCTCACAGTGTGAACCTGCTGCTCTATTTATTTAATAAAACGTCTTCAGAAACAGGGTCGATATCGTTTCAAACACGAAGCCTCCAAAGACATACATCAGCTACAGGGGAGAGACGGTTGAGGAAGCGACTCTCCCGTCTTCTACTGAAGTTTCAAAGCCGTTAATCTGCGACTCAGGTTTAATCTGCGTTTACTTGAGCTGAGCTGATGAGAGAGAGAGAGAGAGAGAGAGAGAGAGAGAGAGAGAGAGAGAGAGAGAGAGAGAGAGAGAGAGAGAGAGAGAGAGAGGAAGGACACACTTAAGTGTAGAAGTAGTGAACGAAGAGAGGAGAGATGTGGGGGGGGTCGTTCCTTTAAAAGAAGCAGCTGACACTTAGCAGCATTTGGCCTCTTCAGCTTTACTCTCTACTTGCTCCACATGCACTCACTAACACTCACACAGACACACACTGAGCGGGGCCCTCGTCACAGTGCTGTGTCTGTGATCAGGGAGCTGGGGAGTCTGGTGACGGCACAAGAAATATGTGAGAGTGTAAGAGAGTGAATTACAAAACTAACACAAGAAACTGTTTGGGATCATCAAGGCCAATAAAACGGTTTAAATAACACAAAAGTGATTCAGACCAAACAACCCAATACTTGTTTGGTAATGATGCATCAAATCTGTTTATTTAAAGACCTGATAACGATGCTTTAAAAAGACGTCGCTCCTCAGACTAGTGTCGATTATATATCAGAAGTTAAATTAAAAAAGGTCTTACAGGGTAAACTTTGCTCACATCTACTATATGACGAAATTCATTCTGCTACTGCGTGCTGATTGGTCAGTTAAGGATCTACGACTGATTCTGACAGGACAGGAACTTTGTGAGCGCCCTCTACACAAGAGAGTGGGAGTTCTCCTTATTTTAGAAATGCTCTGGCACACAACAGCACTTGTAGTTTTATTTCAGTGGAAGTATAGTTTTTTTTTCTCTAGTTGCACAACTTTGTTCAAATCACAAAGGTTTGAAGTTCTTCTAGCAGTTGTAGACGTAGTGTCGCTCTACGCTGGTCTGCCAGACTTATCAGCCAGGCTCCACCAGCAGATTATCCAACAATATCTCAAACATAACAATCCATTGTTGCACCACACACACACACACACACACACACACACACACACACACACACACACAATAACATTTCTCCTTCACCTAACCAGTGTCACACAAACCCAGTTAGTGACCAGTAACAATGAGCTGTTTACAGCAAGGTCACCTCTGAGCTGATATAAGAGCAGCACGTACAGATTTCCACTTCTACCCTAAACAAACTTCCTCCATCAGATTAGCCTCGTTCCCATTCCACAGTCTCTCAAACACACACATGAACATGCAACACAAAAATGTCATGTGCCTCCAGCGCGTCACACAAGAGAGCTTGATTTGGTCTCACGCCTGAGGGGACAGGCCTGTAACCGGCTCGTCTCCTGCAGCCTCAGATTCCACGACGCACTTCTGCTGCTTCTCCCGTCAGCGAGACGCTAAATCTAAACCGTCATTAATCCTTCTCTCAATAAGAGAGAGTCTGGAGCCTGTGGATGAAGTGGACTGTTGGAAGTGAAAGAGCAGAGACAAAAGACACACAAAACTATGCCAGAGACACAAAACATCCCCAACGACACAAGGAGACACAAACGGCAAAGAAACTACACACAAAATTTGTACAAAAGCTAAAGGTTAGAAGTAATGTTCTGGTCCACGAGAGGCAATCAAAGTGTTTAGTAAAATGGAATTCAGGAGTTTTTAGTATCTTCTGGGGCCCTTTATTGAATTCACTGCTTTTTTAAGACTTTTCATTAAGGACACAAGCTGCGTATTATGAGTCACTCTCATATGTTCAACAGAACGGCCCAGCGTCATGTGACTCACACTTGATCAGCACATGATGAAACACAGCAAACACAAGAGAGGAAAATCTATACGAGGCTGAGCTGCTGCTCCGAGGAATCCACTTATCAGACATCTTCATCAGCACGTTGTCTGCAAACAACAGGAAGTCCCTGAGTTCCAGAAGAAAAAACAAACTGCTCCTCCCTTCTTGAAGTTTACAACAGATCTGATACGACTGAGCCGAGGAGGCTGTGTCACATCTTCTCTACAAAGACTCCCTCAGATCCCAGCTGAGCTTTGTTCACCGACACGTTCACCGGGATGAGTCCTCTGAAAACAGGTGGAAACTTCAGCTGCAGTCTGAGTTTACACGAGTGAGGCCAGGGAGAGAACGGTTCCCAAACTAAGGTTAAGGGAGGGGGGGGCCCTTAACGAGTGTTGGCCCTGGGGCCTTGAAGGAGGTTAATACGGCCCTGTGAGGTAATCAATCAAATCCCAATCAGCTGATTAATCAATGATGAGATGAATATCTGCAGCTGCCCTGTGAGCTTTACAGTAGAAGTACACAGAAGCAAGTACTCAAGTAAAAGTACATGATGCAAGTGTAGTAGTTGAGTAAAAGTACTCAGTTACTTGAGGTAACGACAGGAAGTGTGTGTGTGACATCTGAACATTAAAACTGTTTCAGCTTCGGGAGGAAATTAAATATTAATAATAATCATGTTTTATTTCCTGCGTGTCGCTCGGAGTAAAAACACAAAGAGACAAAGAGTCATAAATAAAAGATAAAATCACGTATCCCGAGCAGAGGGGGTGATGCTAAGCTAACAGCGGCTAGCTCCGGTACCTGCTCGGCCAGTTTGAGGACCGCCATCTCCGGGTCAGCTCCGGCGGCTCATCCACTCCCTGCGGCTCCGCGGCACCATGCACCGGGGCGATGCTGCGCCCACACCCGGGCTCCTCCTCCGCCCGGACCCGCTCTGCCCTTCGACGCCCCAGCTAACGGAAACGGCCGCTCGTAGCTCCCTAGCAGCGGCACAGGCGGGGGATGATGATGAAGGCCGGGCCGAGCACCAGGGCCATCAGCCCCGCTCCACTGACGCTATGTGCGGCCGCCCCGGGGTCGCGGGGAGGCGGGGAAGCAGGAACAGGAGCCGGGTCCTCCGGTGTGAACAGCCCACATGTATGACCGCTTCTTCCGCAGCCGGTTCTGCTGGGTTCCCCGGTGCCTTCCAGAGCCGTGCAGCAGCACCCACAGGACCGCGGGGGCAGCGCCTTCCTCCCCCGGTGAGCAGAGACACGAGCCGCCCGGAGAAGCAGCCTGGCAGCCGGGTCGGATCTCACAGGAAGTCGCTGCTCCGCGCGGAGATGCAGAAGAAGCTCCAGCATCAACAACAAGCTCCTCTCTCTGCTGCCCCCGTCTGGACAGAGAGAGAGACACACACACACACAGGGAGAGGGAGGGGGAGAGGGGGACACACACACACACACACACACACACACACACACACACACACACACACACACACACACAGGGAGGGGGGAGAGAGAGAGAGAGACACACACAAAGACACACACACAGGGAGGGGGGGGGGAGAGACAGAGACACACACACACACACAGGGAGGGGGAGAGACACACACACACACACACACACAGGGAGGGGGAGAGGGGGGGAGAGAGAGAGAGAGAGAGAGACACACACACACACACACACACAGGGAGGGGGAGAGGGGGAGAGAGAGAGGGGGGGAGAGAGAGAGAGGGGGGGAGAGAGAGACACACACACACACACACACACACAGGGAGGGGGAGAGGGGGGGAGAGAGAGAGAGAGAGAGAGAGAGGGGGAGAGAGAGAGACACACACACAAAGACACACACAGAGACACACACACACACACAGGGAGGGGGAGAGGGGGGGAGAGAGAGAGAGAGAGACATGCACACACACACAGGGAGAGAGAGAGAGAGAGAGAGAGACACAGGGAGAGAGAGAGAGAGAGAGAGAGAGAGACACACACACACACACAAAGACACACACAGAGACACAGGGAGAGAGAGAGAGAAGACACACACACACACACACACACACACACATGGAGAGAGAGAGAGAGAGAGACACACACACACAGAGAGAGAGAGAGAGAGAAGACACACACACACACACACATGGAGAGAGAGAGAGAGAGAGACACACACACACAGAGAGAAACAGAGAGAGAGACACACAAATACACAAATACTGACACTCAGAAACACACTCACGCACAGAGACACAGAAACACACACACACACACATGAAAAATGAACAGACAGAGCGATGAGGAAGTGAAGAGACTGATGTGGGTCATCTCTGCATGTTCAAGTCCCGAGGAGCAAAATAACACAACATTGTTCCACAATTAACAGCAACTTTTCAGCAATAACGTTTAACTATTAATTACTTGAACGTGACTGAACACACACATTGAAAACACAAAACACGGCAACTTTTAAGAAATATCTTTTATAAAACAGCGAAACACAAATCTGTAACTGAAGAAGTAAAAACAATTTTTTTTATGAAATAACAAAAAACTACACAACACACATGACTACAAAACAGCTGCATTAAAAACAAATGTATGAATATATATATATATATGTGCATATCTATATAAATGTACATGTGTGTGCAGCAGTGGTACAAGGCCCAGGGCCTGGTGGCATCTGCCTGGAAAATCTGGGTCAAAGTGTTTGAGTGTGTGTGAGCGGAGGGGGAGGAAGAGTGGGGGAGGTTCTTCTTCTTCATGCTCGAGTGTGGGAGCCGTTCATCGCTTTTATTTTTAGTGAAAGTGAAATTCATTCATCAGTCGTGTGTCGTTACATCTCCTCCCTGTTACTACTCATATACTCAAATATTAAATCGTCAAAAAGTAGGAGACGGTCCGGAGGCTGAAGGACTGAGTTCACTCACACGTCGACAGTCTGAGTCTCTGAGTCTCTGAGTCTCAGGGTTCTGTCGTCTGGAGGCAAACAATTAACCCCAAAGACTCACACACAGCTTCTGTCACTTTACTATGTTGTAAAGTGTGAAGTGTTCACATGATAAAACTGATCACAGCAAGATCATCACTTTCTCTAGTTTTACCATCTATAGGTGTGGTTCAAATAAAATGAACATTTTGCCCTTTTCTTTGAGCAACTGACGAAATTTCTCCCACATTTAACTGAACAGAAATGTTGTTGTCAGCAGAACAAACTCAACTACACAAAAACCACTGGACTGATTTGCACAAAACTTGGTGGATGGAAGGGAAATGTTAAATCTTCCATGATTTCTCAGAAATCTTTTCATTCATCTTTATGAAAAGTAAATAAAAAGCCCCTTTTTTAAAATTGTGTCCCTTTATTTTTAATATCTACAAGGGAAACACCTTCATAATTACTTGTACTGAAACATTTTATAGTGTAGAATGTTTTAAATAATCATTACTAATTATTTTACCACCATTTACAATAGGAAATACAAAATCTGTCAACATAACTACTGCAGTTTATTTGTTCTATTTTCTTTGGTTTCTGGCTCATGTGCATGTCTTTACCTCAGCTCCTACATTCATCTGTAAAACGTCAGGGAAGGAAAAACTTGCTACGACACAGCAACAGATTTTTATACACAAACATTTTATTTAGGTTAAATAAAGCAACAACCTAATAAGAACAGAGAAGGTGTGAAACTTGGACTGGGTGTGTACAGCTGATACAGAAGACTAGCGATACACAAAAAACAACAAAAAGAATCAAAAGTATTTAAAACATCATCATCATCATCATCATCATGACGGCGCTGCGACCTTCGACCAAGGCTCAAGTGACCCTGAACATTCCTCACAGGGAAAATAAAAAAAACAATACATACAGACTCTACAAGGTTCCTTCTTTCATTTCCCCTAATTCCCTATTTTCACTCTCGTTTTTCCAGGATCATTAAGTGGCATTCAGGACGTGGACTTTCTACTTCAGCCCCCGGGAAAGACCAACATAAAGCTGCTGAATTAAAACCGACTCAGATTTAAACTGAGACGATGATATAGTTGAGGGAGGAGCAAAACCAAAGAGGGCATTAATTCGTATTTACAAGACATACTCGAGCTCGTAGCGGACGAAAATGTTTTTCTCGTCGTTGTAGACTTGTGGGTAGTGGGCGATGAGGGCGTCCTGTGAGCCGATGTAGATCGAGTTGTAGATCTTCCAGTAGACGTCTCTCACCTTCCTCGCTGGATGGAACAAACCCTGGAGGAAAAAAACAGTAGATTTAATACATGATAATGTTCAGACAACCCAAAACCACTTTACAGATACTAACACTTCAGTTTACAGCACCACGGGATTTTTTACATGTTCAAAATAAGTCATTTAATTTATCAAAACACTTAATTTATCTGGTTCAAGCTTCATCAATGTAGCAATTTGAATTGTTTCTGTTTTACTTCAGTGAAATTTAATGTTTTTGGACGATAAGTTGGACAAAACATCTGAGAACAACTTCCCCATTGCTCTGGTAAAGTTTTAGATATTTTAAAGACTGAAAAGATAAATCAATATTGACAGAAATCTGAAGTTGAGACCCTGATCACATATCGTGACAGATTCCTTATATAATTGCTCATTTTAGAAACGTTTTTAAAAGCCCACCTGTAAGCAGTACTGCAACATGCGGCAGGGACCGATGGCGACCCTCAGCCCCTCCAGGGCGCCCATGACGGCCTGGATCACGTGAGGCGACGTCTCGAACACATTGGGCCACACGTAGTTGAGGAGGTGGTTGAGCGAATCTTCGCAGCCAAAACCGTAGACGCCCAGAGACATGTGCTGGACCACAGCGCTCGCCGTCTGTCGGTGGACCAAGTCTCTGCAGGACGACAGAGACACAGAGTCAGGTACCTTTACTGGTAACATCAAGCTATCAACTACTCAAAGCTGACAGTTTATAAGAACACTGATAAAACTAATGTGGTAAAAGAGCGGCAGAGGAAACAAACCATCGTTTTCTATCTCACCTGTCCATGAGTGCGTCCTCCAGCAGTGGCGTGACGGCGTAGATGTAGTCCTTGCCCATTTCTCCGATGTACTCGAACAGGAAGGAGAGGGACTTGAGCACGCCGTTCTGCACATTGAGCTCGGGCACGCGGTATTCGTTCATGAGTGCAGGCAGCACCGTGAAAGGCGAACAGGTCTCAGCGACGATGGCGATGGCCACGGTTGTGCAGACCCTGTTCTGACGCTCCTGCACCTTCAGGTTATTGAGCAGAGTTGCCAAGACGTCGTGGGGACTGAGGAGAGAGGAGGACAAAGATCAGGTTAAGACCAGACAACCTGAAGAATGACAAATACACCGATTTGGTGTTTTCTGTGGATCTTGACGAGGAGTTGACGGACTCACCCAATGGCTTTGGCTATGTAACCAAACGTGTTGACGGTGGCTCTGCGGATGGCCTTCTTGTGAGCCTTCAGCAGCTCCAGCAGTTCAAAACAGATCCTCATCCACTCCCTGGCCGACACGTACTCAGCTCCCCTAGAAAAGTAAAAAGACACATGAGAAGTTTGTCCCACGTTCCACCACCACTTCTAAAGATGAGGGTGTATTGTACCGACCTGTCAGCGATCCTGCCCACCAGGTCGATGCAGTTCTCCTGCACCTTCTCGTGCCTGTTCTTCAGGATGGGAGTCAGACGAGGAAGCAGGTCTTTGATTGGTGGAGTCATCTTGTGCATACCTGAGGAGAAAGGGAAACGATTCATTAGCTCATCACCTTCGTTTTCTGAAATCTGAATTTCCTGCAGAGAAAAGCAGGTTTGTGAATAGTGTGCTGACGTACCAATAACATTCACAATGGCCTTCAGTGCTCCCAGGATGCTACCCAGCACCTCAGGGTACTCCTCTCCCAGGTACTCGTACAGCACCACACCCAAGTGACCCATCAGCTTCTCCTGCAGTGGCAGAACATGAAAAGATGCATTAGTTTCTAAGTTAAGTTACACGTTTATGTCTTTGAATCTGTACATATTCAAGTCTTCACATCGTACCTCCTGACAGGTCTTCATGACCACGGCCGTACGGGAGATCAAGTCAGCGGCCTGCTGACGGACTTTGGCCGACTTGTTGTTCAAACGCCACAGCACCGTACCGCAGATCTGAGGAAGGTAGGGCTTCACCCGCTTCCCGAGGGCGTTCACCACGGTGCCGAAGCCGTTCAGCATCACAGAGTCCTGGTGGAAACAGAAGGGATGAAATTAATAACAGAAAAGATCCTGTCAGGATAAAGGTCCTGTCCTGGAAACTCTTGACTCCTCTCACCTCTGTCGTCTGCTCCTGGAAGGCATACAGGATGCCGTCGATCAGCTGCTCCTCCAGCTTGTGGTCGATGTCAGCGGCGCCAAGGTTGCCCATGATCTTTTCAATGGTCTCCATCACCATTTTTCTGTACTGCTCGGCCTCGTCCTTCAGGTCGTCCACGATGCGAGAAATGATTTCTGCTGCTCCCACTTTGTTGGCCAACTCCACTGTGGTGTCCACCAACTGTTGAAGAGAAAGACAGTTTGAAAACTTCAATATGCGAATCCTCGTGTATTTAAAGCTGTCAAATACTGATGTTAGCTCCAGGTGTGAACGGGGACTGAACGTGAGCGTCTGTGTTTGCTGACCTGTCTGTAGTTACGTCTGTCGAGAGCCATCCTGTGCTGCCAGAAGTGCTTGAAAAACGGAGGCAGGATCTCGGTCTTGATGTAGTTGGCTTCCACACCATCAGTGCCACAACATTGCTTCACCACCTGTCAGACAAGAACACAAGCAGAGGTTAGAGAAGGAGGAGGACTTTTTTTAAAACCAGGTAAAATCCAGATTTTTTTAATACATGTTGGTCTTTCATATTCTCGGCTAAAATAAAGTGTTGGCTTGACTGAGACTGTGGTGATACAAAAATGTCAGGACAAACCCAACCAGGGCTTCCATGTTTATCTACACGAGTGTTAAAGTAGCAGGAAACATATTAAACAAACACGAGGTTGATAAAATGCAGCTTCAGACCACAGGTCAGATAAGTCCGGGTTTGTAAATGTAACCAACGGTTGCAGAGTGAGAACAAAGTCGACACTGACGTCAGCTCTGCTAATTCTCGTGTTGGTGTTATTATAGCGAAGTACTAGCCCTGATGCAGCCACGAGGAGGCTGAACAGGCGAGAATGAGTCGCAGGACGTAACCAAACTGAGCATCACACACACAATATATTCCTTTATCCCGTCTTTACCTTGAGTACGATCTTTTTCATCTCCTCATCAGGGGACTGGAACTCTCTGATCAGGATCAACATCACCTCTCTGGTGTAGTAGTTTGCGTACTCGGCGTCCATCAGTGGGATCAGGTAGCCAATAGCTTTGAGGAAAGCAGCCAGACCCTGGTGACGTAGAGGAAGAAACAATTGTGAATACAAACTTATTTCACCGCCTATGGATGTAGATGATAATCAACGTGTGTCTGTTGGCCTGAAAACAGTTTATACCTTTACATTTTTTAGTATTTTGACTTCTCACCTTTCCTCTGTGCTGTCTGATACCCTTCCAGAGCGGCTTGAGGACGGAGTCGAACGACTCGATACCGTAGGGAGTAGCCGCTTCTGCAAGAGCAGCTATGGCCAGAGCACTGATGGTCCTCACCTTCTGCTGCTCATCCACCAGACCTGTGGACACAGTTAACACCAGTGAGCACATTTAATCACAGACATTGTGAGTGTGTGTTTGGTGAAATGTTATAACCGTGTCTGCTGGTTTCAAGCACAAGTTACCCATTTTCTAAACGCATTTGAAAAGGATTAGAATGACGACCTGTACATAATACATTTTAACCAGCTCATACTATCTGGGATCAATCACATTTAGTTTTGGACTAAAAAGCCATCATTAAAAAAAAGCTTTAAATAATTAACTGAATTTGGTATTTTGAAAATTAAGAATGTCCATAAGACTTGACTGACCGTGTTCGATAATCTCCACCAAGCTGCGGAGGTGGGGCAGGATGGCACAGCCCATAAGAATGGCGATCTGCTGCACGATCTTGATGCCCGTGTGTCGAGCCTGCCAGGACTTCTTGCTTTTACACACAGCTTTGAGGAAGGGCAGCAGAGAGGGAATACCGAGGGCAGAGGCCACCACAGCGAAGGCTCTGGCCGTGGTGTTTCTGACGTACTCGTCCATGTTGTCGATATCAGGTCGCATCGTGGAGATCATCGTCGCCAAACCAGCCGCCTGCGACAGACAGGAGGACATGCGTCAAAAATCTGAGACATACATTCAGATGAGGCCAGAGACATGAAGACAAACCGAGAATCCATACAATTTTAGTGCGGATCTGGATTTCTTTCATATCTATGGACTCAACAAACAACACACTGATCTGATTGTATCCAACGGGTGCAGGTTGAGAACAGAAGGGAATAAATGTCCGATCTGCTGGTTCTCGTGTTGGAATCAATTTAGCGAACGACTAGCCCTGATCTGACCACAAAACTGGTCAGTACAGGCGAGAATGGTTCGCAGGACACAGGCAAACAGAACTTCTGAATCTTAATGTTACCTTTGCCAAGTTAGAGATGATTTCTCTGCCTTCTACTCTGGCGTAGTAGTCTTCATCAATCAGCAGCGGCTCGATCACCACCAGGATCTGAACACAAGAAGACGGTTAGTTTCTCAGACACAACTCACTGAACTGATCGCACGTCTTGTAGACCGAGCTTACCTTGTGCACGTATGGCCGGACCAGGTCATCCAGCTTGTAGAGAATACGGTCAATGACCTTAACCAGCAGATGGCGCTCCTGGTCCTCCAGCGTGGGCGACATGAGCAGCGGCAGGATCTGGTTGAACAGGGGGCCTGCTCCAAACTCACGAGCCTTATCGGTGATCTGACGCAGAGCAGCCTGAAAAGAGGAGGGGATCGGTCAGTCAGACGTTCAGTTAAAACAGATCTGATGGTTTGTTTTTTAGTTTTATGCTGTTACAAGCCTCTGTTGTGGATTTATGATGCAAGAGGAGAAAGTTGAGATTTGAGTCAGGAAGTGACCAACCTTTCTCATGGGTGGTGTTCCATTTTTAATTTTCAGCAGCAGCTTCATGATCTTCCTTTCCTTCTGCTCCTCTGGGCTCAGCGTGGACTCGTCCACCTCCACCTAACACAAAGAAACGCACAGGGTCAGACACACCAAATTTCAGATAGGGAACATTTTTAATTTATGATGTTTTATGTGTGTGTCGATGCTCACCAGCAATTTGTCAAAGTACTGGATGTCATCAGGTTTGAGGAAGGGGAGGTTTCCTGAGGGCTGGTCATTCATCTGTTTTGTGGTGCGGTCCTCCACCTGCATGTGGAAACCTGTCATGCCTCCAATGGGAGTGGGTGTGGCTGACAGCTTGCGGGCCGGAGTACGGATTGGCACGTAACCTGCTGGTGGAGGCAAGACCTGTGGAAAAGCATAATCACCCGTCAGTGCTGCGACGACATTTTATACTGCATCTACTGATACTTTTGTAAAGTTTATGAATGGGTAAGGACCTTGTATCCCTCTGGAAACATGGCATCCAGCTCCTCGTCTGTGAGGGGCCGGTTCCTTTCATCGATTTCCCTCTCCCACCTCCACGCCTGCAGCTGCTCTGGGGTCATGCTCATCAGGTGACCTGAAGAAAACAGAAGAGGATACAGATTCAGTGACAACAAAAAAGGGGCTTGAGGATCCATGGGAGTAATTCATGATTGTCCCTGAATATCAAGACAATAGGACACAAGGAAGGTATAATTCAAACCTGGTGTTGGGGTAGCCATGTTCATAGCTGGTGTTCCAATGGGAGTCTTTCCAGGGGTGAGAAGAGGTGTTGAGGATCCCATCTGACTGGCAGGGGTTTCATCCCACCTAGACTTCCTCTTACTGGCCCCTGGGGTTGGGGTCTCGCCCACAGACTCGTCTCCTCTGTCTGTTCGTGGGGTCTCAGCCCAGCCGCTCCCATGACCCGGGGTCTCTCTTTCTGTCTTTGGTGTTTCGTCCCAACGGTTCTTACGAACGCTGCCGGTGGCTCCACCGTGGCCAGGTGTGGCGTGGCCGGGGGTGTCCCTGCCAGGGGTGGCAGCGCCTGAAGGTGTGTGGCTGGGAGTGGGGTCCCACATACGGGTGCTGGGAGTGGCCCCTGGGGTCTCGCTGCCTTTAGGGCGGCCAGGGGTTTCATCCCATCTGGTGCTTGAGGGTGTGTGGGCGGGGGTGTGTCCTGGAGTCTACAGGGGACCAAAGCAAAGAAAGATGAGAAACAGGAGTGAAAAGTTTCATATTACTGGATTCCAGCAAGTTACACAGTAATGCACTAAAGGTAAGGCCCTAAATCAAGCAACAAGTGATTCACCTCAGCACCGGTGTCAGCCTGGTCCCAGCTGGACATCTTTTTGGGTGTAGTATTGGAGGGGGTTTGGTCAGCTGTCTGGTCCCAGCGACGCTTGCGTTTCACGGCTGCTTGGGCGGCAGCAGACCCGTTCACAACTTTCAGGTCCCCTGACTTGGCCTTCTCAGCCATCTGCAGACGAATCTCTCTCTGTTGGTAAAAAGGCACAAACGTCAGGATAAATGATACCGCTGAGCTGCGACAAAGCACAGGACAGGTTTGCAGTAGGTCAAAAAAAAAGTAATAAACATTGACAAGCTGGTTACCTCCTCTTTGGACAGGTTCTGCTCCAACATGACGTCCACGTACGACCTGACCTGCATCTTGGGATCCGGTGTTTTGCCCCCTGCGCGAAAGAGCACCAACAAGAACAAAGGAAACTCATCAGTTCACACTCCAGGGACCCAAGTTATTACAATCACAGCAAGAACAAACACAGCCAGCTAACCCTGACTCTTTACCAACAGATTAACTATGTTCCAGTTTTTTTAAACAGTTGATTCACAAAACAAAGACCTACTGAATTACATACAAATATACATTTGCCTTTCTAAAATACAGTCATATCATTCTAATGAAAAACAAGCAGATACATAGAGAGAAGAGCTGTGGTTGTGGTGTTTTCTTTAAGTGGATTAAGAAGTTATAGCCATCACTGATGCAGGGGTCCTGGGCTGTGCTCTTCAGAATACGTACACTTTCAGTGCCAAGGGTCCTTCTGCAGTCAGACTTCAACCGGCAGAAAAGAAGCCTAGAAAATTTCTCTTTACCATTAGTAACACTTTGGAAAAGGGTTTGAACTCACACACAACAGAATACCACCTGTGTTGCATTGATTTATGGCACTCAAAAAAGCAAAGCATCTTCTTGGGGCGTAACCTCAAAACTAGAAAAACTTTATATGAGACCCTGTGGTCCAGATACTAGCAGCTAAAAATGAAGTGAGGTTACACCTTGGAATGAAACTACCACAGTACTATCAAAAATAGAAGAATCTACTTTTCCACATCTATAAAAATGAGAAAACAATAATAATAAATCAAGCCCAGATGTCGTATAACAGGCCGTTGTCAGTGACTCAGAGTGGCACTGAATTATCACACATTTAGATGTGGACTTCCTTTTCAGGACAAACTGATCAAATCAAAAGGCAGAGATAATCCTTCAAATATTTGGGCAGCAATTTTCTATTGTGAATGCATGGGATATTTAAGCTTCATAATTTTTAGATGTTGATGCGCCAAATTGAAAAACTAAAAGAGTCTCTCTGGGTAGAGGTTTGTTGTAGCTGGGCTGCATCTGATTCCCCTCAAAGGCCCCAAACAAGCAGCCAGTGGACCCTGACCAATCTGACAAGTTCACAGCTCTCTGTGTTCCCCATAACCTACACAGGATGAGTTGCTGCACCCTTAACAGAGTGCAGTACAGGACTGGCAAAGCAGTACTGCTGTAGGAGAGAAATTAAGGACAGTTAGTATGGGCCTGTGGAATTGTGGTACACAATTTTTCTTGATAACATATTTCTATTTTACAGAGAGAGTTGTAAAATAAAAATATATTTACATAACAACTTTGTACAAAGAGCTCTCTCTACATGCAGGCTTCAGATGAGCCCTACCTACTAACCTGAGACTTTCAGGCCATTTAAGCTTATAAGTATTTGTTTTACACAATACTGAAAAAATCTAGCATGTTCTTACTCTTGCGCTGCCATTTTAAGGAATATTTTACATTTAGCTACGTCTTGAATTTATGATTCCAATTCTGGAAGAAACGCTGACAACTCTTGATAAGCAGTGTCCTGTTACCGCAAGAGACGCAACTTACAGCCCAGACAAGGCACTGGGATGACAAATGAGATCAGATTTACTTTGTTTATTACGCAACTGACTCTGGACTGACTACTCATATGTATATTTCTCTTGTCTGTCGGCTTTGGGATCTACAGCTCTGTCTATGACAGAACAGCGTATCATTAGCAGGTCAATTACACCAAAGCTAACCCTCAAACTTCCTCATCCTGCACAGCTTCCCATTGCTGACGCTAACATGGGATTGTTAACCCTTCGACTCACACACAACCCATCTGCGACCCACGTGTGTTAGGAAAATTGCCCGTTTAAAAACATTGAGCACCTAACCACCTCTCCCACTGAAAAGCATGGTAACCCTACAGTAGGTTTTGCTTTATTTTACTGCACACACCAGGGTCAAACTTGTATTTTGCACAAACGGATGATGACAACAATTTTACCCTAGACGAAGATATTGACGACAAACTACGAGACCATGCGGACATTTCTTGATAAGTTGCAAGTTGATGCAAATGTAGATCATATATGTGGAAGAAAAGGTAAAATGACAAAAAAAAAAAAAGAATTCCCTGTACCACACAGGATTGACCACAGGGAAGGCATTGAGTCTGGGAAGCAAGTTATTGCACTGTGGTCGAAGGGTTGAACAGCAAAACTAGAGTGTAAAACCATTGGTAATCATGGGGGGGAGGGGGGTCACAAAAAGTCAACCATGAAAAGGGGACGACACAGGGAATGATTAATGAAAACAAAAAAATAGCTAAATTTACCGTCTGCAAAAGGGTCGAGTCGCTCCGGAGAGATGATCATCTGTCTGCGCCGGGTTTTGTACTCGTCCTCACGCTCTGCGATCTTTTGTGGACGATGCTCTGCGAACGGGTCGTACTGCAAAACGAAGTTAGGACACAGAGTAGAATTTAGTTTCATAAGATTTTTCTAAAGTTGCCTTAAAAACTGGGTGAAATAAATCAATATCCGAGAGACAGCAAATAAACACATACTTGCTCGTCTGACTGAGGAATGGCATTGAGTATTGCCACCGGTGCATGGTACCCTGGCTTCTTCTGTCCCAACAAGCTCGTTGATGTGTCATCTTCATCATCCTGAGGAGAGAAAAAGAGTCTAGTCAAATCTCACCAAGACGGCAAGACTCTCCTAGCTCACATGCAACAGACACATGGGAGCAATCACGCCCCAGGAAACAAGTGGAACTACAACAGAGCTGATATAACAATATTATACCACTTTTCAGACAAAGCAGAACTCAGCTGCTGAGAGACTCAGACTTGGTAACAATTATTGAAAAATACAAAATGCCTAAGTGACTTTTTCAGTTCTGACAGTTTAACAAGCCAACAGGGAAGCCGGCAACATCTCAACCTCTCTGTTCCAGCTGTTAGCAGCAGCATTAAAAACAGAGAAAGCACTAAATCCAGATACCATTAGCATGAGGGAATGTAACCATGCTCTGGGTAAGGAAACACTTACATCCTCCTGTTCATTGGCAGCGATGGAAGTGACATATCCAGCAAAGCGACTGTCCTCGCCTCCATAGATCTCCTGGTCAAAAAAGCCAGTGGAAACGAGGCCGACTCCCTTCTCTCCTTCCTCCAGCAGGGTGGCCTTCATCCCCTGGATCTCCAGGATCTGGGCCTCGATATCTAAAAGGAAAATGGAGACACAAACAAGTGAGAAACTATATAATTACCAAACCATTCCCTGTAAAAAGGCTACTGGGAACATGGCAGAACAACTGGGCATTTTAGAGGAAATGAGAAGTCAATCAAACACGCATTTGTATTGAGGGAAAATGGTGTGAATCATTTTCTATAGATTTCCCTCCCTTCTATAGCTGTTAATTAGAGAAAGGAATGTTTGTTTTCTACTGTCGCACGAACCAACAGCAGCTGCCGCTTCCTTCCATGTTAGTGACTTTTGCCCTATGTTGCTCCACAAGGAGAAAGCATATGTAACACCCGAGAGTGGGGTTTGTTTTAAAGCACTCGAATGCACTTTAGTGCTTCTCATCCAGACTTTGTACCGTTTGGCGCCTGGACGATTCTTGTCCAGGCGGTGGAAGAGGTTAGTTTGTGATCTGGTCTGTTGGGGGAAAACATTTTTCGCATTTCCTTGGCTGATCAGAGTCCTTCTGGATTTATTATTGTCAAAATCACTGAGGCTTGAATAAATCTTTCACCTTTGCAACATCAAAATGAATCTATGACCACTGACAACCTCGTGTTTTGATGGCGTGTAATCAAACTGTGACGAAAACTACTTGGTGGTTTTATTCCCCATCTTGTTAAGCTCTAGGAGTTCGTTAAAAAATACACAACGTGGAAAATGGAACGTATTGTTATGAAACGGCGTTGGACGTCCTTTAAAAGCCATCTTCGGATTTGAGAAAAAGTTAAACTGTTATATATTAACCACATCGTGTTAAAAAGACGAATCAAAGTTGAACTACATCGTGGAGACTGTAAAACAATCTAAAGCACATCTGATGAACCCTCGTTTTCCTTAATGACATCATAGAAAGGCTGCCCCCGCATATACGAGATCTAGATTGTATAAAAACATGAATCCTGGTCCACATTAACCAAACGAAACTAAAGCATTGAACAGTTCCTGGTTTGAGGAACAAGGGAAGCGGCTGCTAGCTGTAGCTGCTAGCTGCAGCTCCGTGTGTACGTGTAGGGGACGTCGTGGTGCTAATCGAGGTTAACCGGACCAGAAAATAAATTCCATCAAACTGTGTGAAATGTGAATCATCCAACGATGGGTGAGCAGCAGAACCTGCGTTTGAGAATATTAACATTAGTCAGAAGTCACATATTCTCCATTTTAGCGATAAAGACATTAAGTGGTGCAGAGGGGGGGGGGGGGAGCTAACGGTTGCTAACAAGCTAGCACCCAGCGCCATTATCTCCTGGTCCGCGTTGTGTCGCATCACGGCCCGAAGATTATCACGTTAAAACCCAACATGTTCAGACACTAGCTCGGGGTTCAGGCACCGGAACGTGTGCAGGAACAGTTCGTGATTCGTCTCTGAGGGAAAACTGCTGCAAAAAGATGCTGTTTGTGTTTAATTTGTTAAGGAAATTTACCTTCGTGCGTTTTGGCGATCTTCGCCATTTTGGTGGTGGATGATGGAGCCTGAAACCGGAAGCGTGTCTGGTCTTCTTCTCCGTCTTCCTCTTCTTCTGGGCTTTATTGGCGGTTGACGATTTGGTGCATTACTGCCACCAGCTGGTATGGAGTGTCTCATGTTTATATTAAATAACCTTTATTCTCTCATTAATATTTGTTTATCTGAGAAAATCATTTAGTATTCGATTACACAGTTTGTAGGATATCTCTTCAATCAAAAAGTACTTTAATCTTGCCATGGTTTACAATAAGCTGCCTTCTCTGTCCTCCATCCACATGTGTTCATCTGTACTTCAGTACTTCTACTGAATTGCAAGCTTGCCAGAAATAAAACTAAAACAAATACTGCCAGCCCAATAATCTCCCTGCTGTGATATGTTCACACTGCAAATCAACCAAAGCAGAAGATAACTAAACAAAATAATTGGTAATAATCGTAATCACTGGTGGAAGAATCACTAATTTTACATTTTACTTACACAATACAAGTACCAACATATTACATTGCAAAGCAAGTACTGATCCTACTAAAATTATAAAAGCATTGCCAGCTGCATTCAATTAAACTAAGTATTAGTTTTTTTTAAATAGGTTCCTCTGACTGATATAATAATCAAAATCATATATATTAGCTACGATTCTGAATACATGCAGTGTAAAGGGATTCAACATTGAATTGCACAGGTAGAAATTAGTATTGTGCAGTTAAATGAGTTAAACCCAAATGAGTTTATTGTGCACTCCCAGAAATTGTTGAGTTTTGTCTACAGAGAGCAGAGCTACAGTCCAACAGGTGCAGGGAAGATTTAACCTGTGATACTCTCCTGCAGACTCTTTAGGTGGTCTAAACATATAAGTAGACGTATAAGCAACATATTAAGTACTCAAAACATAGTAGGCTACACAGTACAACATAGTATGCAGTCATGCAGCACACGGTGGATAGGATGAGAGTAGTGCAAATCGCAATAGTGCAAAAATGGATGAGTAGTGCAAAAGTACTTCATGGGAAGTAATGTAATCCACAGGTTGTAGTAAATAGCAATTAAAGTGTGCAGCAGTTGTAGAGTAATATAAGTAATTACAGTAAAGGGAAAAGGTGAAATTACTACAAAAGGTATAGTATACTATACTGTGGTATAGTATACTACAGTATGGTCTAGTTTAGTCTAGTATATTATAGTGCAGTACAGTATAGCATAGTATAGTTGTGAGTACATAATGAATTTTATTTTTAGGTGAACTTTCCCTTTCATGGATCTTGTTTATAGTACAGTATAGAACAGTGTAGTATAGTTTAGCGTAGTATAGTATAGTACAGTATAGTATCGTCTAGTTTAGTCCAGTCTAGTATATTATAGTACAGTACAGTATAGTATAGTATATAGTACAGTACAGTAGAGTATAGTATAGTATATAGTATAGTCTATAGTACAGTATAGTATAGTATAGTATATAGTACAGTATAGTATAGTATAGTCTATAGTACAGTATAGTATAGTATAGTATAGTATAGTATAGTATATAGTACAGTATAGTCTATAGTATAGTATAGTATATAGTACAGTATAGTATAGTATAGTATATAGTACAGTACAGTATAGTATAGTATAGTCTATAGTACAGTATAGTATAGTATAGTCTATAGTACAGTATAGTATAGTATAGTATATAGTACAGTATAGTGAACTATCCCTTTAAACCGCTGCAACCCAAGCCAACATCTCGTGACATTCCCGCGCGTCCTCGTGCATGAACGCGCCTGGCATGGGCGTCAACAGCTGCCTCTGTGACGGAAGGCAGAACCGACCAATGGGGAACGCTTAGAGAGGACGTATTATCCAATGGGAGGCCGAGATTAGGGCGGGTACGTGAGAGTGGGCGTGTCTCAGTGACCAAGGAGCTGCTGTCAGGAGCGAGAAGAAGAAGAAGAAGAAGAAGAAGAGGAAGAAGAAGAGGAAGATGGCGAGAGGAGGCCTGAGGAGAGTAGCTCAGTGTTTGAAACAGTCCGTCAGCAGAGAGGTCCAGAGCAGGAACCACGTCAGGTAAAGATCTAAAACTATCCTCTGATCCATGTTCTACCTGGAGAGTGTCAGGAAGTTCAGACTCCATCAGAACCGCTCGAGCTCGAGTCGATGGTAACTTCAGAAGTTAGAGTTTTAATCAGGATAAGAACCAAAACCAGCTGGTGACATCTGAACGTGACTTTGAAAACCACCTTATTCAACTGTTAGAAACTGTGTGCGAACTTTGAAAGAAGTTCTAAATGTGGATAAATACGTTAAACAAGTGGTGCAATGCATTATTATGAATGTGTTTATCCACAGCTGTCACTCCAGATACTGGAAGTTAATGTGGTTAAACTCAAATAGCATGAACACATTCACTTTCAGTTTATTAGGTCCACCTACACCTGGGGATGTTCTGTTGCTGCTGTCGAGCTGTTTCTAAATTATACACAGATGTGTTTGTGTTCTTCCCTCATTGAAACAAACACTCAACACTAGCTAACACTTAAAACCCACTGTATTTAACGGTTATAAACAGTTTACACTAAATCTGCTTTCTATAAAAGTTTCATAACAAACTTAAATGTAGCTACGAGTGTTTCTTAATGCTGTCGTGTACACAGATAACATAATTAGCTGTAATAACATAAAAAACAGGTAGTTAATGTTAATTAATACTGTACATAAGTGGTGGAATGCAGCTAAGCATTTTTATTGAAGTACAATTTCCAGGCTCTTTTTAAAGTGTTTTTCAGCAGCTGTGACTCCTGATGTGGTCACTTGTGATTGGATAACAAGATAGTGAAAAATAATGTGGTAAAAAGCAGCTGTAATAATATGAATGCACTCAGTGTGCAGTTTATTAGGTACAGCTACACCTTGATTCAAGTCCATGACCATGTACCTGGTGCTGCTGTTGAATTACAGTTTTAACCATCATAATTAGTTAATATGTCACAAAGCTTTTGAATCCACAAAGAGATGTTTCCTCTGCATCCTGTTTTGTCGTATCTCTGGACATCCACAGTCATCTGAGGTTTAAAATCCTGCAGAGGAAGTGGCTCTCACATGCCGGCTAAGATAACATAAGATAACCATTTCTCTCCCGAGGGGGGAACACAAGTCCAGGTTCGCCTCTGGCACAATGTTCAGAAGGTGGCACATTGCCTGTAAGTGTTTCTCAGGGAAAAGGGAGATGGTCTGCACAGTTGGTTTGAAAAGTTTCCTCATTAAACGTGTCTGAGCTTGTAACATTCAGTTTGAAATCCACTTTGTGTCACATGCTGGTCCTGTCCTGCGTCTGTATCGTGTTGGGGTCAGACCTCGTGCACGCTGTCCTCTGAAGGGGTATTTCTCAACTGTACTGTAACTATACACCAGAGAGGACTTGCCAGTTTTAGGTCCCTGCCATGTGACAGCTGTATCACGTTTCAGGTTGTAGTGAATTTACTTTCTTTGGAGAGTTCTGCAGACCTGTGAGGGAACAGAAATTCAAATGACCACATTATGACAAGCACACCATCGGTTTCATGTAGAACACAAAGGATTTAACGGTTGAACTATGAATTCTGCTGATTTGAGCCTTTAACAGACTTTGGTATCTGTGTTTATGACATGCACGACATAAATACTTATTTTACAGAATAAACAATGCAGAAAATATGTATTTATGTTCACATTTTACCCCCATAAAGTGTTTTCTTTCTGTTCCTAGTTGTTTATGGTTAAACACAAAATATCAAGCCTCAATTATATTTCTGTCATAAGGGTTCGATCACGACATCTAAGAAATCAGTGGTAATTCTTTTCCCCCCCGATCATATCAAATGAATCGGTGATATAACGAGTGGTAACACGTGGTGACACTGTGTGCTTCCAAACCGTCCGATGCCAGGGACACTGTGGGTCACAGGTGTCGTGGGTCACAGCCAGAACTCAGCAGGACGCTTCTGTCACGAGCAGCGTGACTTGAGTTGGTTCATGAACTTCAGTGACCCGTCCCGGATTAATGAGTCCTTCCATTCATGGTGTCAGGCAGGAACTGACTCAGGATTGGTCTATTAATCGATTAGTCGATTGTCAGTCAAGTACTTTTTTTTTACATTGGCTCCAGTAAAGTGGTGATTTGTCATCCAGAACTCGTAGTAAATGAGGCGTCCCTGACCTTGTCTGTTCTGGTTTCCTGGCTCACCTGTTTTATATAAATGACAAGAGCTGGAGAAGTGTTGTATGTATAAACTGTATCAGTATGTCAGATCCTTTCAACACCACTTTCCTGACCCTGTTGGTTTGTTTTGGGACCAGGTATCTGTCGTCATGTGGGATCCTGATGACACGGGTGCCTCCCCTCCTGGGTGCGGCGGCCATGTCAGGGCGTGGCGTCGTGCTGCCGGCCCGCAGCTTCTTCAACCTGGCTGACTCCTTCTCCAAGAAGAAGGAGTACTCCGAGAGACGCATCATCGGGTGAGTCTGGTTTCAATTAGACCTGGTGTTAGCGTCCGTACTCAGTGTTCTGACCACAACTGGTCACTGGAGACACATTCTGATGCAGGTTGTGAAGAGCTTTCCACTCGTGATCACATCTCCTGGAATGGATTTTCACACCGGGTCTGACATTGACCCGACAGTACTTTTGTCATGTGGTCTCAGAAGGTTGTTTTTTTAGATTTGTTCTCTGATATATCATCTGTGGCTGTGGATCAGGAAATCGATCTGGTGGAGCTGCTGGTCTACTGATTGATCCCTGGCTCCTCCAGTCCGCATATCGAAGTGGTCTTGGGCACTGAACCTTAAATTACACGTGTGTGGGATAGAGAACCAAGATGGTACCTCGTATGCAGGACGTTGTGTTATCTTGCTGTGGTCTGTGACTCTGTGACTTTATTACTCTGCGACTCAGAGAACTCACTCTGACGTGTAACCTTAACGCTTGATGGTGGGCATGCCTGATGCTTGCCACTGGCACCATTGCTATAGCAACAACAACAACACCCCCACCGAGAGCAACCAATCAAACATTGTCAGCGTTCCTGCTGACTGTCAATGCAATGCTTCAGGGACGTCTGCAGGAAACAAACTCCACAACCAGATGAACACACACCAGGTTCACCTCTCCGGCCTCATTCTGACACTTGATGTGACGTCACCTCATTCAAAGGGACTGAACGGCCTCACACTTACATACACGTACATGTGTGGGCTTTGTTATTATCCACAGAGTAGATCATCTGATTAGACGTTGAGTGTCTTGCTGCAACATTTGCATATTACTGAGGGAAAAATCAATAGTAAAAATAATTTAAATCTACTTTTGCACAAATTGCTGGCTTCTATCTACTCATTCCATAGATCTCTGTCTGAGGAGCACATATGTCATCATCTTACTACCTTCACACTTGGCACGTGTATTGTTAAGGGTCCAAGGAAATGCAGTATCGGATTTGGTGTCCATTTTTGATATATAATAATAATAAGAATGTACTTTGAATAAACAGTTGACGAGCCTTCTGTAGAGGCAAAAGAAAAAAGAAACCAATATTACCAGCAGCACATTCCAAACAGACAGGTTTACAATGGGCACTGCACCAGTACAAATAATTGAAATCTATTTTTGCATAGAACAAGGGCGGAGGATTTAGTTCCTCATCATTACACTAATCCTCCAAAGACCAGTTTGAACAGAAGGAATAATAATATTGAGCCTAAATGATTCACACCAGATTATAGTGAACTTTGCTTGTAACAATAAAAACTGTTTATTGATGATGCATAATCACAAAATAACACAAACTAAAACCATAAGTTCAAACATGGGTTCATGTTCTGAGTGGCGCTGCCTCCACCAGCTGAGACCTGACATATGTGCCTCTGTGTGACGCACTGAATGTCCTCCTCTGTTCCATAGAGAGGTCGTAATCACTAAATCTGCTTGTATAAATAGACGCAAGCGGCAGCAAGCTATTTCCCCTCAACTGGAGTGAGGCACTTATACAACACTAGTCGTATAATCTGTCTCTCATTCACTACATCTTGTCTTTATTTAGTTTCTCCTCTTCTCTTTGTCTGTTCTCTTTCTCCTCCCTCCCTCCCTTTCTGTCTGTTCGTTTCTGACCCAGTTGAACACCTAACCGGGTCGCGAGTCGTGTCAGTCTTGTTTCGTGTTATGTCACAGTCGCTGACCTTCGTCTGCTTCGTGACGTGCAGCTCTGCATGTTGGTATTTGCACAGTGGAGCTAACGACACGTTCCTCTCGTCCTTCACTCCTCAGGTATTCCATGCAGGAGATATATGACGTGGTGGCCGGCGTGGAAAACTACCGCCTCTTTGTTCCCTGGTGTAAGAAATCTGACGTGGTGTTTCGGCGATCTGGCTTCTGCAAGGCCAAACTCAGTGTGGGCTTTCCTCCTGTGGTGGAGAACTACAACTCTCTTGTCACTACAGTACGCCCCCACCTGGTCAAGGTACGGCACTGCCTCCCAGCCCACGGCAGCTAAATGATCCTGAACGTATCTCTCTTCTTGTTGAGGCCTGTTCAGATTCAGTGATCAAAGTCAGATTCACCAAACACTTTTTATTTCTTGTCAGGCTTCCTGTTCAGATGGGAAACTCTTCAACCACTTGGAGACGGTTTGGCGCTTCAGCCCTGGTCTCCCGGGTTACCCTCGTACCTGCACCGTGGATTTTGGTGTAAGTAGAAGCACTTGCTGTAGAAGTCAAACCTGCAAAAAGATTTGTGAGAGGTTAAAAACAGAACGGGTGGGTGAAAAAAATGGATCAAGATCTTTAACATCTCTCAATTTCTGGATTCATATGAGAAGAATAAAGATCTAAGATTCTTTCATGCTGAGTGCTCGTATTTTTTCGAGCTTTGAGAGCTTTTAATAATAAAGCTGGAGGCCCGTTTTTACGTGCTATAAAGAAAAACGCGTGTTTTCCTCGGAGGAATTTATTTGTCATGTCCTGCCTGTGTCTTCATATGTGAAAGACAAACTCCGGAGAAAGTCCGGATCCCTTTGTCCAGACATTCTCTGGAGTTCATGTCTGCAAACGGCTCTTGTTTGTCCTCTTCTATGATCCTGTGTTGGTTCTTCCTCGTGTCAGACTTGGCATGTGTGCAGCTGCAGGTGTTGTGTTTCTATGCCGACCCTCTGATGTGTGTACAGTGTGACATTCAGCTGCTAACTTTATCCTCTCCGCGTCTTCCCTCAGATCTCCTTCGAGTTTCGTTCCCTCATCCACTCTCAGCTCGCTCACGTCTTCTTCGACCAGGTGGTGAAGCAGATGGTGTCTGCGTTCGAGCACCGCGCCTCCAAGGTATACGGCGCCGAGACGCCCATCCCTCGCGAGCTCATGTTCCACGAGGTTCACCACACGTAGCGCCGCCCCAGAGGCAAACACAGATATCTGATGCCAACACCAGAGAGGATGAGGGAGGAGAAAGTGTTAGTGAAAGTTGCAGTGCCTTTCTCACAGCTACGACCAAGTTCATTCCCAACTATTTCATATCTGATAAGTGACACGGATCCAGCTCCGAGCTTTCACCTTCATGCTCAACACTTCATTCAGTCGTTTCCACCGTCTGAGAAGAATCTGAGTTCTCAGGTTGTGAGCGTGAAGGTGAAACCACAGCAGCTCTGTCACGTGTGTCCTCACATCTGGAAACACCAGTCGTTCGCTTCACTGCTCTGACTGACTTATTTACTTGAACGACAGCTGCAGGAGACTTCATCTCAAAGCTGCAGCATCAGTTCATCTTCTGAAATAATGTTTTACCACATTAGATACAAATCGATTTATAATTGAATGATTTAGAAGCGGCTGAAAAAGCCACATTTCCCACAGTTTTATCGAGAATCAATCAGTCAGACAATTATTCTGCAACTGTTTTAATTATTGATTTAATTCATGTCAAACATATTTCTTTCTCAGATATGAAATTAAACTGAATATTTTTCTGACATTCTGTGGGAAACTAGAATAGACCTTTGTCAATATTTTCCGATATTTTAATGGATCAATATAGAAACTCATTTACAGATAATGGAAGTAATCCTACCTTTTTAACTGTGGCAATTCAAACTGTGGTTACATCAGTGCAGCTCGTTACAACACATTCACAAACCTTTAACTGGTTTCCGGTCAGATTCCAGTTCACAGTTTACATGGGTCCTCATGTCTGGATCATGTGACTGTCAGGGGTCGTCCTACAGGAGCAAGGTCAAAGTCTTCTGATGATGTGATGACACCAGCAGCAGCTCTAGTTAGTATTAGACTTCTTTCAGAATAAAAGACTTAATTATTGTTTTAAATAACATCATGTCACGTTATCAAGGTATTAAAACAACTGATAGGGCCCAAGTCTTGTTTATACACCACAGACAATCACATGATGAGAATATGTAGTAAAAATAAAGAGCAGAAGCAGGTGAGACACTGTCACTGGACATTTTGTTTAAAGAGGACGAGCAGGAGGACGTGTAAATGAAAAAAAAACAATCTGTACACTATCAGAAGCACAAACCTTCTCTGGGAGCTGAACTTTTATTTAGAGGGCTGTTTATTTTTTCTCAATATTATGCTCATATCATTGTTAGGAGGGCGATGCTGGACATGAGAGCTGCTGAATTATACAGCAGAGGGTGTTTTATTTCTTCTTAAGTGTGCAATGTGAGCTGTGTGTTATTTTAAATGCAGCTACGCAAACATGTAAACCAACTGTCGATGTAAAGGGCCCAAAACCGGCCGACGACACAGAGACACCGGCCTGTATTTATTTAACATCACAGGATAAAATGTTGTTTTCTGAGCGTGAACAACGAGACACATTTGACTAGTGATTGATCACATGATTGATCACATGATTGATCACATGATTGATCACATGACTTCCAACGAAGTGAATAGATCCAGGTCGTACGTGTGGACGTGTCGGCTCGGACGTGGTTTCAGTGAGGTCACCTGCCCTGAACCCACGTCGCTCACAGAGTGCCTCCCGGCCGACTGGCAGCATATTTATCTCTATTTTTAAACAATATACTTGTATTTATTACTCAGTTTAAAGTGTAAATATTGGTAATGAGATCACATTTTGAAAAGAGACGTGTATACACACACTGCTTTTAAAGGGACTGGGTTTGTGTCCGTGTGTTCGGGGGAAAGTTGAATGTTAAGAGACTTCAGACAGATTTACCAGCTGCATGATTTATAAAGTATTTTTTCTAAAAAAGAAAAACCCTGACTGACGTGTATTTTGTTTGTGTGTGTGTTTGTTGGGGGGGCGGGGGGGTGCAATCTAAACAAGAGTCGCCTCCTCTGGCTGGACAGAAATAGTTTCTGAGCATGTGAGCGGTAAGAATAGATGTAATAGACGGTTTGAAGCGTGGCTGCGTTTAAAGTCAAGTCTTTTAAGGTTTTAAAGGTCACGGCCAAGAACAGTTCTGTTGACCTTTGACCTTTGACCTTGGACCTGCGTCACTGAAGCAACGTCAAAGGTTGTGATTTATTTCCAGAGAAAGGTAACGTGGATCACTGGAGCTAAAAATACGTCCTGCTGGTAAGAAATGACTCCTGTTATTATCCTTATAATCATTTCCAGGTGTTTTTTCTTTCATTGCACTCAAAGATTAAGAGCAGTTGCAGCTTTTGATCATTTCTCATGATCTTCATCAGTTGATATCTAATTGTAATGTTGACATTTTTAGTTTGGAGTTAAACTGGCTGATGAAGATCCTGTAATTTGATCACAAGATCCACTGATATACTTTTTCCACAACTATTAGTCGAGATGGACTTTGAGTCTCTAACTTCTCTAAAACTGGTAAATGTCTCCAGCTGGTGAGGATCTTGTATGAAAGCTCCAGATCAGCCACGAACTGGACATTGTGGTTTGTGTGTTCTCCACAGCGGCCTCATCTTAAAAGATCAAGTTGAACTTTATCTTTTAACCACACATGAATGTTGAGCCTTCAAACTGCTCGTAAAAATAGAAACGTCAACATGAAAACAGGCCAAACTTCATCGGTGAGGATCATCATAAGTGATTGAAAGCTCCAGAACAGCCACTAAATGGACCTTATGCTGGGACTTACTCCTCAGTTAGTGTGTTTCCAAGGACGTTTGAAACTCAACTCATGGGGGAAATGGTTTTAACTTGAGTCAAACAAAGACAAGAGGTTTAAAAAGAAGCTGAATAAACAATGTAACATCAGAACTGAATTTATTAAATAAGAAAAAAGATTAACCATTAACCAACGTCTACATCGTACAAAACAGAACGATACCAGCTATTCGCCGTAATAATGTATTTATGTTGAACAACAGCGCCCCCTACTGAGATTTCTATGGAGTAAACTAGTTTTCTGTGAGTTGAGACGAGTGAACGCAGTCACACAAATACAAGTCAGAGTTTAAACAAGGCGACACCACAGGGTTTCATATCGTAAACGAATCCTCAACAATCCTCACACACATTCACACACATTCACACGTGAGCTGTAAAATGTATCGTCTGCAACGCGAGGCATGAAAACGAGAAAGATTCAAGGATCGTCAGGCGTCTGCGTAAACATTTAGATTTGACAGATTTCTAAACGGGCTCCTGGTGACACTGTAGGCACTCGTCATCCAGTCGTGTTCAAGAACAAGGGAATTTATTTGTCACTTCAGAGACACAAAACATCGAGGCGCTGTAAGAAAACTGGTTTAATTAAATCAAAAAGACAGATTTGAACCCACATCATTATTATCTGAGGAGAAACAAAAACATTACACAAGATATTCATATAAAATAAGAAAGAATTAACAAAAACATGCTACAAAGACAAAAGAATTACTGACAGACATTCCTAGCTAAGCTTCTTCTCATTCTCTGCTCGGTTTGCATCAGATACGTTTACTGTGTTAGTTTCTTCTTGGGACGTTTGACTTCTTAGAGAACAGCAGTGTGAACATGTGACATGATGAACGATGAGTTTTTGTGACAGGTCGAAGCCGCTGAGACGGTTCAGGTGGTTTTAAACTCGATGGCGTCTCCTCCTCCTGACTTAGTCGGATCCTCAAGAAACCGGACTGAGAGGCAGGAGGCAGGAGTTGAATATGGGGGGAGGGGAGGGGGGGGGGGGGAGGGGGGGGGGGGGGGCGGAGTCGCACTCCGACATACTCATGGCCAGTCAGTGTGGGCAGAGCTCGGTGGAGGTGGTTGCAGGTTCTCGGGAGGATTTTGTTTTTCTGTTCCTCAGCCACCTCCAGCTCCGCTCTGCCCGTCGAGTCTGTACAGCATCAGGTGGGGGAGTGGGATTAGAAACCCATGCCTCCTCCCATGCCGCCCATTCCACCCATGCCTCCCATACCACCAGGCATCTCCTTCTCCTCTTTGGGTAGCTCCGTGACGACGGCCTCGGCGGTGGCGAGCAGAGAAGCCACGCCTGCCGCGTCCAGCAGCGCCGTCCTCACCACCTGTAGAGACGGACGACACCAGGGTGAGTCACAGGACTTTACATTTCTTTCATTCTTTATGTTCACAACACAAGTTTAGTCCCATCTGTTAACAGATGGGACTAACCAGAACCGACTGCACTCTACCTTGGTGGGGTCGATGATGCCCTTCTCCACCATGTTGACGTACTCTCCCAACATGGCGTCGTAGCCGATCTCATCTGATGACTGGAGGATCTTCTCCACCACCAGTGAACCCTCCACGCCGGCGTTCTTAGCGATGGTCATGGCGGGGATACGCAGCGCCCGCCTGATGATGTCCACACCTGATTGGATGGAAAGGAAGCAGATTAATGGAAATGGCAGACTTTGTACTTTATAAACCTTCGGATTTGAAAACGTACAACATCTAAATGTGGATTTTTGTTATGTCTGCTTATGTTTGACATGAGGATTGACACCAGTTAAGCCTGCTTCTCATGATTTCATATATAAATAGCAGAGTTAGTTAAGAAAACAAATGCATGTGAACACCCTGAGTCTACATGAGAATTTGTTTTTTGAACTGTTTACCTTTGGAATCTAAATTCTACATCTCATGGTCAAACCCAGCCCTTAAACTCCACACTGATCCCTCACAGGACCTCTGTGGAGCCCAACTACTGAAAATCTGTCATCGCAAGTTTTGCTTCATCTGAGCGTGTGCATGTGTTTCACTGACCGATCTCCTGGTCAGAGTTGGCAGTTTGGATGCTATCGAGACAAGGGATGCAGCGAAGCAGAGCGCAGCCTCCACCGGGTACGATCCCCTCCTCCACAGCTGCCCGGGTGGCGTTCAGAGCGTCGGTCACGCGATCCTTCTTCTCGTTCACCTCCACATCACTCGTTCCTCCGATCTGAAACAGGAGCAAAAAGGTATCACCACTTATTTTCTGGAGAAACACCGTGGCACCGTGTCGTCATCTCGTCCTGTGTGAACGTCTGAGCCGCACCTTGAGCACAGCGACTCCGTCGGACAGCTTGGCGAGCCTCTCGTTGAGTTTCTCCTTCTCGTAGTCGCTGTCGGTGTTTTCCAGCTGCTCGAGGATCTCCGCTGCACGTTTATCAACCTCCGCGGTGCTGCCGCCTCCCTTCAGCAGCAACGTGTCGTCTTTGGTGATCTGCACCTCACCGACTTTACCGAAGTCGTGAGCCTGGATGTCTTCGAGGACCAGACCCAGAGCCTCATCCCCGAACACCTGCAGAGAGGACAAGAGAAATTAATTCAATAACTACACCTGCACATCCTCTCTTACTTTGAAAAGGAGGTGGACATTTAATTCTAAGAAGGTTTTTAACAATTCAGCAACTTGAGTCTCCAAATGTAAAACAAATGTTAACGTCTATAAGAGGCAACAAAAATATTCAAGATCTTTCTAAGAAATTTCAGGTTAATTAAAAATATTCTAACTTTATTAGGGGATTTAAATTCAGTGCTTTTAAAGACTTTAATCGTTGACTTACAGTGCCCCCAGTGGCGATGGCCATATCCTTCAGCTGGTTCTTCCTGTTGTCTCCGAAGCCCGGGGCTTTAACAGCGACCACCTGAAGCCCAACCTTCAGCCTACAAACCAAGATGTGGACATTTCGTTGCTTTCGGTGTCTTAGTTGCACTAACTCTATTCAGTGAAATATAACCAGACAGCTAATCTCTTAACAAACAGGACAAACCTGTTGAGGACCAAGGTGCTGAGGGCCTCTCCATCCACATCCTCCGCCACAATAACCAGTGGCTTGCGGTGCTGGTTGGCGAGCTCCAGAGCTGGAACAATGCTCTGGACGGTGGAGATCTTCTTCTCGCTCAGCAGCAGGTAGGCGTCCTGGAACTCGCACTTCTGACCTGAGAGAGCGAAGATGGTGTTTGTTACCGAGTCGGATGCGATGAATTCTAATATAAAAACAGCCGACAGTAGGAGAATCTTTACCTTTGGGAGAGTTGATGAAATACTGGGGAAATGTAGCCGCGGTCAAACTTCATCCCCTCGATGATCTCCAGCTCATCGTGCAGCGTCTTCCCGTCCTGAGACGACACAACACATTATTATTTACAGCCTTTGACTAATCTAACGTCAAGTCTTCTTACATCCGTCAGTGAATGAGGAAACTCACCTTGACAGTGATGACTCCCTTGCGGCCAACTTTCTTCATGGCATTGGAGATGATGGTACCGATCTCCACGTCTCCATTGGCTGAGATTGTAGCGACCTGAAGGAGAAAAATCATTGTTAAACCTGAGCGAGTAAAAAAAAGCTGCTGACGCCACACTGACCCGTCATCACGTTTTCAAATATACATTAAAAAGTTACCCGTTTACTCATGTTCAGTACCTGTGCGATCTCCTCTGGCGTTGTCACCGGCCTGGAGAGCACCTTCAGCTCGTTGATGACGGTTTCCACGGCCATCATGACTCCACGGCGGATCTCCACGGGGTTGGCTCCTTTGCTGATGGTGTCGAAGCCCTCCTTGGCGATGGCGCGGGCCAGCACTGTGGCGGTGGTGGTGCCGTCACCGGCCTCCTCGTTGGTGTTGTTGGCCACATCCTGCACCAGCTTGGCACCGATGTTCTTGTACTTGTCCTTCAGGTCGATGCTCTTGGCCACCGTCACGCCGTCCTTGGTGACCTTGGGGCTGCCCCAGCTTTGCTCGATGATGACATTACGACCCTGAAACGCAGAAAGACGGCGGTGAGATAAAAGAGTCTTGGTCATCAATGATCCAAAGTTTGATGGAAAACCAGTAGAGACGATATAGACATTTATTCTTACGTCACAAAAGTATGAAAGATAAATGAAAAACCAGTGAAGATAATAAGCCCTAACATTTTTTACCAGCTGTATGAATTAACTGACTTTTATTTAAATCAGACAGAACATTAAAAGGTTCATATATGTGAATCATCTCTAAATCTATTTGCGCTGTTAGGACTTGTATGAAAATGTATGTATTACACAAGTTTGATTAATTGATAAAGTCAGAGATCTATAAAATAATAGAAGGGATGTTATTAGATAAAAACCTTCCACCTTGCAGCAGATTAGACCTTTCTAAATGAGATTATAACTTTAACACCTTTTAATAGTTTTGTTTTTTAGCTCACTGACGATGCTTCACACGACCTGAACTGAACTCAGAGCTTCAAGACTTTAAAACCTTGAATCAAAGATAACAGAAGCTCCCTTCACCTTTGGACCCATGGTGACAGCCACAGTATCAGCCAGCAGGTCGACCCCCTGCAGCATGAGGGCGCGAGCAGTCAGCTCCGAACTTCACCTCCTTGGCGTAGCCTCGTGTGAGGTGAGGGGCCAGCGCCCGGCACACAGGCCTCACCTGCTTCATGACTGTTGGTAGACGAAACATCTCTATGGGGAGAGAGACACAGGACAGGGGTTAATAATCAAATCTGCAAAACAGTTTCTTTAATCCTGAACGTCCACAGAAAATTCAGAGTGCAGCTAAATAATGATTATCTATGATAGCGGTGTACTCTGCCCCCGGTGGTCAGCAGTGGAAGAACGTCCCACCCACCAGTGAATCAATGAGATGGAGAAACACCGTCCCAGAATGACCTTGCACTTACAGCACAGTCGAGGTGTTGCTTTCACCGGTTTATTATCCAGATATTTAATAAGTAGCTCAGTAAATTGATGTCAGGAAATATAGAAACATGATAGATCTTCAAAAATGATGCAGTAATAATGTAAAGTAAAATCAAAAAGGAAAAATTGGATCTGGCCGTTTTCCCTAAAGCCCCTCAGGAAAAACTGTCATCTGCCCGGTAACTAAATCTCCTTGTTCTCTACCTGACAAACGCTTTTAGATCAATTGATCCGTTGTTCCAACAAATAAGAGAAACAACGAACGAAGCGAGAGGATGAGACGGAAATGATGCATCACAGAGGCATTTAAATCTTAAATAACATACAGATATTATTCAGGCTCTTCTTGTAGAGAGGTGCAGCGTTTGGCTGGTATGTTTAAAGAAGGGCGTGTTCGGAAACAATGTAATTTATTTAAATGAAGCACTGACACTTTTCTTTGTGTCACGTGATGAGAACCTGGACATTTTACATTTGTGGACTGTTGATGTTTAATTTTTTCGTTACCATTTTGTCAATAAACCGACTAATCTGGAAAATAAAAGAGAATTTAATGTGGTATTAATTAATTAAAAAGGAAAGTACATGTTGATCGATGACATGTTGACAGTCATTGCAAAACATTTCACTTTTGAATGTTTTACAGCTTCTGGACTGTTGATTTCTCTACGTCCACTGTTCCATTGATATAATTGTTCATTTTGAAGGTTGATCTGATTTGAATTGTTAATTCAGAGAGTTTTTTTAATACAAAAGATCTGGTTTGAATTATACTACTGACGACACTCATTCATCTTATTAGTAATGAGAACTTAAAGCTGTAAGATCCTGGATCAGCTCACAGAAACGAATGATCACAGTAAATACATTTAAACAGATAATTCTATTAATCCCCAAACCCACTTCCTGGTGAACCCACGTGTGTTCGTCAGGTCGCCAGTCACAAGGTCAAATTGCAGAAGCACGCGCCTCCTCATCCCTGATCAGATCCCTGATTAAAATCCATTGATCGATAATCACCCCACGTGCTTCTTAATGAAGGACACTGTGGATATCACTGTTTCAATTATGAATATTAATAGAGTTGATTAGAACTGGTCTCCAGCTGCTCTTCAGTCGGACGAACATCACAAACCGGATTCCAATGATACTAAACATCGCGTTCGCTTTGAATTCACAGTTTACACAGAGACACTGAGACATTTTGACCAACATGTCCTTGTAGCTCACGATGGAAAAAAAAACCTCCCCTCTGCGCGACATGAACGCCGAACAGTCATCGTCGTTTCACCGGAGACAACGTGGAAATGCGTGGAAATGCGTGGAAATGTGCGGTAACACGCGGAGCTAGCTCGGAGCCGAAGGCTGCTGAGGTCACTAGAAGGTGTTTTAACGAGATGTCAGGACTTACTTCAGGTGTATCGGTGCTGGAGCTGCAACAGGACTCAGTGATATAACTGCAGCAGGGAGGACAGGAGCGTGTGAGACAGACAGGACCGCACATGGTCCAGCACATCCGGGGACTTTACCGGCACGCCCCGCCCCCTGAATAACCAACAATCTGCTTCAAATATCTCTGCTTTATCAGCTGTTAAATCTAACTTCAGTCCTTATGAGTGTTAATGTGTCATTTACTGAGTTTGATGTTCATTTACTTTCTGTAAACGATTCTTTAAATAGTGTTTAAACTCGTTTTATTCAGTTTATGCTCGTTCCGGGGTGGCCCCTTCCAGAATTTTCTGGCGTTCCATTGGAGGGGACAGAAAGGTCAAGGTTTATATTGTGCAACATTGCTCCAACTTTAAACGATTAAAAATGACAAAAATCCTTGAATTAATAATGTTTTAAATCTTTTTGTGGATGTTTTCATGAATTGTGATAAAATGTAATTGTTTAAATGAGGATTTCTCCGCTTTGTGCGGATTTTCGGGTATTTCTAGTCAGGCAGAGAAACGGCCGCCTCGTCCACTGCGCATGCGCGCTCCAGAATCTTCCTCCTCACGTGTGGACGTGAACCGGTTCAGTGTGACGATCCACGCTCCTGACGGACCCGACAGCAGCTCCACGCAGAACCTCAACCCACGAACACGTCCAGACAAACATGGTAAGACCCGTTTAAGATTCTGTGGGACTAGAGAGCGAGGGAATGAAAGACCCTCGTCCATCCTGTGGCGGTGATTAGCGTTAGCGGCTAACGTTAGCTGTCGTTTACATCCACTGACAAGGTCAAACCGCTGAAAGTCACGTTTATCATCGTGTTTCATAAACTGTGAAAACACGGTGGAGAGAAAAGAGGAGGCGGGAGGCTTCGGTGTCTGTCGCCGGGGATCGAACCGACAACCTCGTGACGGAGTAGACCTGCGGGACCATCCACAGAACATGCGCGGAGAGTTAATGTCCTCAGTCACTGCAGCAAACACATGGAGCAATGAATGAAGTGTCCAGAAACAGACAGGAAGTCCAGTTTACAGTCCATTGTTTTAAATCTCTTATTCTGCATTAAACATGCTTAGTCATTGAAGACTAAGAATTACACTCATGTCATCTTCTTTACTTGCCCATGAAAATGTCAGATCTCGAGCTGAATCAATTAGCCGATTAGTCAATAAGTCGATTGACTGACAGCTGTTTTGATAATAGTTTGGAGTCATTGATAAAACTACAATGACCACAAATACTAGTTCCTACTCTTAAATGTGAACGCTAATACAGAGAAACCAGTTTTGCCAACATAGTCCCATTAAAAAGAAATATTCAAGTCACTATCTCAGTCAGATTCATTGAATCTTTGTCTGCTGACATGTGATGGAGTAGATGTTTGCAGCGAACTGATCATTTAGTTTATCATTGCTGCCATTGAGAAGCACTTAATGTGGATTTTGAAAAGTACTCAGTAGGTAATGAAACCATTGAGCAGCATTTAGATAATATGCACATGAATAATAATTATAATCTAATAAATAATGTAGTTTATTAGTGGTTACTTAAAATGTGGGTACTTTGTACTAAATGGGGACTTTATCTTGAAACAGAGTTTTTCTACTCTGTGCTGCTCTTACTGTTTGACAAACTTCTCAATGTTAATGCTTGATTCTATTTGCACAATATCCAGAATGACCTGATCATGATTAAATTTGAAGCGGTGGGGAGATTAACTCACCAGAAATCATCATCGTAACAGTTTTATGCAACTGGTTCTCCTCAAACCACCTTGTGTGAATAAGAGAAGCTTCTGGAAAGACAGACCAACTGGCCCTGGCTGTTATCTCATGATGGTAAAATCCTGGAGGACATTTCATCACAGTTGACGTTGTTCAAACTGAAATCCTGAGATGCCTCCAGGTTATCAGTGGGCGGGCCTAGTCCTCCCCCTCCGCGGGGTAAAAGATCACCGTGAAGGATAACTGCAGTGACCCCACCATGTCTGCCCCCGTCAGTAAACTGAGATCAACCCCCACCTTCCTCCACCTCCTCCCCGGACGACCTTCACCCAAGGCCACTGCTGCATCTGCTGCTTTTTGAACTGTCGTCAGCTGCTGTTTCAAATCAGATTAAACTGCTTGGAAAATGTAGCTGAATGAAGAAACGTTGACTTCACACAGGCAGCCTCTTGTTAATGTTTACGCTCTGTCTGTAGACTTATCACTCCTTTCTTTCCCTCCCTCGTTAACAGAGCAGCTACAAGTGCTGATTAATCATTTCTTAGTTTTACCCTGATCTGTGGAATCAATCACATTTTAAGTCAAACTTAAACTTGTGCATTTTTATTGTAGTTGTTTGATTAGTGGATGATTTTAATTATTTAAGTGAGAAATTAATGAGAAGTTAACGTTTGTTAATATCTGAATACTTTTGTTAACGATTAACACAAGAATCCAGACGCTTCACATCGATGGAAGCAGCCATATTATTGTGGATAAGTACTATGAAGTACTAATACTCAGAAAAGTGATACTACATAATTATGAACTGTAAATGTATTTAAAGGTTGGATGCAACGATCCTGGATATCACTCGTTTGATTACAGAATGTCTACCTCACACCAGTTACACTTTTAAAGTAACTAGTTCCTGTTTTGTGTTGAATGTCTGTCTTGAAGTTAGTTACGTGGGATTTTAAAGTTGCATTACACAGACCAGAAGTAAAAGTACTTTAGTGGGTTTTGTGTAACAGAGCCAGTATTTAGCTCAACACCGCCCCTAGTGGCCACCTTGTGTTGTCACATTAAACCTCAAGGCTTTTCACTGGTGAAGTGTAACTTGAGGATCATCGGCTCATTTCTTCTTTATTTCCAGGCCTTCAGAAAATTCCTGCCCTTGTTCGACCGGGTGCTGGTGGAGCGCCTCACTGCGGAGACCGTGACAAAGGGCGGCATCATGCTGCCGGAGAAGTCTCAAGGCAAAGTGCTGCAGGCCACGGTCTTGGCCGTCGGACCTGGTGCTGTCAACCCGGTAATTCTCAGCGCGGTTTAGTTTATATCTTTTATTATTTTCAAGTTCTATACATTGGATTGATGTATTTACAATAAAATGATATATTTGTACTTTTTTCTTTTGTATTTAGAAAGGAGACATGCAGTCTGTCAGTGTGAAGGTCGGAGAGAAAGTTCTCCTCCCAGAGTACGGTGGAACTAAAGTCGTGCTGGACAACAAGGTGCAGTAAAGTTCAAACTGAATCAGTTATGATTAGTTTCTGTTGTGTCTTCTTCTTTGGTTTAATTTGTCCCTTTTCTTATTCTGTCCTCAGGACTACTTCCTGTTCCGTGATGGAGACATCCTCGGTAAATACACCGAATGAGTCTGTTTTACATCAAGTAATCAATCCCCCACCGGAGAGAAGAAATTCAGTTGCCGCATTCGTGTCTGTCTTTTCTTTTTTTATGTTTTTTCAATTGTAAATAATTATGATCTCATTTTGTTACAATAATAAAGTTGAACTGTGGATTGTTGTTGTTTTGTCTCATGATTTCATGCTGCTCCTGTTTAATATTCACTACAATCTTGAATTATACGTTTGTTATGTAGTTTATGACTCATGGTTTTTCCCAGTTGACAAAACTTTGATTTACTTCTATATAACCAAACAGAAAAGGACAAGACATGAGTATGGAGATTTATTTCCAGCTCAAACACAATTGATCTCACTTTGACTGATGTAATTAATGTTTTATAGATGATGCGAAGCTGAGAAACTGTCAAACTAACAGAACCATAAACCTCACGACTTATTAGAATGTGAGAGACCTTTGTTCTTACTGATTCACAAAAATGTAAAACTGGTTTATCACTGAAGAGACATTAAAATAATGATAAATAAAACTGGTGCAAGAGTTTCTGTTCTTTGTTCAAACAACAGGATGTAAACTTATTGTAATAATAGATCAACAGCTCTACAGAAGCACAGACGGCCCCTGGACACAGACTCCACTGACTGAAGGTTTGTGTCTTTGTGGTGAACTTTATAAATCAAGTGGTATTTTTGCAGTTGTGTGACTTTGTGTCCCTCTGAGCCGTTGGTGTCTGTCACATCGATATGTAGTTGATTTTTGTCTCCTTTTGCCTTCTAGTCATCGATTTGTGTCTCTGTTGTTGATTTAAGTCTTAGTAGAGAACTTGTGGATTGATTTTCATCCATCACTGTTTATGAATGTGTTTGTCTCTTTGCAGCCTGTTCTTGTCTCTAGTCAATTCTTGCGTTTCTAAAGTTTTAAGTCTTTGTTATTCATTCCATGGTCTTTTTGTCTCACTTTGCAGGTTTGTCTCTTTGAGTCCTTTTATGAATGTTTTTCTCTCTGCTTGTTTGGGGTCTTTTTTCATCAGTTTCATCTCTATGGAAATGTTTTGTCTCTTTGTGGATTTGAGTCTTATTTAGTCTTTTTGGGTATGTGAGTCTCTGTAGTTGTCTCTTTGAAGATTTGAGTCTGTAGTTTTGTAGATTTGAGTCTGGTTGATTTTGTAGATTTGACTCTGACCTTTCAATAAGGAAAATAACTTCCTCGTCGTGCTTCACCACAAGTACAAACTAAGTGAAATACCCGTGTGCAGTATAAGTACACAGATGAAGTACAGTACAGTACAGTAACCACGAAGTGAATCACCGACACGACAACAGCGCCACTGACGAACATCCGGGTATTCTGTCGAGATGGTCATGGCGGAGGGTTCTGCAGTTCTCAGGAGGAATCGGCCTGGAACCAAGGCGAAGGTTTGTTTCCAGCCACCGGAGCTTTCCCGCATGGTTTCTGACACGTCGGCCACACGGACACGGGGAAGCCGCTTCACCTGAACCGTGTTTCTCCAGCACGCGTCTCGAATCCGCTCCTCGGTCCCAGACAAACACAGGAAGGGCCGGACCTGGAAGCGTCCAGCTAAGTTAGCTGCTAGCTGCTAACCGCTAGCCGCTCCTCCTCCGTCTAGTTCCTGGAGTCGAAAGCGAGCCCGGGTTCTGCGTCCTCCCCTGGAGATCTATTCTGGTTAATTGTTGCTGGTTCCAGTAAGAACTTGACCCGGTGGTGGATGGAAGCCACCTACAAGCACATGAAGTTAGCCATGTTGCTATTTAGCCGCGTACGCTCGTTAGCTTCGCAGGAAGAAGCCGCATCCCGGCTATCGAGCTAGCTAGTGACAAGTTAGCTTCTTAGCTGTGAGTGACCTGAGAGAAACAAAGATTTGTATAAAAACGATTTCCCCGTTAAACGTCTCCTGTGTCCAAACAGCTTGTTCCAGACCCATGGTCTGATGTCTGAGGAATATAAACATTAATACAACACAACCTTTCACACTCGTGTTTTGAATGGAGGTGGTTTTAAGCTATATCTTGTCTCTTGTAGAGAAAATCTGAAAATGTGTTAAGCTTTGAACCAGCAAGTCTAAATCTGCACTGATACAACAAGTCAAATCAGTGGCTCGATATTGTCCTTTCTCCCTTAAATCTCTCCTTAGCTGACAAGTCAGAAGCTAACTGTACGTCCATGTTTGTTTAGTCGATTGTGGGTCGATATTGTGCAACAGCTATGTAATCTGCTCCAGTCAAGCTACAATGTGCACTTTGTCCACTCTGACTGGAGACTAAGTGTGTCCTCCCTCCCTGTGCAGGACTTCTACAACTGGCCGGATGAATCATTTGAGGAGATGGACAGCACGCTCGCTGTCCAACAGGTGTGTTGTCATGTTGGCTCTTTTTAAAGAAGTGCACACTAGTAGAGACTTTTCATTTTGAGTGGAGGGTGAGTCAGCTCCTACATAATCCTTTATTTCATTTCATATATATGTATGTACGTATAGATATATATGATGAGTTTTGAATAATGGTCGTTTTGATTTGTAGTTGTTTCACAGGCTGGTTGACAAACAAATGCAATAATCTCATCATTAAAAGCTGTGGCTGAACGAGGATGTCTTCTAATATGTGTTTGATGGCTCTTGTTTCAGTACATTCAGCAGAACATTAGATCAGATTGCTCCAATATCGACAAAATCCTGGAACCTCCGGAGGGTCAGGATGAGGGGGTGTGGAAGTATGAACACCTCAGGTAAGTGGGGGAAGACCATTTTTGAATATAGTCTTGTTAGCCTGCATTTGTTAACATTTGAAGAACAGGCTTCATGCCTCTGCAGCGGCCCGGGTCCGACTCCAGCTCCCGACCATTTGCTGTTTGTCACCGCCCCCATTTCACACCTGTCCTGACAAATAAAGGCCTAAAATGCCCCCAAAAATAAATACTTAAGAAGGGTGCTCTGAGAGCGCATATCTCCGCTATAGGCTAAAGGCCTATCTCGCCAGGTCAAAACAGACTTTCACATTTCTTATCTAAACTTGTGGTTCCCACCATATTCCATTTGGTCCCACTACAGGTTCATAATGAGCCACATTTTTACACTTCTTATAATAACATGATATAGAATAATGGGTTCTTTCCTGATCCATACCACATCCTTCAATGTCTTGTTATAATCTGTCTAGTACTCTTGCATAATCCTGCTAACTAATGCACAGACAAAAAATATTACATCACCTCTTCAGTGAAGGCAATTAAGTGATCCCAAACTTTGACAAGTCTAATCAAATCTGACAGAATATCATACTCATGCCTCTGTTTTGTTCTTTCTTGTTATGTCCTGTTTTTCAGGCAGTTTTGTCTGGAGCTCAATGGACTAGCTGTAAAACTGCAGGTAAGTGATCAAACTGAACAAATAGGAGTTAATATTCATTATTGTCTTGTGTTGTAACAAAACATATCCCCTGCAGATTTTCTCCTGACCTCTTTAAACTACCAAATTCAACGTTTAAATTTGTTGCAGCAAATTACAGCATCGTAGATTGAACCCCCCCCCCCCCCCCCCCCCTCCCCCAAAGTTATCATGTCTAGACAAATCTAGACATGTATCGTTGTAATACTAGTTCCTCCTCCTGCAGAGCGAGTGCCACCCAGACACCTGCACCCAGATGACGGCCACAGAGCAGTGGATCTTTTTATGTGCTGCCCACAAGACACCCAAAGAGGTGAGTCCGTCCTGTATGAACCCCTCTGCCTGATTTATTCGTATCTGCCTGTGTGTAAATTACAAGTAGAAACCGCTCTTACTCACAGTTGTGTGTGCGTTTTGTTCTGCTTCATCCATAGTGCCCTGCCATTGATTACACCAGGCACACGCTGGACGGAGCTGCCTGTCTTCTCAATAGCAACAAATACTTCCCCAGCAGGTCAGTCCCCTACAGCTCAGCCACTATGATTGATAAAGTAGTAAATGTCAGTGTGATAATGTGAAATGTTTGGCTCGTAGTAATGAACCTACAGAGAATAATCAGTTGAATCTGCTGCTCACAGTCTTGTAGTGAATCTTAGAAGGTTGGAGTGTGACAGGAGATCCAACAGGCACTTTGCTTTAAGAAAACTGACCCGATATCATTTAAACAGCTACCATCTATGTCCTTCTATTTGTCCTTCTAGGGTGAGCATCAAAGAGTCATCCGTGGCTAAACTCGGCTCTGTCTGTCGTCGCATCTATAGGATATTCTCTCATGCCTACTTCCACCACCGCCAGATATTTGACAAGTATGAGGTAGGTGTCATTAGAAAAGGCTTCTGTTCAGCTAGTAATGAATGAAGTGCTTTTTGGACGTGATATCCCCAAACTTGGGTCTGGACAGTTTCTTGAGTTTACTTTTCATATATGAAAAACACAGTAGGAGATTATCCAGGTCAGATGTGATCACAACAGCAACAGGTATCAGAAACATTTAGAAAATATTCAGGTGAGCGGTGGCTCTGGGTAGAGCAGCAGGAGGCAGGACATGACGTGGGTTTTTTTTATGAGCCCATCAACACTGGATTCCAGTGCATGTCTGAAAGCAGCTAAACACTCATACACCTCACATACAAAACAGCTCTTCCAGTTTGTTAAATAAATCTTCATTTTATTCTACTATTGTTATATACAGATTTCTGCATTTTCATTGAAATGAAGATAAAATACGTTGCTGCTGCTTCTTTGTTCGGTTTATTGGCAGGTGTCAACCAATGTCAAGGTGCATTACTCTACTACTGTATCTCTTATTGCCCTATGTGATAAATGCAATAGAACCAACCTTGGCTTTGAACAAAAGGCCAGTATTGTTACCTAGCAACTTTTGCTATGTCATTCAGGGGAGTGGGGTTTATTTTTGGCTTTGATATTTCCTATGTTTTCTTTGACCTTTTAACATGTCTTTGATGAGTGGTGGTAATATACTAAGACGTTGGTTGCCACTCACCTATAAACCGAACTAAGAAGAGGATTAGTTAAGAAGAGCTTGTAAGACTTGCAATAAATAGATAAATAAAAAGACAGAAAAGAGTTTCTGAGAAGATTCAGCTTCACAATGGCTAAATCTCCTGAATTGGAGCTACCCGACATAACAGTCAAAGCTATTCGCCTGCACATTGACAATGTCTTCACCAAGCTTACTGCGGACTGAGTGGAAGCAGTTAAAATTAGGTGAACCCAACAATGCCACAAAGTTTCTGTTGGCAGAACTTGTGATAAACGTGTCATCGACTGTGTCCTCCAAACTGTTGACGACTCTTGGATGTGACGGCATGTCCGTGACTGTAGAAAAGGTCTGGTCCACTCTGGGAGACGCACTCAGTCAAAGTTTAGCACCGGGCAGCTCAACCAGCTCTGAGAGTTTGGATCAATTCACAGAGTTGCTTGCAGAGGAGGTGACAGAGAGGGTCAACGCCAGCCTGCATTCCTACACCACCAGCACACCATCCGCTGGACTGCCACAGTGTCACCAGACCACACCCAACAAACTTCAGAAAATGGTCAGTTGTCTTTGCAAAGTGTTGAAGAAATCTGCTCGGGACATCGAGGGCTCGTTCAAGCCAAGACTGCGTAGTCAAAAGCCATTTGATCTTTTGAACAAGCTTCCTCAGGGTATAACAACCTCAACCTCTTCAGACAGTGACTCCTCCTCATGCAGTTGTTACTCTGACAGAGCATCAGTGGTTACTCAGAATCAACAGAGCAAGAGCAGTGACCGTGGGAAAAGTGAGGCTGTCCAGGAAATCCTTATGAAGGAGGTGAGCGACATCATCGAGCCCCTTGTGGACGAAATGTCAGAATCTGACCTGAGTGGGCTGATATCTGAATCTTCTCTGGAGTTTAAAGCTGCTGCAGATGAAATCTATCAGATAATTAGTGAAGAGGGGAGCGTCAAATCATCTGATCTGAGTAAAGGCTCCAAATTCTCAAAGATCTGGAAAGGAGTGGGGAAGAAGATCAAGAAGCTTTTGGAAAAGTGTTTTGCCACAGCATTGATGCTCAAGATGGGGACACAAGTCCGGAAGAAGTTCAGTAAGGCGACCCAAGTCCAGAGCAGTGGGTCAGTCAAGTCTCTGATGGATAGTGTGGAGTCTCTGCTTCTGACAGAGACCAAGCAGAGAGTTTCACCTGCGAACGCCCCCGTCCTTACCGATGCCCTCTACAGGTACATCACAACTGACATTTCAGTGGCGAGTCCAGATGAAGTGACGAAAGTGTCTGTTCGTAAGTCCCACAGAAAGATGTACGCGGACATACAGGAGAGAGTGACCAATTTCCTGCCATTGATGAACTGGTGGTTCTCAAAACAGGCCGGTGACTACACCAAGAGGGTGACCTCCGCTTTAATGGACACTGAATCAGACGCAGGATCTCCGGTGTCAGAGATCAACAGTGCAACGGAACAGGCAGAGTCCCGCAAAAAGATGTATGTCCGTCTCCTCATCGACCAGCTCGTCACTCGAGTGTGTGCAAAGTCCAAAGTGAACTTGTCCTGTGGCAAACCATCAGACCTCACTCGAAACCTGTTTGAAAAAACATGGGCCGAAGTCCAAGACATTGACTTTGACGTGTCGCCAGTAATAATCGATAAACTCCACAAGGCCGTGTTCAAGGACCTGTGTAAGACGTGGGACTGTCCAGGAATGCTGCTTCTTTCCATTCGTCTGAAGGAACCAGAGGTCGAGAAAAGAATCGCAGCCTCTATGAAAAGACACATGTCCAAAGAAACCGGCAGAATCTCCAGATTCTTCTCCTCTTTGAGCAGATTCTTTAAACGGTAGAAATGCTCAACCATTTTCTGTCAGAACTGTTAATAAAGAATGAAAAATACTCCACTTAGTTGTGTCTGTTCTACCGATGTTTCACTAGATGAGCAAATTATTAAGACACTAGTTTCGGTTTGTTCCTTTGTATCAGCCGTCATGCACAACAGTTGCATACAGATGCATATTCTTGGGTCACAGGCTCCCTTCTAACCGTGCTCAAAAATATTCAGAAAGAAAACCACACAAGCAAAAATAGAATATAAAAGGTGAGGGGTGTTCAGCTGAAATATGACACTTCACCACTAGATGTCACTAAATTCTAAACACTGAACCTTTAAGGCTCGTGTGCTGCACCTAAGCCAAAGGAAAAACTTTTCGTCAAAGCACGAGAGCCCTAATATACCTGTACAAATAAAGACATGGTAAAATAGAAATTACTTTATTTATATATGGTAGCAAAACCTTATATTAAACAGGCATCAGGGTAAAGACTAGAACGGGAATTGATAAGCACACACCCACGCATGTTTCTGGAACATGTGGGGAACATCCAGGCGAGGGGCGGAGCCTGTAGAGCAGCAGGAGGCCGGACATGTCGTATAAACTCTGCTGTGGAAAGTTCAGTGTTCAGCTCATCCACACCGGCGTCGGCCCTCATCACCAAAAGCTCTGGAATCTCCTCGTCTTTCCAAGTTGACGTCTTCGTCTTCTCGTTGTTAGGCTCCTCTTCGTCATCCTGAGATATTTATATTCTTCCAGTTTCAATCTGTCGTGTTAAAAATGTAAGCAACACGCCCACTTGTGAGTCCTGCTGTATTCTCACATGGACTCACTCTTGACAGTTTTCTAGGGGCTGGCAGGAAAGGTTTTGGGAAATGTCCTCAGCAGCTCACTTGGACATTAGTGCTTTCTTACATTTTTCTTACTGGAAAATGTTGGGAACATTTCAGTGCATGTTTGAAAGCAGCTTTAAAGTGTCAACCAGGCAGAATGGTGAAGAATCAGGATGCAGTTTCATAGCTGTGATCTGTGTGTGTGTGTGTGTCTCTGTGCAGAACGAGACGTTCCTGTGTCACCGGTTCACACGCTTCGTCATGAAGTACAACCTGATGTCCAAGGACAACCTGATCGTGCCCATCCTGGAGGAGGAGGTGCAGAACACGTCATCAGCCGGGGAGAGCGAGGCCTGAGATGCAGCTGCTGTCATAAGGGAGACGTGTGAAAACAAAATATCTACACATTACAGAGGAGACGCATTCACACACCTGCACACACACACACACGGATATATATGTAAACACATTACACACACTACAGTGTATTTAGGCTCCTGTCCAGTAACACTGTTCATGTCCCTCCTCCCCTGTCACCTGTGTCTCTCAAAGGACGTGAAGTTAAAGAGCGGGAGCAGAGTTCAGTCACTTCTGCAGGACGACACATTTTCAGTTCCACTCTCAGTTCTGTCAGATTCAGGCCGTGTCTCTGGAAACGTCTCTGTTCTAACACCTCCTTTTTCTTTATTCAAGCAGCTGGATTTGCAAAAAAAAAACAACTACGTAACCATGGTGACCTGTATTGTTGACGAAGGCACACACACTGACAGCCGCCCGCCCCCCCCATCTTTCTCCACTGTCATATTTTCTGATGGTGCTTCACTTTCTGTGTCTGCTTCTGTTCTGTTTGCTTGTGTTGCCTACCAGCCTGTTTTTGGGGGTGTCCCATGAAACGGATCTCTAAATTAACCGGCTCACGTAATGATGCTATTCAAACACTTTGTAGGTGTGTGTGGCTTGTGTGGTAGTGAACAAAGAACCTTTCTCTCTAGCTTCGTACGTGTACTAGCAGTCAGGTATTCGGTCTCCGAGGCGACGTCTCGGAGTGTGTAGGAGGCTCTTGGCTAACTCTGATCCTGCTTTGTGACATGTCCCCGTTTAATACCGTGTGAAATGTGCCTGATATTCTGCTTCCCTTGACTCAACGCTGCTGTACGCCGGTTTCTACCAATCTAAACATTCGACCAGTAAATGCCACGAGGAAGTTCTGACTATCGGCAACATTTAAGTATCTGAGCACAACCTCCCGTCTTTTACCCCCTCCCGCGTTAAGTTATTTTGTGGGAGGAGTCTTGTCAGTCCAACCCACTTTTTTTTTTTTAATGGACTAAAACATTTTGTTACTGTCGACATTTACATGATGTCTGTTAATAAAAAAGACCTATTATTCAGACTGGTGGTTTTTATATTACTGAGGTTACATCCACACTTTATATACAAACATTTGTGTGAATGTAAGGAAACAAACTGACGTGAAACTAAAGTTAAACTTCAAAAATAAAATAGGTAAAATGTACAAAGTCAACATTAATAGACATTTATTAAACCTGATGATGAATACATCATATACATATAACCACTTTGAACCCGTCACTCACTGGAGAATCTCAAATATACTTTAACTGGACAGAAAATCTGATTATTCTGATTATAATATCAAATAGGAGCAATCAGTGTTTTTTGGTCACATGATTAACAGTTGATTGAATATCATCGTATGAAACATCTGAAGACTTCGATGATGAATTATTAGCTGCAGCTTCCTCTCAAAAATAAAGTAATGTACATCACAATTAGTTCAAACCCAAATTTGCAGTTGTGAGTGAAAATGTCTTTAGATATTTACAACATTGTGCCTTTCATAGCATTAAAAGACAAGATCTAACATTTGCTCTCCGGACATATTGTCAATGACGGATGGTTTAATATTTTCCTGAAAAGAAAGAAACACTTCATACTTGTGGCAGGTAAAGTTGTTCAAGTTTCAGCTCAACTGCTGTCGTCTGAATAAAGAGTGAAATTAATGTTGGTTAAGAAATAACAGGAAATGTATCTACGACTATATTTTACATTATTGTCAACAAAACCAACAGTAAGTTGAGTTAATACTTTCTATCCTGTCTGTGAAACTCAGACCTGAGTCCACAGGTTCCTGCTGAAGATATAAACCTTTAAAAAAACCTTTTAAATCTAGTTTTTAAAAAGGGTCAAATCATTTCATTTAACTGCTGGACACTGGTTTTCAGCAAATGTCTTCAACCAATATATACTGTGTATGTATATATATATATATATTGTGTGTGTGTGAGACTGAATCAAACTAAACGACAGTGTGTTCGTGGTGATAAAGCAACATGTTGTTCAGATAAAGCAGAAAAAAAAACATCAGTCAGATCAACTCAAAGTAGATTTAGTATCTTCATGGATTGGTCCGACACTCAGGAAAATACCAAATGTTTTCTGAACAGGACACGTCAGTACCGTCTACGCTCTAAAGCAGGAAGCAGCAGATTAAACAGAAGAAAAAATAAACGTGTAACACCAACAGCAGCCGAACAAATATTAAATAATACTGTCAAACAAATGCATGATTGGACATAAACCATTTCCAGAATGATTCAAATATGGCCCCGGTCAGATTGAACATGAGTGTGTCTATAACATCCTCTGGTCGTAGTATCTGTCACTTGTCAACCTGCAAACTGTCGGTACCAAATATTCTGGAAGAGCTGAGTCTGACCTGAGGGGAGATATGAAGGTTTTAAAACATCTTGACGCACCAATAAAAAGTCTTGAGGGAGATGAGAGAACTTTCTCTGTTCAATTGAGAAAAAAATGTGTGAAACAGAAAAACCAAAGAATAGGAAAAGTGATATCGGTCCAAAAACAGGTGAATCCCTCGTTTATCACCAGTGTTCCATAACGTGCAGAAATCAGTTTGTGCTTCATAGGTGTGTGTGTGTGTGTGTGTGTGTGTGTGTGTGTGTGTGTGGTTTCTATGTAAAGGTTCGGACTAAGATCCAGTCTCTAAATAAAACGTCATTATGGCTTCAATAAAAACATTTTTAAAAAGTGCAGAGTTTCAAAAGTAACAACGGCCGATGAAGAGTCGGTGGAGACTTCAAGTCTTTTCTCCGTTGATCCAACACTGTTTGAATCCTGGAGTTAAACTCCTGGAGGAAAAGTAAAATCCGTCTGATTTGCTGCTCACATACACGTGACCTCAGCTTTCCCTTCTTCCTGCTCGAAGCCGTTCTCCTCCAGGTGGGAGAGGGCGCTGGGATACCCCCCCCCGAACACGGGGAAGCCCCCGATGCCTCCCGCGGTGGGAGAGAGCTCCTCCGGCGGGACGGTGGCGCTGCTGACCGAGCGGCTCACCGAGCGACTGGACACGTCGCTGTGCACGGACAGGGTCTGGACACAGGAGACAGACGTTAGGTCACAGCTCGGAGGAATCTCACATCTCACACGACCGAACAAAACTTATATTTATACACAACAAGGACAGTTTGACATAAACATGAGAAGGTTCAAAGTTTCCAAGACTTGAGTCTCAGTTCACTCTGTGTGAGGTGCAGTTCTGAGTTTGTTCACCAGGGCGCAGTGATGCCACATAAACATCAGCTTTTCACCAAATTCCATTGAACTTATTCCATGAAGGTTTGAACCCTTTTTCTTTTTGAAAGTGTAAAACAATCCCCTGAATGTTCGGACTCCATCTCCCATCATTCCTCTCACCTGGTTCCTCTGCTGTCCGGCGGTCTGACCTCTGACAGGCCTCTGCAGAAACACCACCTGCTTCGTGGCCAAGTTCCCGTCACTGCAGAGGGATCATGTCATATTATCATAATGTTATATTATATGTTAACAGCATCCATACACAGCAGACCCAGTTAATGATTAAGATTAACATTACTGTGGATACAGGAAGTGTTGAGCTCACCTGTCGTGTCGGATGATGGGCGTGGGCAGAATGCACGTGAGCAGCCAACCGAACTCCGCCAGAGTGTGAAGAAGGGGCCCGTAGTCCGTCTTCACGTTGGAGCCCTGCAGGAAGACAAACGCGTCAAAGAGACAGAAAAAAGAAGATGATAAAGAACATGGAGATAATAAAACGTCCGGGCTGCTTTTCATCTTTTTTAGTTCTTCTAACATAAAAGTGGAGACGTTTTGTACAAAGCGTATTTCAACACTTCAGTTCACTATGTTGAAAATAACATTGTAAACACGAGGTGGGGAGATGGTTGTGGGTTTTTAATACGTATGTTTTTGTCCACTTCCTGGACTGCAGTGTCAACGGTTTGGCCAGTAGAGGTCAGCATTTTCAAATTGGTGACTGAGCGTGTACATTTTCCTCCTGATGTACTTCTCAGATGCTAATGCTGCCATGACGTCATTCAGAGTCTGCGCTCTAGTGATCAAAGGAGCCTCTCAGCTGTCAATCATAATGTCTATGCCTACCCCGTTTTTTATATAATTAACTAACTTAATTAAAACCAAAATCACTTAGTGACGAAGATTTTGCGTGAAAAGAGTCAAACTTCTCTATTCTCCTTTTCTTCCTGTTCACATCTCTGCTCGTTAACGGGTCAGTTCACCTGAGTAACGACATTTTTAACTGTGGCTTTAGCACCAAAGAGAAAAGGCCCAGAAACTGTGACGATGGCAGATAACGCGTTTATCGTTATGTGGGTCAACTGACACTCGTCCTCAATCCTCATCAGTCTGCTACTGACCTCGATGACGGTCCACTGCTCCACCACGATGGTGTCATTGGCGGGAGGAGACGTGCTTCTCTCCTCATAAACAAACAAACCCTCCAGGGATCTGGGCACCGGCTCACCTGAAGAACACACAACACACACACAAACACACACGTGTTAAAGCTAACACAATAATTATCCAACCTTCATTGTCGGGAAGCAAACACATCTCATGTTCTCAGCTGTGAGTCGGTGGAACACGTCGGTGGGAGAATGGGAGAGTGACACTGGGTTGATAATGACCCAGTTCTTAGAAAGAGGGGGGGGGGCTGATTCAACCTGATTTCAGATAAATCTGTGTCAGAGTTTATAATAATAAGTCACAAGACCAGGGGAGGTGCTCCACTTGTTTTATAACCATCTATCACAACGGGACGGTTCAGCCCCTGGGTAGTGGTTCGGCTCCGATGATCCCTGAACGCATCACGGATCAGCTGAGGCGTCTGTGTATCAGGGTCTAAATCCTCATATTCAGTGATATTCAGAACCTGAGATAATGTGTGTTGTGATTTTGCATCTTTAGATCGTCTGTGAGCTCATGTCAGACATCACATTTCACAGCGTGAAACCTGAACACACTGAGACGAGTAAACATCATGGATCCTTCAGAAATCTTTGTTTACATTATGCTTCATGTTTCTATTAAAATGAATCAATATCAGCAGATTAATGTTTTTTTTAAACCCTCAAATATTGATTTTGGCATCAGCCTTAAAGATCCTGCACCAGTCCGGCTCCAGCACGAATGTCAAAGTGTGTATCCATATATTTCCATTTATATAATGTCCAGGCCTCTGAGGTCTAGAGAAGATCTGCTGCTCTGCAGACGAACAGGAAGTGAGGTCGCCAAGGTCGGGAAGACGCCTCCAAATATAGACGCAGTGGAAAAGAGAAGCCACAACAGGAAGAGACGTTTTTATACGTATGTGTGTGAATCAGTTTTAATTAGAAAAGATAAAAAATGCCGAGAATCGAAGAAGAAGAAAGAGCAAGAAAGTGACACTTCTTCAGTGACTCTAAATATAGGTTTAAAGAAATAAAACAAACAAGTATTAATACAATGAATGTCTAATACGTTGGATCAACACCAGACCAACCTCTCGGCGTGTCCCAGTAGACGAAGGAGTCCACCAGCGACCAGCCTTTGCGGTAGTAGGCGGTGGTCAGCTCCAGCCAGTCTGCCTCCAGGGCACTGACCACCTGACCCTTCCTGGAGACACGCATGGAGAGTGCCCCCTGGTGGTACTGACAGGCCAGCGAGTCCAGAGGAGCACAGCCTGGAGCCCAGGAGTGGAAGAAGACCAGCAACCTCAAGTCTGGAGGAAGAGGAGGAAGAGGAGGAAACTTAGACTCAAAGATAAAACTTGACATCAATCGTGACGTGAGCATGACGACGAGCAGAGACGACCTCACCAGGACTGTAGGTGTTCTCCTCCAGCTCTGCGTCTCCAGGAGGAGTTCGGGGAGGGGAGCGAGGAGGAGAGCGACAGCCCCTCTTCGGACTGTGCACTCGGCCGTTCGTGACCCCGCTCACCTGCTGGAGGACGGAGCCCACGAATCGAACGCCCCCTCGAGCGCTGCTGTTCACCTGCCAGACGAGAGAAAAGCAACAAGTTCATTCTGATGCCAAGAACTTTTACTTCTAATTACACTTTACTTTTATTTAAAGGTTCAGTGTCTGGGATTTGGTGACCTCTAGAGCTGCAGACATATACTAAAAATAGCATATATAAGGTGAATTTCACAATAAGAGGCCTACATATGGAATAATATAATTTGTATACGTTATAATTTTAAACATTCAAGGAATGTGCAAGACGACATTTATATCGAAAAGTAATAAGAAGTCAGCACGTGAGGTTTTCTGAAATCATCACGGTTGTGAGGCAGCGGGAAACGTGACTGACCCGGTCGATGAGCGCTCTGACCGTGTCGCCCGTCAGCGAGTCGCCAGGTAGAGGCCACTCCTCCACCCTCAGCACCGGGACACTGTGACACATGGAGGCCGTCTGCCTGCTGAACGAACACACACACACACACACACACACACACACACACACACACACACACACACACACACACACACACACACACACACACACACACACACACACACACACACACACACACACACACACACACACACACACACACACACACACACACGTCAGAGTTCATGGTTTACTTGTAATCGTCGCTGAGGTTCAGACACAAACACATGAATCATTTACAGACTCAGCAGGAGACGAGAAGCAGATTCTGTCAAAGCAATTATACAACAAACAAGAGTTCAACTAATTCAATCTGCATTTTTGAGATGATTACAAGATTCATGGGAACAGCCAGAAGGAATATTGGCATAAAACTTACAATAAATAATTGTGTAACATCTACTGTGTCGAATTAAATTAAAAATATAATCAGACAAATACGTTAGTGAATACTTGTCATTTTCTTATAACCTCTGAAGCTGATTTTCTGAACAAAAATTCACATAAATGAGAAAATCAGCAGCTGAGAATTATTTTAACTTCAACTGTTTTAATGTGCTTTTTATTCTCTTGTTTATTGAGTTTGTTGTGAAACACCTTTAGCGACACCCTCTGTACGAAATGTGCTTAACAAATACAAGTTTATCATTAGTGTTATTGTCATAGCTGCAATATCCCATCCAATCAAACCACAGCGATCAGAGATACTCTTACGTCATTGGCTGTGGGACCCCTGTTGTTGGGTGGATTTCTAGCCAATAGAAAATCCTTTTAGACCCAAAGCAAAACATGGTCTCCCCCCCTCTGCTCCAGACGTCTGACCTCCTACCAGAGGTTTACATCAAATATGCAGCTGACTTCATGTATCATTCATCCATTTACTCGACAGTGTGATGGCGTGTGTGTGTGTGGGCGCAGTGGGACAGCGTGTGTCGCACACAGCTTGTGTACAATAATCTGTATCGATCTCTGAAAAGGGTTTAACCACAGAACTTAACAACACTTACAGGGTGTTGATTATTGTCTGAAAGGAAGAACATCCCCTGAGGGTCAATTTAAAAAACAAGATGAACATTTTCAGTTTGATTAAGGTTGAATGGAGGATCTGGACTCGTGTACCTGGGTCTGGGTCGGGCCAGGATGGCGCGGTACAGCAGGCTGAAGGGCATCGAGCGCGTCCGGCCCACAGACAGGATGATGGGGTGCAGGGCGGCCAGGACGTAGCCCTGCGTGTAGTACGGCTGCAGGGCCTGAGGCAGCTCGGACAGAGACCCCACGTACTGGACCGTCGGGCGGCTGCCTGCAGGGGCGGAGGGGGGGGGGGGGGGGCGGAGAGAGTTGTTCAGTGGTTATGTTAAATGTGAGGATTCTCCTCCTCTTCCTCCACATCACAACGGTGCTTTTTTCATAACTCTCCTGAACATTTCCTGGAAAGCAGCAGAAACGTAAATGGCTGTTTTTAGTTTTTCAGTGTTTACGTAAAATTCAGAAACACAAATATCTCATGATGAAGAAGAGGAGCATGAACGAAGAAGATGAAGAGGAAGATGAACCCCTCTGTTTTAAACGTGTGCTTTATTCCAATCTGTGGGAATCGTTTACTTCCTGTATGACGACAGGAACGGACACGTTAACGCCTCTAAAAACGTCGCCTGCTTGGTCGGAGAGTTTTAATATCCTGAGTCCGTCGGGTTCAAACACTGATGTCAAGTCTGTCCGAGCTAAAAGAGACGAGGAGGCACGTTGAGGGAAACACCACATCACCGCTCTCTCTTATTTTTAGAGCTGGAGCTGCAGCTGTGGCCTGTGATGTGGTGACACTGGTTTGAGTGGCCGCTGCAGCTCTCAGACTGGTGCTCACACGTCCTGTAACAAAATATTCTGTTCATGTTTTTATGTTGAGAAACATTTCAGATCGGTCATTTGTGTTTATTTTGTCAAATTTGTTTATTGACGTTTTAGCTGAGGTTGTGCAGATTTTAGAAGACGTGAGGAATTTAAAGATTCGACGTCTGGAGGAACATTTCTTCTGCAGAGCGGATGATCATGTTTTTGCAAGAAGCTGCTAAAATAAAAGTTTTTGTTATGTCTCGTTACGTCATCAGTCATTCCTGCGTGCGCGTCACCCCTGCCCTCACCAGTAGGAGGTGTAAAGAGCTCAGTGGGTTGTTTGTGCGCTGAACGAGACTCGAGCTGTTTGTCTTAAAACTCTGTGACCGTCAAACTTCCTGTGTCCACAAAGAGGGGCTGTTCACAGAGAGGCCTGGCTGAGTGCCCCGTGCACGCACACCCGCACACACACACACACACACACACACACACACACACACACGGAAAGTCCATTTAAAGCACTTTCACTAAGTTGTGCATTTTGGATGGAGCAAGATTAGGAAAGACAAATCAGGAGTGAGACTGGGAAACCCTGTCTGTGTGTGTGTGTGTGTGTGTGTGTGTGTGTGTGTGTGTGTGTGTGTGTGTGTGTGTGTGTGTGTGTGTGTGTGTGTGTGTGTGTGTGGCAGCATTCCTCACTACAACCCCCCACATTCTCACGGACAAACACCCCAGAGATGGTGGCGAGCAGCTCACAGCTGAGATCGCTGCCCCCCTGAATGAGCACTTGGCTCCATTATGAGACTAGAGACGTGAATGAAACCAGTAAACCAGGGGCTACACTTTACTGGCATTCCTGTGGGTTTAAACCCGAACTGCACAACGCTTGAGGTGAATTTAAATTTAACACGGGGTTTGCATGTTGCAGCTGGTGGACATGGTCTGCGTGGATGACTCAGGGTGTGGGACGGAGGGATCAACAAGAGATTCAAACAGATCTGAAACTGTTTCCAGGCTCGTGCACAGCGGGGGGGGGGGGGGGGGTCTAGTCACAGGTTAAAAGGTGGAACTGATGCTGAACAGGTACGAGGCCCAGATTGTTCACGTGTCACAAATCAAACAACACTGAGGGAACGATGAGACCTGAAAGTTTAATAAGCTCCTGTTGAACCAGAGCTGGAGCCGACGCCCACTGGATCCATCCCCCCCACCCTCTGTAGAAGAGACAGCTTGTCTCTTAATGGTCTTAATTGTTACCAGTTTGTATCTTTTGTGTCATTTTGAGTGATTTGTCAACATTTAGCATCTTTTTTTGTTCATCTTGTATATTTTCGGGGGGGTAACTTTGTGTCTGTTTGAGGAGACTGATTGTTTTGAGTCTCCATGTCGTCATTTAGATCTATTTATGCAGTTTGTCGTCGTTTTGTTTTGCTCTGTGGTCGTGTTTCCCTTGTGTCTTTTTCTTTGCGGAGCAGTGACTGATGTTATGAAGCCATTTGTCTCTCTCTCTCTCTCTCTGGTGGGGGTGCAGGGCCGAGCAGATTAGAAGAATAAACCTTATTTATTTCCTTTATATTCTGCAGAACCGTGTTGTATTTATTGGTTTCATCTTTTTTCCTTTATTTTCAATCATCAGGGGAAACGTGTGTTGTACTTTTGACGTCTGGTCGTATATATAGTGTATAAATAATAAAGAGAGAGAGAGAGAGATCGTTTCCTTTAGTTAAACTGAACAGTCTCAGAGCAGAGAAATAAAAACAGCAGCTCTGATGTTTTACACACTTTCAACCAAAGCTTTTGTTTCAGTCTTTTCTCCTCCCCTGCTTTCAGTCCTCACCCCCTCACCCCCCTCACCCCCATCCTGCTGCCACTCACCCTGATCACCCCACACACTCGGGCCTCTGTTCAGAGAGGGAGGAAAAAAAAGAGGAGGAGGAAGCCAGGGCCAGCAAAGAGGCTAAAAAAGGGGGGTGATGTGGGAACTGGTGGGTGAGGGAAGGGTGTGTGTGTGTGTGTGTGGGGGGGGGGGGGGGGGGTTTGGAGGGCACAGAGCGACGGAGACACAGGTCGGTGACGGACGAGGGTTCAGAGCCAAACAGGCGACAAGATGGATTTTTACGAGTCTGTGAGAGAGAGAGAGAGAATTCAAAAAGGTGTGAGACAGAGAAGCTTCCCGGCAACAGGGAGGAAAACAAGAGGCTCTGTGACGCTGGACGTCGACACGGCAGCGACATGTCGGCGTTTAACAGCTTCACGTATATTCACGTTCATCGTTTAAAACCAAAATACACATGTTGAATTCTCACTCAGTGAAACGCTCGTCAACAAAGTGATAAATGGCAGCAAAGCCTCCGTCGCCCACAGCTCCTCTAGATCGAAATGAAACTAGAACCCAGAGTTCCTCCGTCCAGTCTCCTTATGAAACCACATTTAAACTCACTCAATACAGATTTGATTATGCAACAAATTCTCATAAATATCATATTTATCTATATCTAAACGTATTACAGTTCATCCTGTGGGGAAGATAAAGTTTAGTATAAAACAAAGACAGATAGAAGGCAAAACAAACCATTAAATGTTAATATGATTAGAGACATCAACATAAATCAGGCGTCACGATAAGTGAAAGAGATTAATCAGCTTTTTTCTGCCTCACCTTCAAATCTCTTCTATATTTAATCATCAAAATACTGAGTTTAATCTGAAATAATCTATTTCCAGATTAGACAGAGATTTAAGAAAACTGAATCATCCCTGGATGTGAGGCCGACGCTCTGCCTCAATCAGCTCTGAACAATCGTCTCCCGGTGGATTTGGAAGAAGGTTACGATTCATCTCTGTTTTGTTTTTTTTAACCGACATTTCATCCGTCCCTCCCTGGGTTCATCCGACCAGCGATGAACACACGTCACTTCAGGTTAAACCATCTCGTCTCCGGCCGTTAATCCCCTCGTCTCCTCCCTTCAGCTCGTCCTGACCTGCTGCCTTCACATCCTCCTCTCATCCTCCTCTCATCCTTCTAGTCTTTGAATGACACTGCTCCGAGTTTCTGCCTTCGACTCTCAGGCACCAAAACATTTGCCAAGAGAAGAAACACAGGATTTTGTTGTCGTCTTTCGAGGAGCATTTATCGATGTGTGGAATTTGTTAATGGCAAGAGTTTAAAGAAAAGCTGCAACCGACTGTAACTTCCATTGTTGATTCATGTGCTGATTCTTTTCTTCATCAATCGACTGACTTGTTAAATTGTTGTTCCAAAAGAAACACATCAGAAATCTAAGAGCTGTGAGAAACTGCAGATGTTCAAATGTTTTTCTGTTAAGGTTGATTTGAAACGCAAGCTGCTAACAAAGTATGATATTAGGCAACAAACCACAACTCTCATGTTACTGTAGCTGCAACTGAAAAGGCCCTGATGCTTCTGTTTCCTGGAGTGAAGGTAAGAAGAAGATCAATAACAGTAAACAATGCTTTTAAAGAGTGTTTCTCCCCCCCACTCACACACACACACACACTCTCTCTCTCCTCCTCCTCCTCAGTGGCTGTGAGCCCACATCAGCTCTGGAAGTTATTAGCCATTAGCCACTTTGATGTGTTGCCTGTGGCTCCAGGTCTCACATCCAGTCTCCGCTCAGACGCAGGGAAATGAGGCCAAGCTGAGCGGGAGAGCTGCTGCTACTGGGCCCAGTGCTGAGATCCATGGGGGGGCTGGTGTGTGTGTGTGTGTGTGTGTGTGTGTGTGTGTGTGTGTGTGTGTGTGTGTGTGTGTGTGTGTGTGTGTGTGTGAGAGAGAGAGAGAGAGAGAGAGGACGCAGGCAGATGAAAGTGAGAGTGTGTGACAATGTCAAGGAGAGACGAGGACCCTGCAGAGTGATGGTGACACTCTACAACGGAAGAGGAGTCATTACTTTACATTTCTGCTACTGTAGAATATTTTAATGTGTTTAAAAAAAAAAACATTACATAAATCTATTAAAAAATTATGAGCCTCACTTGAACAGGTTTTTAAACATCTACAAAAACTAAGAATACAAATATTCACCGATGACGGTGTCAGACATAAACTCTGGAAGGTTCTAGAAGGATCCTGGTTCAATCCCAAGTGGCCCTTGAGCAGGACACAGATTGTCCCGGGTCAGACTCATCCAGACGAGGGGCGGAGCCTGTAGAGCAGCAGGAGGCGGGACATGACGTATAAACTCTGCTGTGGAAAGATCAGTGTTGTTGTTTACAGCTCATCCACACCGGCGTCGGCCCTCATCACCAAAAGATCTGGAACCTCCTCGAGTTTCCAAGTTGGAAACACGAGGAGGTTCTCTCTGCCGTTTCTCCCTCTGAGAGGTGAGGACGGCTTCAGTGCATTTGGGAGAACATCAAACATCCTCTCAGTCATGGAGGTGGTTTGAAGTGAGAATGAAGCCTGGTGGTTTGAATCTGGTGCAGAGCCAGGAAAACACAGTTAGAGGCTTTTTTCATCTTTCGTTTGGCAAGAAGAAACGTTTTTTCCGACTGAACCAACACAGATTCTTTTTTAAATCAAATCCTAACACAGGTTTTCCTGAAGTAAACAGTTTACAGTCTTGTTAAAAAAAAAGGAGGAAAGGCCTCAGAGGATAAATCATCAGACTGCACATGACTGGTTGAGATTGGAATCACTGTGGTTTAACTGGGTCCTCACACTTTGAGATGTGTCATCACACATTCACCATCGAACAATCACACGAGTCCAAGAGGAAAACTCACATCTTCCTTCTTCCTTCTCCCTCATGAAATGTGAGTTAACTGAACCAGTCACAGACAAACTGAGGATTCATCAGAGGTCTACATTTAGTCTAATTAACCACTTAAAGCTCTTAACACTACAAGTCACATTCAGCCCTTCACACGTTCGTACAGTTCTGCTGTTCACTGAGTTTCCTCGACATCATGTCGCAGGTTGTGAACGTGTGGAAACAGTGGGTCCGTTCATACACTGCAGCTAATCAGATGTTTTCTTAGACTTCGTCTTCATCACTGAAGATATAAACGATATAACTTTTTAACAGAGAATTACTCCTTTGTTTTAAAAAAACCTCCAGAGACGACAACAAACTCTCAAACAAACTCGCCGGGCCAGTAGGTGGAGCTAAATGCGACATCGACCATCCGTAGCCGACGTTTAATTCGCCCCCTCGCTCCCACGACTGAAAGTGAACGAGAGGCTTCACCACTAGTAGGTTTGCATATGTGAAACTGTGACTTCCTGCCACCATTTTGGCTCCTGTCACAAAAAAGTCCTTGTTATTCAAAAAGACAAAAAATCTAAATCACAGAAATCATCAGTGGACGAATTGATGATGAGAATCCAGGTTTCAGTCGTAGGTGTTTCTCTGAAAGTCGTTAGAAGGCGGGAAACAGACTTAACTTCCCTGACCCCCCCCCCCCCCCCAACTTTCCTCTGTGATTCATTATTTTGTCGGCTGCTGTTTACATGCAACGCTTCCATTCAGACCTTAATCACCGTTTCCTTCCAAATAGGTCAGAGTGAAAAACAGCGTCAGATGAAGGATTAGCTCTGAAAACGGCAAACGCTCGACCATCAGGAGATTATCACACATGTTCAAATTAGATTCCAGATCACAGCAGGTGGGGCTTTTCCTCCTCTGGCAGGGAATTATATTATTTAACCATGAGAAGGGGTGAGTGTGTGTGTGTGTGTGTGTGTGTGTGTGTGTGTGTGTGTGTGTGTGTGTGTGTGTGCAGACGGGCTACTTGCAGAGGGCAGGAAAAAAAACAACCTTGTGACCTATTTCTAGATCGGCTGAACAAACGAGGCCTGTTGCTAGGAAAGGTCCAGAGCTGGACGATGTGATGTTTGTGAAGCGTGAACAGAACAATGACGTGAAAGGACTTCAGAATAAAAAGGGAAAACATTTAAAACACTAAAGCTGCTCCAGCACCTGCACTGAAGACAACTTCCTCAAATGGACTGTTTGTGAGAGAGTCAGTTTCCCACCAGCGCTCTGGTCAAAGGAGTGAGTCCATGTGAGAACACAACAGGAAAATGTCCCCGTTGATGAGGTTTCTAACACGTGACAGGAGTGAAACTGGAAGAACACAAATATCTCAGGATGAAGAAGAGGAGCCAGACACGTAAAAAGACGAAGACGTCAACCTGGAAAGACGAGGAGATTCCAGATTTTTGTCGGTGTGGATGTGCTGTTAAACAAAAAACACGTGATTTCCACAGCAGAATTAATTCGTCATCTCCTCCTGCTGCATGTTCCCCCACATTCTCCTGTTGTTGTGAACGAGTCCGACCTGAACAATCTCCTGCTGCTGCTTCACGTGAGAAACACAAACTCCACAAGATGTAATTTTTCTAGAGATCTTCCAGCTCCCGTCTGGCCAGAGGCCTTTTTATTGGACCTTTCTAGCAGCACAGTGAAGCACGGCTCCTGTGGGAATAATAAAGTGACTCTGTGTCGTAAATAGCTTGTTTGTCTCTCTGTGTCTGTTCAGGAGCGTTTTAAAGCCAAATAAACAAAGAGGAACATTTGTGTCCAAAGAGGAAACAAGACGAGTCTATTTTAAAGTGATGAATCAGAAAAACTCAATGAAACCTGAAGAGCCTGTATCTGCATTAAGATTAAGAGTTTCCTTTATGACAAACAGGTTCGTGATTCTGCAGATAGTCATAAATAAACTGGAGCAGCAACTAATTATAACTTTAAATGTCCACTTTCCTACAGCTGCACTGATCTGTCATAGAAAAATAACATGAGTTAGTTGTCTTGAAAGAAAATGTGTCAAGATGATCTATCTATGATATTAAACTCCAGATGTTGGTCGATCAGACACTGAAACAGATTGACTTCATCTAGTGATTATTTTAGTGATCATCATTTGATCAAAGACGAATCAAAATGTGTGAGAATCATAAAGTCCCACTGATCGAGCTGTCAAGTTATTTCATTAATTATGATAGATGACAAAAAACGACCAAAATATGATTCCAAAATATCTAAATATCATCTGATCCTTCTTCAATATCAATCCACAATTCAAATAAGTTCAGCTGTTATTGTTTTCCTTGACAAGAAAGTGAAATTTATTAATTTACAAAGATCTAGAGTGGATGTTTTGCACAATGATTGATCAATAAAAGCCTATTTTCATTATCAATCAGCCAAACTTGATTGATTGATGTCAGGAAATTGTAAAAAATGCCCCAAACAAATCAGCGTAGCTCACATGTGATCGAGAAAAGGATCAAATCTTCACTCTGGAGAAGTTGGAACCAGATCAATTAACATAATAATCACCAATTGATCAATTAAGTCGTGATTTAAAACAAAAATCACAAATATTTGCTGATTCCAGCTCAGGAAATAAATGTTCTTCAGCATTTATGAGAATAATTCAAAGTTTTGTTTGGTTGGTGAAGTCATGGAAACACATTCAAACCGGTGAATCTCTAATGATCCTGATGAACGTGTCATCAGTAGAAACTCGATAGAAAGTACTGGGGACGTGTCTGACCTTCCAGGCTGAAGTCCAGCAGCACATACTCCAGCACGGTGTCCGTCTTGGTCTCCACCTGAGCTCTCTTCAGGGTGGAGTAGATCTTCCCGGGGCTGCTGTCCTCCGGGTCCTCCAGCTTCCTCAAGCCGCAGCCCATGGCCCCTGAGGCGGGCACGGCCGCTGGCTCTGGTCGGTGGGAGACTTTCCAACTTCTAACGGGACGTCTCCATCGCTCCTGTCCCCGCCGCTGGTTCCTCCACAGCCGAGGAGGGTCGGTCACAAGGCGGGACGAAGGACACACAGAGGCCGGTGAGCTGCAGCAGAGGAGCCCGGAGGAAGGTCCACTACCGGCGGGTGTTTGCTGTGAGAGTGTCCCGCTGGAGAGGCTGGAGGTCCGGAGCGTGGAGAGGAGGAGGAGGAGGAGGAGGAGGAGGAGGAGGAGCAGCGCTCCCTGGAGGAAAGTTTCCTCCATCATCAACTTACACAACTTCCTCCAGACACTTAGAAATAAAACACTGAATAGAAAACATTCACTTTATATTAAATATATTACAGTTGTTAAGAATCAAATGTGCTTCTTTCTTGCTGGTTTTACATCATTGGATCTATTTGTGATCATATTGTGTCTCTTTGAGGTTGTTTTAGATCTATTGTGGACATTTTGCATCACTCTGCGTCTCTTTGTGGTTATTTTGTGTCTTTGTGGTTATTTTGTCTCTTTGTGGTTATTTTGTGTCTTTGTGGTTATTTTGTGTCTTTGTGGTTATTTTGTGTCTTTGTGGTTATTTTGTGTCTTTGTGGTCATGGGCGTCTCTCTGAAATGTGTTTTTCTTCTTGTTGAATCTCTGGTTGTTGTGCATCTCTTTGCAGTCAGTGTGTGTCTCTTTTGTGTTATCTCATAATGGTTGTCTTGCATGTCGTTTTTGCTTTACATGATTCATGGTTTTTAACCCTATTACTATAAACCTAGACTTTTATTTTGAAGTCCCATTGTACGTCCGGTCTCAAAGTGATTAACGGCCACGTCAACTTGATGCTGTGGAAGTAAAGAAGAGAGAGAGAGAGAGAGAGAGAGAGAGAGAGAGAGAGGAGAGAGAGAGAGATGATGGTGAATTGTGGATCCTGGTGGTGGATTGTGGATCATGGTGGTGGATCCTGGATCCTGGTGGTGGATCCTGGAACCTGGAGGCTGCTGATCGTGGACTGTGATTACAACCAGACTGCTTGATCTACAATATGTCTCCTCACATCCTCTGAAAGGTTAAAGGTTACAGGTTTGCTCAGAACATCGTCAGCTTCACTGAGAACAAAGTGATTAACAACTGTTAGTTTCACTCCAGCCCCCCCATCTTCTTTCAGCCCAGTGTTCCCACCATCTGTCCATTTCTCTTCTTCCTCTCTGACTTAATTACCAGTGAGTAATTCAATCAGTGACCGTTGCTCAGCGTGGCCACACTCTGAGGATTAACTTTCTTGACTCTTGTAACTCGAACCCTGACGGCTGGCTCTTAATGTTCTAACGTCAACGACATCCGGAGCAGAGCCGGGGGGGGCAACGCCAGGTTACATGTGGCATCAAACAGTGGAGTCGAACCTGTGACACACTTACACCACCGACCTCTGACCTCCACCTCTCGCTGATTTCCACCTCAGGCCTTAATGAGCACAGAGTTTCAGATGCATCTGAACTCAGGGGAGGACGTTCGTTCACACTGATGTTTGACCGGTTTCTCACTTCAGGATTTCTAAAGTAGTTCAAAGTGAAACCGTAACTCACTGTCACCTCCATCAAGAAGGTTTATATCTCAAAAGTTAGAGGTGAATTAAAAGTTGCAGCTGAGTCTCGGAGGCAGAAGCTGCACGTCCTCAAACCACAGGTGCTGCCTGTCGAACACAAACTGGATCCAGTTCAGTTTCCAGTCATCGCTCGTCCGCTCTTATTGTTGAAACCTCTGTGACGAGAACTGTTCCTGAACTTTCTCTTGTTGACAACAGGAAACTGACCTTTGCACTAATGATGCAATTTAACGTACAAGATGATGAATTAAGTGATTAAAGGACGTTAAAGGGTTTAAACCTCACTTTTCTGCTCGGATTTATCTGAGTGACGCTTCATAAATGAACGGAGCCGTTTTCCTGTGAGATGTTTTCAACCACCATCTTTTGTCTGGATGAATGAATGAAAGGAAGGAAGGAAGGAGGTGAAGGAAGGAAGCAGCTGGGTGGATGAGACGGGTTATTAGAGGAGCGGAGGAAATCCTTTAAAAAAGATTTACTGTCTATAAACTCTTCATATGTAATAATAATAATAAACTTTATTTACATAGCACCTTTAAAAAAAGGTGCTGGACAAGTTAAAAAGAAAGAACTGACGGGAACAGGGAAACAATTAAAAGCAATTTTCAGCCTCGATGAAAACACCAGAGCAAAGAACAGGAATATGAAATCGGGAAAGATGGAGGAGAAAGAACTGGAAGAGGAAAGGAAAGAACTGGAGGAAGAGAAGAAAGATCCAGAGGAAAAACTGAACGACCAAATCATAAAACACGCTGATCCCATTGACTTGACATTTTTAATATAGTAAATCACACATATAGTAAATCTTAAATCTAAGGATGAACACACAATAATTCATATTTATACATGTGTACATGTTATTATTATTTTTATTTACTATTATATATACTGTTGCTGCCATTATTATTATTATTATTATTATTACTATATACTGCTATATTGGTATTATTATTATTACTATCATATATACATATATATTATGTTATATTACATACTATATATACTGTATTATTTTTATTTTTATACACTGTCTAACAATAACATTACCATCATATCATCAGTACTATTACCATCATCTTGCCACTGCACCTTATCTACCTATTTATCGTGTGTTTCTGTTTTTATTCTTTCTACCGCAATTATTTTTTATTTGATTCTATTGTATTGTATTTTATTGTATTCAAATATACCGGCTGCTATGACGACTTAATTTCCCTTCGGGGATGAATAAAGTAATCTATCTATCTATCTTAATGTTTTAGCTTCTAGGAAATGACAGAAAACTTTATGTTCTTTCTTTCGTGACCCCAGCGAGGATATCACGTAATAATCGTATTCAACTCATCACTTCATCTGCAGGCCCCTTCGTGCAGCATGAAAGACACTGAGTGAAGCCAACACACAGACACACACATGTGGGCCATGCACACGATGGGATGAAAGAATGCTGCAAAAATAACTCCAAACGTTTTAAACTCGACAGGAAACCACCGACATGCAGGAGCTCCACCCGGGCCCAGACGCGCTGAGGAGGAAACCCGGGGCCCTTCTTCACTAAACACAGGGCTGGAAGGAACTGAGGCGTTTATTCAACAGAGCATTAAACACTGAGGACGACCTCTGACCTCACTTCCTGTGTCTTCAACACGACCATCACATCACAGGAGAATCTCAGGTGACTTTTATTCTGGTCACATGCTTCACTGCATTGATATGAAATGACGTAATGATCTGAAACAATGGAAGGACAAATACAAACAGTAAATATAAGAAGCACACAAACAAACTAATCAGACAATAAAACACACACTGACGTCATGTTGAGCAGCGTGATGCCAAAAAAACACACAAACAGACTCGACTAAACTAAACAGACGAAACAAAGGTTTGGAGTTTGTATCTGGAACAGACAGACTTATCCATCCATCTGTCTGTCTGTCTGTCTGTCTGTCTGTCTGTCTGTCTGTCTGTCTGTCTGTCTGTCTGTCTGTCTGTCTGTCTGTCTGTCTGTCTGTCTGTCTGTCTGTCTATCTACCTATCTGTCTATCTACCTACCTATCTGTCTGTCTGTCTGTCTGTCTGTCTGTCTGTCTGTCTACCTATCTGTCTATCTACCTATCTGTCTGTCTATCTACCTATCTGTCTGTCTGTCTGTCTGTCTGTCTACCTATCTGTCTATCTACCTATCTGTCTGTCTGTCTGTCTGTCTGTCTGTCTGTCTGTCTATCTGTCTATCTACCTATCTGTCTATCTACCTACCTATCTGTCTGTCTGTCTGTCTGTCTGTCTGTCTGTCTGTCTGTCTGTCTCTCTAGCTCTGTCTCCTGTGTGGTCTGTGTAGATTTGTTTGGTGACGGCGCCATCTAGTGGCGGCTGATGTCAACGTTGAGGATTGTCCACTAAAAAAAATCCTCTGAAGTTTAAAAAAATGCTTAAATATAAATATAAATATAAATATAAATATAAATATAAATATAAATATAAATATAAATATAAATATATTTGCCTTATTTGACCTCATTTTGATCCGTCAGTGATATGTTATGACCCTAGATGTACAACATGGTATGAATGGACAAGTCCTTGGTGTTGACCCTGACCTGAAGTCTGTCTTTAATGAGACGTGGACACAACAGTGAAGGACGTGTTGTGTGTTTGGTTGAAACATCAGTTCAGTGAGTTCTTTAGGAACTTGGAGCTTTTCCAGCGCAGGTGTGAGATGTTGACCCAGAAACCGATGAGACAGAACACGGGACGTGTGTGGAACCAGTGCACGACACATGTTCCTCTTTACATCGTGAAACACAAACACTCCTCACACACACCTGTCACATGCTTACACACACAAACACACACTTTTAGAGTGTATGTGCATGTGTGTGCTGACATGTGTCAGATCTGCAAACACAGAGAAACACAAGCTACAAACATGAGAGGAGACTAACAAGACTTTACTCTGAGAAATAACAATAAACTTTATTTACATAGAACTTTTCACAGCACTAAATGTGTCTCAGTGTGTTTTACATAGAACAGACGTTTTAAAACGGAACTTATCAAGACATTAAAAGACAATAAGATGTTTAAACACGGGTCAAAGAAAGGTTGACGTTACAATAAAAGAAAACTAAGGTCGAATTTTTGGAAACAAGAGCATAGAAATGAGTTTTGAGCAGTTTTTTTTAAACGTGTCACTAAAGGATGAATTTCTAATATGTGGTTTGTTCTGAATCTTTGGTGCAAATCTACAGAAAGTTGCTTCTCTGAATCGTTTGTAGTTGTCGACCTGCAGGGAGGAACCTGCTCTGATGCACAGCAGATAAGAGGCTGCAAGTACGTTTGTGGTTTTACAGAGAATTTTGAAAATCTCTCCTCAGTGTCCCCGTTGACAAACGTTGATTTGTGTCTCTGACTGAGAAACGATTCACTCGGCTGCTGTGGATTCATGGGATATAAAGGGCAGATGATTCCTGAGGCCTGTTCCAAAGCTGAATGTTTTCAACTGTCAGCGTGAGAGATGCTCGAGTAAACAGAGGGAAAGTTGCTGCTCCGAGGACGTGTGTTTACATGGAGGAGCGAAGAGAAGGAGCCTCTGCATCACGTTTTGTTTTTCAAGGCCCTGACGGGACGAGCAGACGACAAGAGAACACCGTGCACCTGTGTGCTGACCACATTCTACACATTGGCTCTCACACGTGCACGACCACACACACACACACACAGGTCGGACCTCTGGAAGCCCTTCTGACACCGCGGTGGCAGCATCGCAGGAACACACGACTTTCAGCAGAGGGACACTCAGAAACACTCATGTGACTTTTTCACCCTGAGATCAAAACACCATTTATTTGAGTCTTTCATTCAACCGTCACCTCAGGAATCTCTTTATTGCTTTGCAGCAGCGGTGGATTGTGACCGGGCGTTAAAATGTCAGAGATGAGATCAGAATATCCTCTGGAAATAAACAGGAAGCTCAGTTTATCTCCAGTTTAAACAGAAGCAACTTTATTTTCTTATTTATTATCCTGAGGGACATTAATGAGCGTTGCACACAGACAGTCAAGGATTTAACGGCAACGTGAATTCACATTATTCACAATGATACTGTGCATGAACCGTTATGTGCAATTTGTAGTAATTCCTCTTATTAAACTGGCGTCTGTGAGATGTGTTTTGAGATTAATGAAAAGGGGACAAACACACTTTGAAGGAAAAGTTTCAGATTTTGAGGAAACGTGTTGATTTTCATTTTTGTGCCGTTAATATGACGTCACCCATTGGTTTGTGAGCTGCTGTTTTCTGGCCTCGGGTTAGAAGGAGAGCTACAGGACACGCCCACCTACACCTGCGACCCGCACCCATTGGACGGTATAAGCTGTCAATCACACTGTGGTATCCACCCCCCTAAATGATCATAATTCACTAAATGAACATCAGCTGTTTGAAGAAGACTTGAAACTAGAGACTGAGACATAAACTCCTTTATGTTTACTGACGTTATAAAGTGAGAAGTAGAATCACTTTCTATAGACTTCTATAGAAACTACCAGTGGTGTCGCCCCCTGCTGGTCAAAGGAGAGAATGCAGGTTTCATGCGGTTGCAGATTGGCTTCACTTTCTGGACCCAGAGTCTTCGTCCTCTTTAATAAACCGCCTCAGTTTAAAATCTGTGCAGATCAACAGCACTTTTATATTTGAAGCCACAGTCCGCAGCCAGCTAACAGTTAGCGTAGCACAAAGAGTGTCCTCAGAAAGTCGACTTCAGTGTTTCTGCATCTTTTTAATTTGTGTTAAACCGGCTGCTGGTGTGTAACTGTGTGATTTCTCCTCCTCAGGCCGTTCACTCACATCCTCACTCACACAGACACAAGGTGGACGTGGTTTTAAAACTAACACAACATACCTGTAAACAGTAAAAGTGTTAACAGTGTGTGCGAAGTAACAAGTTGTATAAACTGAGGCTTCACGTCTTATTCTTGAAACTCGTCCGTTATGAGAAATGAAAAACGTGTGAAATTCCTTCTTCCTGCGAATGAACGCGAGTTTCACAGATTCTGTCGCTGAGGTGAGACCGGTGAGCGCCGCACGTTAATAGGCGCCACCAGCTGACCACATTCCACAGCTGTGTGGCTCAAGGTCCACACACACACACACACACACACACACACACACACACACACACACACACACAGTGAGTTTAAGTTTCAGCTTCTTTACCTTCAAAGTCTTTTCTTCCACTAAATGTGACTCAAAGTTCATGATTTTGTGACTAAACTTCATCCAGACTTTAATGGATTAAAGTTTATTTTATTTCACATGAGATTTAATGAGAATTCTTTCTCTGTGAGTTGAGACTTATTCTTATTTTCTATCTGACATATTCTCCCAGGAGCTCAAATCATGATTTCATCCACACGGATTAGATTTAAGCGTTGTTCATCACATGAAACTGGGAATCAAGAGTCTGACATATGACACAACGAACATGAAGGAAATAAAGAAAGGGGGGGTTGTTACTTGAGGATGAATAAAGTTACTGAGGTATTTGTACTTTTACCTCAGTGAAATGTTTTAGTACTTTCTTACTGATGAGACGGTGCATTATCTTGCAGGAAGTATCCAGGATGAATGTACTTTGCCGTTTGCTGCAGCTCAGGACGAATCATCTCCTCCAGACAGAGACACTGCTGCTCTCGACCATCGCTACCCACGTGTCCTTGTGCAAGACACTAAATCGCTGCGAGCTCCAGAGGTGCCGCTGTCTCCGTGAGGAGAAAAGGCAATTGTGTCCGAGCGATGAATTATGTATCGCACGTTTATTGCAGCTCCGCACTGACGACCAATCTTTACTGTTCAGCCCGTCGCTCCGACGGGACAATAATCACAGGTCAGAGGTCAGCCGGGCACCGCGTGTGAGTCAGGTGCATCATGGGAAAGTAACACAGACTCACAACAGACAAGAGGATTGTTGGTTTTAAACGTTTGAGACTTTTCTTCTCTTTGATGATCGATTGGTTCTTTTTCTTTCTTTCTTTCTTTCTTTAAATCTTTGTTCTGACTTGTCATTGGTTGCTAATGGTGTAGTAGTGTGTGGTTTATTGTGAAAATGTTATTAAACCATTTTTTAAATTGTGCTTTGTATGATCTATAAAATTAATAAAATCATTAGAGTAAATAACAGATTATAATGATTTGTTAAGTTAATTTCCTGCCGTCAGGACAGGTTTTCACCATTTTCCTTGATTTCTCAGAGAATAGTTTAATAAATCAGACTCATAATTAGAAGTGATATTAATGTGTTCTATTTGGTGCAGCGCCAAATCAAAAATCTGAATATAAATGTTAAAAATGATTAAAGATTCACGTTATTGTCAGTCACACCACAAACAAGATGGTAGAATAATATCGCATCCAGTTTACCGATGTAATTCAGAAAAATGAGGTTTAAAAGTTATTAATAAATGGATAACACACATTAGGAAACTACACAAATTACACATATTTAATAATACATAAATAAGATGTTAAGCAGATGTGAGAGCTATTGTCCATATTGGATGAAGTAAATATATCCAGGTAGGTGTGTGTGTGCGTGTGTGTGTGTGTGTGCGTGTGCGTGTGCGTGTGCGTATGTGTGGGTGTGTGTGTGTGTGCGTGTGTGTGTGTGTGTGTGTGTGTGTGTGTGTGTGTAGTGGGGGAGTGATTTAAATGTAGGGGTTAAGGAGTCTGATGTCTCCAGATTATTTTTGGTAACAATCAAACCACTATGTCCATTAAGTGGCACCTCCCCCCCCCCCCCTCCCAGTTTCTGGTCTGTGGTCGTTAGACACTAACTAAGTGGGCGGATCCCTCTCCACCTGAGGGACTCGCTGCTCCACCAATCAGAGGCTCCGGCTGCCTCCAAATGTCCCGGCGGCTGCGCGTATTGGCCGCACCACACGTCAGTCCTGATCCGGGGGGGGCAGCGTGTAGGAGGAGCCGGGTGGAGGGAGGGAGAGGTGGCGGGTCGGAGGCGGTGCTGCTGTCAGTCCTCTTCCAGGTCCTCGTCAAAAGTCTCGTGTTGTTGCTCTTAACCAGCAGCGGAGGCTCCGGAGTCCAGACCGAGCCGCGCGCCCCGAGGTGCCACCGGATCCGCTCCCTGACGCGCCACTGGCCTCCTGCACCCTGACAGCGACGTGTGTCCGGGGGAGACGCGGAAGGAGCAGGGATCCACCGGGAGCTGCAGCCACACGACGGAGAGTCTCCACACGTTGATTCTGTCTCCCAGTGCTGCTGGAGCTGCTGGTGCTGCTGGTGCTGCTGGAGCGGGATTATCCACAAGTCCTGACCGCCTCCAACACGAGCCACACGGGGAACGGTGGAGACTTGTTGCGCGTAATTCGGCGGAGCGCGCCACTTCATCCAAGTGGTTCCTGTCCGTGCGTGCGATGTTTTGATTTGAGACGTTTCCGCGGCGCTGGAATGGACCGAGAGCAGCTCGGACCCTCAGCCTGAAACCAGGCTCCTGTGGACGATGAGAATATCCGACCACAACAAACCAAACCCGGGTTTAGTCTCCCTCCGAGCCGCTGCTGCACGGAGCCAGTTCCTCCTGTCGATGGCACCGACTCTCAGCCAAGTCAAACTTTATCAGATCCCACTTCATTAGAGTCACTCTCTTCCTCTTCATCATCCTCATCATCATCCCTCTTCTTCCTCCTCCTCCTCGTCGAGCCGCTTCTCCTCATCGACATGTCCGAGCGAGATGGATACGGGGACGCGCTGTGCGGGGACGCAGCTCCGGACTTCATCCCGCCGAGGGCGTCCCGCGGCCGGCGGAGCGGAGTCGTCCTCCCCGGCGGCGGCGGCCAGGACACCGACACCATCCTCCTGGAGTCCGTGAAGGCGGCACCGCGCCGGAGCAGCATCATCAAGGTAAAGAAACCAAAGTGCTTTTTAAACACCAGTGGTTAAAACCTCCTGCTGGAGCCAAATAGCCCCGAGTGCACAAATAGAGGTGTAAAGAAAGAAAAGTGCATTGGGAGAAATGGTAATCAGAGTAATGTCTTTGGTGAACGCTGCAACAAGTGGAAGAACACGTCTCTCTAAGAATCTGGAGTAGGAGGGATAATGGGTTCACACACCAGTTCACACCTGCGTCCTCCAAGGCCGCTCGGCTCGTACGCAGCAGATGTGACAGCAGCTGATAACACGTCCCCTCGCATCACATGTGCGTAATGTTCGAATGCCACAGTGCTGCGTCTTGCTTGCTGCGTAAAAGTGGCCTCACCGCATTCTCAGATGACAGGATAACCGTGTAGCCGGTGGTAGTGAGAGAAACCTCGGACTCGAACACTTGCAACGTGCAAATTAAAAGCATCTTAAAGGATTAAAGCCTTTTCCCCTTTTTATAACTTTGAGCTTTGAGACATATTTTCAAGGATTTAGCCCCATGGTCGGAAAGTCTCTGAAAACAGTGACTCCTGTCGCTGGGTTCATTTCGTACAGCATCAGGGTTCAGGCAGTGGAGACTTGTCACCTCCTGGCCGAGCGTCATGGTGACGGGGTTTTCCAGCCTCCTCACCTGCTCAGGTTGCAGGTCACTGGACATGATGGAGGGAGCAGGAGGATCATGTTTGGGGATCAGCCTCTTCACCGCAGGTTCTCACCTTTCCCACCGGCTGCTGTGGTGGAATATGGCCAAGTGCTGCACTGGAGTCAAATCAAAGTACCTGTACTTTACTATCGTAGTTCTTCCTGTACTTTATCTCACAGCTGTAGTTACTAGGATTTAAGAGGATCTATTGACGACAAGGATGTTTTCATGAGGGTTTAATCTGAAACTAAGAATCCACTGTGTTTTTAATACCATAGAATGAGTCACTTTTATCCAAATCAGTCGCCATGTTCCACCGACTTGTTTCCCCAGGTACGGGTGCTGCCATTTTGTAATTTAGATGTCATTTGGAGCCAGTAGTGATGGTGGCGTGTAGCCGTGGCATCGAGGTCCCACCCATTCACACGTGTGCGACCAATCACAAGTATTTTCTTTTGCTGGACGAGGTGATTAATCCTCTAAATGTCAAAGTTGCTCAAAGTTTCTCCATCTCCAGCAGCTACAGCAGTTAAATACTTCAAAAATCCCTGAGATATATATAAAGGTATAACAGTGGGTATATTCTTAATACATTACGTATATTTTGCGTCAATAAACATCAGTACTTCTGTATGTAGACTTGTAATGGAGTATTTTTACTCTCTGGTACCAGTACTTTTACTTGAGTAGATGATCTGAGCACTTGTCTGAGGTCATTCGATTCGTGTGACGTTAAAAGCAGCTGACGGAGGTTTGTGACCTTCTCAGTCCGTCTCACATCTGACGCTGATATCCAGCTCCATCTCTCGGCTCCGGTCACAGGGAAGGTCGTTGGTTTTCACCACGGTCTCGTGCCCGGCGAGCCCGATCTGGCAGAACCAGCGGAACAGAGAGTCCTTTGACTGCGGCCGGTGGAGGAAGTGACAGAGAGGAGTGATGTCGCTGACAGGCGCCAGTCAGCGGTGACAGCCGGGGCTCAGGAGCCAACCCCCGTAACTTTCAGAATCTGCCTTAAGGAATTGACTCTATCGCAACTTTCTTTAAATAAGTGATTAGTCATTTTAGTCATTTTTAAAGATATAATGTAGTACTGTAGTACTGTGATACTGTGGTACTGTAGTACTGTGTAGTACTGTAGTACTGTGGTACTGTAGTACTGTAGTACTGTGGTACTGTGGAGTACTGCGCCTGAAGGGGCTGATGCTGCTAGTAATACCATCATGATGTTACCATGGCAACCAGATGAAGCGCTTCATTCATTTTCTCCATTCAAACAGAAGATATAAATATATAAACTACCGTCCACGTGACAAACTGTTCTTACAGCATTGGAACTTGGTTTAGTCCGTTTTTCTCATCTAACTTCAGCTGCAGCGTTCAGTCTGATGTTTGATCCACAAACATCTAAGGTTTATGGGAGATGGAGTTCGTTAGAGGCTACTTATAAAACAGAAATATGGATTAAATTATGATATTAGACATATTTTTTCTTTATCTTAATGTTATAAAGAGAGAGCAACACACAAACCCTCAGTTTTCAGGGCTTGGTTTGTTTGTCTGTTTGCAGGATTATGATAAAACTAGAGTAGACGATAAAGGTTTGGTTTGGATCCAGACCAGAGGGCATCCTGGACTTTTGTTTAAACTTTATTTAACATTGTGAGAGAGATGACATGTTTAGATGACTGATCTCTATGAATCTGTGCAGCTTGTTGCAGCCTGATTGAATTTAAAGGACTTCAGGGCCATTGCGGAGGTATTTGTCGTATCGGGTGCTGTTCTAGATACTTTAGAAATTCATTAAAATGTCAAACTGCACCGTTCCACCAGATTTCCTGGTAATCCATCTAAAGGCACCTTGAGTGTGTTTCACTTTCACTTTATAAATGTGAAGCCCTGGTGGCAGGGCGGACGCAGAATGGAGGATAAGAGGGTTCCAGATTAAACGGCTCATTTTCGGGGGATTTGTTTGGAGGTTCCCAGTCGGGAGGCAGAGGTTCGCTCCCGCAGCTCAAATTACTAAGACAACACACGTTACCTTCTGCACACACACTCCCCTACAACACACAGACACACACATGCAGGCAATTAAGGCCGCCCTTGTTCCGTCTGCAGACTCAACTGTTGCACGGAGGCAATAATTGCATATTTAGCGAGTCGCATGTAGAGTGGGTGTAATGGAGATTTCACCTCATCATCATCATGTTTCCCCCGTTTGTTTCCACATAATAAACTTTAAGGTTGTTCAAATCGCATTGTTCCACATGTCTCTGGATCCTTTGGTTCCAGCTCCTCATTCCAGGACTTCATGTGTGAGGAGAGTTGTTCTTGTTGTTTTGGAAATCTGTGGATCACCTGTGCAAGACTCAGTTTCTGCTTCGTGTTCTCTTGTGTGTGTGTGTGTGTGTGTGTGTGTGTGTGTGTGTGTGTGTGTGTGTGTGTGTGTGTGTGTGTGTGTGTGTGTGTGTGTGTGTGTGTGTGTGTGTGTGTGTGTGTGTGTGTGTGTGTGTGTGTGTGTGTGTAGAATTCTGAGGGAATGTGAGACAGTTTGAACATTAATCACTGACATGGGCCGAGCTGAAAGTCGTACAATCACCTGAACCTGAGAACAACGTGTCGGCACACACACACACACACACACACACACACACACACACACACACACACACACACACAGATTTTCCCCCTCACCCTCATGTCAAGCTATTTGCAAACTGTGTCCAAAGATCCAGAAAATTGACGATTGGTCAGCTGAATCAGTTATTTTCACTTGACATTCTTCTTTAGTGAGAATAACTCATCATGGCCAAGATGAGTGAGACGGACGAACCTCGGGCTGCGAGGGCAGTTTGGTGATTCAGCCTCTGGTGACGGGACTGATGCTGTTATGTTATAACCAGACTGAGCGTCTAGAGGATCAAACTGACCCAGGATCTGACTGGATCCAAACAGCAGCTCGCATTAATTCATCCACTTTTACACAACCTTGTATCTGAAACTTTATATTAAACCAAACCAAAAGTTTTCTGTGCGTTCGCTGATCTTTTGTGCTGATGATTCATGCGGGAAACTTTCATGTCCATCCAGGACTTGAAAAAGCTCCAGCAGCCGAGTCACCTCCTGACCCGCTCTGCCAGAAATAACTCTTCCTCCTTCTCCAGTTTAATAAGAAAACAATTATATGTGCTCTGGCTTTGGAGAAAGGCCCTCTGGAAATCCTGAAGGATGCACGGCAAGCAGAGAAATGTCGAGCTGCAGCAGAGTGGAGCGAAGCAGAAGAGTTTTCAAACTCCCATTTTCTCTGTAGCTAATAAAAATTGATTTGTGAATCAGGTTTTATCTTTCTAATAGACTCGTGTATATTCAGTCGGGCTGTTCAGAGAGAATTTCTCCCATTTCTGCTCCTCAACTAAATGAAAAATCTCTAACTGCATTTCATCATTCAGGATCGTTTCCCTCATTCACGCATTGTTATTCAGGCCGTTGCCACTTCTGTACGGATGAGCTGCAGCGGCCGCCTCATCTCGAGTTAAAGGGACGTTAATCTCAATCAAGTTAAACACATTAGGGTCAGGCTGTTATATTAATTTTCCACCGGCAAACCACCAGCAATTAGCTTACAGCATTACAGTGTAACAGGCCAGAAGGCAAACACCCGGCTCGCCGCAGACACGCCGGAGTGGGATTAACAGTCGAGCCTGCACACAAGCGAATGAAAACACACACATGGACAGGTTCTCCAGGATGAGGCTCAGGGGACGCCCGTGGTTGGACGTGTCTCTGACAGGCCTGTGCGTTGCCTGACTGCTCGCTGTCTCTCTCTGGCTTTTGTGTGGAGCCTTGATGCATCAGGGCAGAGTCTCCGCTGGTCCTTCAGCTCGGTGAATCGATACGTTATCTGGTTTTATCTAAACCCTCCTCATGAGTCACAGTAACAAGACTTGGAGGATGAATTCAGACCAGCAGCAGCCGAGTGAGGCAGGATGTGAAATATGAGGATATGATAGCGAAGCAGCAGATCCACGAGTTTAATGAGAAACACTCACGTATTGAAAAGGATCCCGACAGCAACTATTTCATGGCGAGGCAGTGGGAGGAGTGTGTGTTTGCACAAGTTCACACTGGAGGATGTTGTGTTGTGAGGAATTTGATGATTTCATTCTGAGGCCCATCCCATTTAAGGTCAATCAAAAACCATCCAAACTGTTTTTTTTGTGGATGTAAAAGTTTAGCAAATTAAAAAAGTCGATGATAAAAGGTGAAAACACTGAAACATCTTGTGATGTCACGTGACGTCAACAATCCCCACATTTGCATACTCTGACACGCCCCCTAACAGAAAGTAAAGGATGGATTTTCTAAATCATCTGGATTCTTTCTCTGAATTAGAGATGCTGTTCTTCACCCTGGTCCCGTGTGTCGGACCAACCCTCTGACTGACGCTGCTCTATGTCACGTCTGCTGCTGCTGTTTTAAAGCTGTGATGTGAAACAGGCCAGTTCCCTTAAACACCTAGTTTGAAAGTGAAAAGTGCACAGATGAGCCTCCTGTTGTCGAACGTGATGAAGACTCTGAAGAAGGCCTCAGTGGATCCCTGTTTATGTTTGATATGAGTTTATTTTGGTCTCCGCTCCGACACAGAGCCATGTGGGTTTCTTATCCCTCCCTGCCTCCTCCACCAGCTGCACTCAGACTCCACATTGTGTTGCTGCTCCTCTCCAATCGCTCTGTCTCTTCCATTCAGCTCCACTTTGATGTTTTTCCCGTTGTGTTCCTTCACTTGATTGTTCTCGCTCTGCTCCGCTCGCTCCGCTCGTCCGTCTGACTCCCACAAGTGAACAATGATTTGTTCCCAACGTTCTCCTGGAAACCGGTCAAGAGAAATGACAACGTTTTCCCTTGTGATTTTGTGTTGTTGTTGTGCGTTTTGTGTGCATGAGCATGCAAAGCAGAGCCATTAGGGCCACTGAGGGTCCTCTGTGTCCCAGTGTCACTGTGCTGCTGGTGCCACGTCTCTGCGGGAACACACCACCTCATCCCAGCTGCTGCTGCGGCTACAAGGAGAGAGAGAGAGAGAGAGACACACTGAAAGCATGTGAGAGAGGGAGAGAGCTCATGTCTGTTATTAGAGTTAATGCGACTGATGTGGGATTTAAACCGTGACCTTCACTCCAGAGGCGGCGAGGTCTTAAAACACCCGAGCACACGGGCGCGTTTAAAAAAAAAAAAAAATTAATAACTGAAAACACAAAGTAGTTTAAAGTTGAGCTGCTGCCAGGGCGACTGTGGCAGCGGCGGAGGAGAGAGAGCGAGGGGTGGGAGGGGGTGCACGCCGTTTAGATCTACAAATCACTTCCTGTTGTAACCCCCCCCCCCCCTGCACACACACATATCAGTATAAACACATCTCTGCGTCACACAGCTGTCGCTCCTTCCTATCCCCTTCGATCCCACTACACAAATGTTGTGTTATCATGTTGGGCACTGAGGCATTTTATCTCTGCTGCTGCACAGAACAGGAATGTCACTAATGATGTTATCATGACGTGCACTCATGAGTTTTCTTCTTACTGGACTAAAGGTCAACTGGAGCCTATAACCAGGCCTCTCCGGTGGTTAACGCGGCCTCGGCCCTTTAAGCGACCACGTTTCAGGTGAAGATGCTGGATTCAACTTCCTGCTCCTCTGGTTGTCTCTGTTCTTATCTGAACGCCTCCTGCACACGTCCTGCATCGCTGCACAGATACGAGCCAGCTCCCCTGCAGCAGACATGTTGGTGTCTGAAGCCACTGGGTGTGTCGACCTGTGTGTTGTTATTATCGTCTGTTACAATAAACACACTGAAGGTAGTCATGAGCTGCTGAGTGTGTGTGTGTGTGTGTGTGTGTGTGTGTGTGTGAGTGTGTGAGTGTGTGTGTGTGAGTGTGTGGTGTGTGTGTGTGTGTGTGTGTGTGTGTGTGTGTGTGTGTGTGTGTGAGTGTGTGAGTGTGTGAGTGTGTGAGTGTGTGGTGTGTGTGTGTGTGTGTGTGTGTGTGTGTGTGTGTGTGGGGCAGGAATGCTGTGCAGCTGCCAGAGTCGGCTGCTCTGACTTCATCAGGACTACAGCGGAGATCCCTGGCACCGCACACACGCACATGTACACACCTGTTACCATGACAACCGCATACAAGACCCGCCCCCCCCTCTCTAATCCCAGCCGGGCACTGTTTTCATAAAGAAACTTGAATCTGCAGTGAAAACAGGTCACAGACCGAAATGACTTCATCAGAGGGTTTGAACAAGGCTCTTTTATTTTGAAGCAGATCATTGTAGGAAATGAAATGTTACAAAGCAAAGCAACTGCAGCTGGGCGGTGAAAACATCTGGAACAATATTTTGTGTTCTAAGTTCACTCGGACTCGTTGCTTTGGTCGTTGCTGCTAATTAAATAATTTCTGTTGTTCTGGGGTCAAATTATAAATGTCAGATATTATTTGGTGATTTTAGTTTGAGTTTGAATGAAAAGTATATTTAAATTGAAATACTACACACACACACACACTTGTTTTTAAATAAAGGTGTAACTTAATAATTAGCTTTGCAATGTTCGGACGTGCACATTGTGAAAACTTTGTTCTTTCAGTGCAACAAGAGTCTGATGATTGGTTTTCTTTCAAGGTTTTGAATGAAGAATGGATTCTACATTGAATTGTGATTTCCCCACCTCCAGATAATTGTCAACAACAATGAGCAGTTTTCACACAAGCAGCTTTTCTTCCAATGTGACTGTTTCACTTTGTCATCATCGTATTGTCTTTGCAGCACAATTACCTGAGTGTAGCCTGAGGCCTCGAGCTGAATAAACACTGGGTGTGGTGCTTCCATCGTCAGGTGATACACACCAACACGACGGAACACGAACCAACACCGCACAGATTTAACCACGTCTCTTTCTGATGATCAGGGAAAACTCCTGTCTCTCTCCCCTCTCCCCTCTCTGTCTCTCTTTCCCTCTCTGTCTCTCTTTCCCTCTCTGTCTCTGTCCCTCTCTGTCTCTCTTTCCCTGTCTGTCTCTGCCCCGCTCTGTCTCTCTTTCCCTCTCTGTCTCTGCCCCCCTCTCTGTCTCTGCCCCTCTCTGTCTCTGTCCCTCTCTGTCTCTCTTTCCCTCTCTGTCTCTCTTTCCCTCTCTGTCTCTCTTTCCCTCTCTGTCTCTGCCCCCCTCTCTGTCTCTCTGCCCCTCTCTGTCTCTGCCCCTCTCTGTCTCTGCCCCTCTTTGTCTCTGTCCCTCTCTGTCTCTCTTTCCCTCTCTGTCTCTGTCCCTCTCTGTCTCTCTTTCCCTCTCTGTCTCTCTTTCCCTCTCTGTCTCTCTTCCCCTCTCTGTCTCTCTTCCCCTCTCTGTCTCTTTCCCTCTCTGTCTCTCTTTCCCTCTCTGTCTCTCTTTCCCTCTCTGTCTCTCTTTCCCTCTCTGTCTCTGCCCCTCTCTGTCTCTCTTTCCCTCTCTGTCTCTCTTCCCCTCTCTGTCTCTCTTCCCCTCTCTGTCTCTCTTTCCCTCTCTGTCTCTGCCCCTCTCTGTCTCTTTCCCTCTCTGTCTCTCTTTCCCTCTCTGTCTCTTCCCCTCTCTGTCTCTCTTCCCCTCTCTGTCTCTTTCCCTCTCTGTCTCTCTTTCCCTCTCTGTCTCTGCCCCTCTCTGTCTCTCTTTCCCTCTCTGTCTCTGCCCCTCTCTGTCTCTGTCCCTCTCTGTCTCTCTTTCCCTCTCTGTCTCTGCCCCTCTCTGTCTCTCTTTCCCTCTCTGTCTCTCTTCCCCTCTCTGTCTCTCTTCCCCTCTCTGTCTCTTTCCCTCTCTGTCTCTCTTTCCCTCTCTGTCTCTGCCCCTCTCTGTCTCTCTTTCCCTCTCTGTCTCTCTTTCCCTCTCTGTCTCTTTCCCTCTCTGTCTCTTTCCCTCTCTGTCTCTTTCCCTCTCTGTCTCTTTCCCTCTCTGTCTCTTTCCCTCTCTGTCTCTGCCCCTCTCTGTCTCTCTTTCCCTCTCTGTCTCTTTCCCTCTCTGTCTCTTTCCCTCTCTGTCTCTGCCCCTCTCTGTCTCTCTTTCCCTCTCTGTCTCTCTTTCCCTCTCTGTCTCTGTCCCTCTCTGTCTCTCTTTCCCTCTCTGTCTCTCTTCCCCTCTCTGTCTCTTTCCCTCTCTGTCTCTCTTTCCCTCTCTGTCTCTCTTCCCCTCTCTGTCTCTTTCCCTCTCTGTCTCTCTTTCCCTCTCTGTCTCTTCCCCTCTCTGTCTCTCTTCCCCTCTCTGTCTCTTTCCCTCTCTGTCTCTCTTTCCCTCTCTGTCTCTTCCCCTCTCTGTCTCTCTTTCCCTCTCTGTCTCTTTCCCTCTCTGTCTCTGCCCCTCTCTGTCTCTCTTTCCCTCTCTGTCTCTCTTTCCCTCTCTGTCTCTGTCCCTCTCTGTCTCTCTTTCCCTCTCTGTCTCTCTTCCCCTCTCTGTCTCTTTCCCTCTCTGTCTCTCTTTCCCTCTCTGTCTCTCTTCCCCTCTCTGTCTCTCTTCCCCTCTCTGTCTCTTTCCCTCTCTGTCTCTCTTTCCCTCTCTGTCTCTTCCCCTCTCTCTCTCTCATGTGCTGATGCTCACGTGTGTTTCCATGGTTACAAATGATCATTATTCGGTGGATTTTTGGAGGTCGCCACCTCGACAGCTTCCGAAATCAACACAGGGGTTGTAGAAAATATTAAAGTTGTGGTTCAGCGTCTCCTGCTGCATATGAAGCTGCAGCAGATTAGCTTAGTTTATCTTATCTTAGCTTGAGGCTGCAAGTGACCCATAAAACCACAGCTACTTGATAACAACTAATGATTAACTATACATGTAATTAGTTCACCTACTTTGAGCTTTGAGAAGGATTGTTTGTAGGAGCTGGAATAGCTGCGAAACACATCATCACATAACATCGCAGGTGAAATGATATTAATCCCCTCAATACTAACATTAAAGATTCTCCATGAATCTGATTCAAAGCCTGTAATATTCAGAGTAGCTGCAACTGGTGCTTATTTCTCACTCTCGGCTCATCTGCTGCTTATTTAGTTGAGTGATTGATGAATTTATCTTTATTAAATGTGTGAAGACGTCTGTCTGTCCTCTGTCCTCTGTCTTCTTAAAGGTCCAGAGCGCAGGAATCAGAAGATCCTTTTATTAATATATTAAATCATATGTGGAGAAACCGGTATGAAGCTGCCGCTGTTGTTGATTCGGGCTCATTACACAAAGCAACAGTTGTCATGTGTAAAGTAAACTGTGACGTCATCGTTTCCCGAAAGCTTCGTTTGAAATCTCTGTTTCAGAGACTTCAAACCAGAGGATGTTTCTTTTTGTTTACTGCTCTTTGAAAAGTTAATCGATTCCTTAATGGTTCTATTTTTTTAAGAACTTATGTAAAGTGACTAAAAGCTTCCTGCACTGCTCTGCAGCTGAGGAATAAATGGTGAAATGAAAGTGAATAAACTGGATGAATCCAGTGTTTTCTGTAAAAACACAGCAGCAGCAGCACTGAGAGATAAAGTCAGCTGGAATCTGAACCGGCACCTTTCATGAGACCTTCTCATTCGGGTCTGAACGAACAGAAGTTTCTTCAAACTGGTGACTTTATGTTCTGCAGAGGACGACACGCAGCTAACACACAACATTTTAATGAATTTATTCATAGAGTCCAAACTCGATTCTGCATAATTCTCAGGAATCTCCAGTAAACGTGCTGCAGGAAGTTATTTTTAAGATAATATTTAATTATTAATTGAACAATGTCCCCGTGTCTGAAAGAGGAAACCCAGCGGGGCTCTGCTTTATTTCTTACAGTCTATTCAAATACATTATGTGCTTCATAAAATACAACAGCAGTTATTCACGTTAGCTGCTGCACCAGTGGAGGAAGTTGCCCTGAACACAACAGGCTCCGACGTCTTCACCGCGCAGGAGAGACGCTGAACACCTATTCATCTATATATATTTCTTTAAATACACTAATGCTGGATTTAATGTCACATTTATCAAATTACATTTACAAGGACCATGTTCATGTGTGAGCTGAACATGGCTCATAAACTCCGGAGGTGAGAGGGTGTGTTAAACTCCGCCTCCCAGTTCTTAGTTCTAAAGAATGCTTTTGAATATTCAGGAAGAAACCGAGGGGGGAATTTTACACAATTTGCATTTTTAATATACGAGAGTACGTGCACAGATATATACAGTATCTACACTGAAAGGTGATTTTACACTCAACAACAGGGTTTATTCAGTGAACTTCTGCAGTTTCTCAACATTTGGATCCCAGGAAATGTGACATTTGAAGAAATAATGTCAGATATTGTTGCAGTTACAACACCAGTGGTCTCTCTGTCTCTCTCTCTCTCTCGCCTCATCCTTGTGCCAGCTTTATTCAGTCTTGCAAAACGAACGGTTGGAGAGCGAGAGAATTGCAGAGCGCCGATAATAACACAGAGGGTGGCGGATTGTGAGCGACATAAGTGGAGGGGGACGGTCAGGTGCTTCTGAAGGCACCGAGTCGCTGTGAATCATCATGCGGAGGAAGCGAATGAGAAAAAGACGAGAGCAGAAGACGAGGAGCAGAAACGTAGAAACAGAAACACAAGAAGCAACACTGCACTGGTGCATCCTCCCACTGCTTCGTACTGACACTCTGCTTTTGTCTGTTAAAAATAATATTCTGCTTCTTCTTCTGTTTTTGCTGTTTCCCAGAGTCTGTATTTCCTCTCTGTACATTTCATTATGAACTGTTATTCTAGCTTCAGGATAAGAATGAGTCTAATTGCTTCCTGGTGTTCGGTGTTTACCTGCACAGCTTCATTTAAACGTTCAAATTACTGCTCTCAAAGATCCAATATTTCTTCACATTTGATGGATGTGAAAATTACAGATGAGTGCAGAAAATAACATTTGTAACATTTGTATTCGCAGCCCTTAAAGTCTCGTTTAGAGCAAATCAGGGACGGAGACGATTTGATCTTTGTCAACAGACGGTTTTCACATCAACTCAAACAAACCTGGACACATCAGAGTCTGTTTTAACTGAACCAAGCAGATCAGGTGAGAAAACACAAAGTCAGACAACGTTTCTCCAACACACGTGAAAATGTCTGAACTTCAGGGAAACCTAATCCTCAGAGGATAAGACCTGCAGCAATTAATCGATTAATTGATCCACATAAGATAATAAACAGATTTTTCAGTTCAGTTCATCACTAGAGGATATTTAGTTTTTGCCATTTGAAGCCACAGACTGTAAATAACTGACTCGGACATTTCCGTTCTCACTTACAGCCGCTCCGGAAAGTTTCAGGAAAGTTTCCAGGCTTCAGTTCAGGTGTAAAAGCAGCGAGAGAGTTGAAAAACACGAGGAGACGACTTTCTCTTGGTTTGTTTTCATTCTCTTTTTATTGGACTTGTTGACGATCTGACAAACACAGACCGTCAAGATAAGAGCTGAAGTAAAGCTGAAGGAACAGGGAGCAGCTGCTGGTCTGCTGATGGGAGGAGAGTCCTCGTGCTGGGACCGTGTGAACAGATCTTTCTACCCATCGATGTATTTATCTGTGTGTTTGCTGCCGTCAGCCTGATGGGACGTTCTGCTGCTCGCTGTCGCCTTTAATCCGCCTCCTATGACATCGCATACAAGAATTCACAATTTCCTCCCCGGCTTATGTTGCATGATTTATCATTTCTATATAAAACCTCTCCACATGTCGGGCTGCTGAGGGACATCATGTACAGTTTGTGGAAAACCGACACACGGCCAACGTGGTTTTATTTGTGCCGTGTGCAGAGAGCTGCGACAGAGAGGCTGGTCTGTGACTCACAAGGAAAATGCACACTTTACATGCGCGGTTTACCCAGAATGCTCCTGTGCTAGGTGGTCATGTGAGCGTTTTTTTCTTTTGTGAAAATGTAAATGATATAAATATAAGACAAGCAGCTGTTCAGGTAACTGGACTGTTTCCTTGTTCTTATTAACAGTTCAGTGTGTGTTCTAAACTCCGGTGTGATGGATGTGAAGCTGCTTCTGGCTCCTCCACACACTCAGAGCGGCTGAGTAGTTTCTCTGTTGTTTTTATTACCGCAGCTTTAAACTTTGACTAATTGAGAGCAAACATCAGAGTGATGTGGTCGTGAGTGTGTGTTTAAAACTGGTTAAATACACAACTACGGCATGGAGGGTGATTTGTTGTTTCTACCTCATGTTTTGAATTATCCGCGTCCACCTCGGGTCGTTTGAGAAACTCAGTAGTGACGGATCTTCTTGAAACAAACGCCTGTGTTTTCTCAGCTCGAGACTTTTCATCCGGACGGGTTTTTCCACTGGAGGATAATGAGGATGCTGCTCACTCAGGGATGTCCCCTCTGAAGAACCTCTTTCAGTTTCAAGGACGCAACAAAAAAACACACGTTTTCTATACATTCTCTGTATGATATGTGTTTCTATATATTCAGTTTGGAGTATATGGAGTATGTAGAAGTTGGAGTGGTTGCACTCAGATGTTGACACTTAATTCACGGTCCCTTCGTACTGAGGCTCTGGCCCCGTGTCCTCTGACTTGTTGGAAACCATCTTTGGAAAAATGTATTCTACTTTAACTTTTGAGTTTGGTTCGTGTCCCATCTGCTAACATGGAGGATTTATGACCTCTACTGCAGCCATTCACTTTTGAGAGGTCCCATGTCGTCCGTCTTTTATTTACAGCGTTCGCCCGAGACCTCGAGAAGTTTCAGTGACAAAACCTTCGGCACATGAAACTGAAATTACGCACATGACTCGATATTAATTTTTCACGTGTGTGATCTGGGCAAACAGATGTTCCGTCCAGCTGCAGCGAACCGTCCTCACCGCTGCTCACGTCCGTCTGTGGATTTAGATGCTGAGGTCATTTCGGTCCCAGTGGGTGGACACATCATAAAAACCCTCCTCGTTAAGACTCTGATCTGTGTCGCTGAAACTTTAAAGACTCTCTCTCCATCAGCTCCTCTGTCCTCAAGCAGCCGTTTCCTGGACGTCAGCCACGACCTCTGACCTCGGGTGAGGGCGTCTTTTTGGTTGGTTTCCTTGGCTACCGAGAAGGGAAAAGAAGAGAAAAGTCCTGGCTTCTGCCGACTTCTCCATCTGGCTCCTCTTTTCATACCCGCGGCCCTTTTCGAGCTCTTGGCCGGTTTCTGGAGTGTGTTTCTGTCTGGAAGCAGGAAGCTGAGGATTTCATTGGAGAACATGATGATCGCGTTAACATCCACCTGGTTTCATTTTCCTGCATAAAATAAAACAAGCGGAGGATTTGGAAAATTTTAGTTTGAGGTGGAAACATTACGGTGCATCGATAAAAAGTAATCAAAACAAATTCAAACACAAATGTTCGTTGATGGTAACAACGTCTCTAATGTAGATTCGCCGTAGTTTGGGTTCAGTATCTTTAAGGAAACTTGGAGGAGCTGGGGATGGAACCACCGACCTTCTGGTTAGTGTACGGCCCACTTTACCTCAGTCACGGCTGTGTGTTTGTTAATGAGCACGGAGACGTGGAGGCCCGGCTGGTCCACGCAGCGGCCGGGCGTAAACAGACTTCTTTCAAAGCACTGATTCCACTTGGGGATAGTAAGACACACACACACACACACACACACACACACACACACACACACACACACACACACACACACACACACACACACACACACACACACACACACACACACACACACACACACACACACACGAGAACCCCGTGTCTATTCACATTTGAACAAGGGCTAATTAAAATAATCACCACTTCTCCGGCATGAAATCTTCCCTCTGCAGTTTTTTTGTTTCAGCTGCAGAAGCGGAGGCTTCATTAGGAGCTCGATCGCTCCTGAAACAGTTTGAACATCTCTTCTTTTGTCTCTCTCTCTCTCTCTCTCTCTCTCTCTCTCTCTCTCTCTCTCTCTCTCTCTCTCTCTCTCTCTCTCTCTCTCTCTCTCTCTCTCTCGCTATCTATCATCTGCCAGCTTTTCATTCCTCTCATTAAGTCATAATTGCGAACATTGGCCTGCGTGGTCACTTCTTCCTCTTTTGTTGTACAAACTCTCGTTATTTTTTCAAAGTGCAGGAATTCAATTTGCAGATTATATTTAAAAAAGTTTGTTCTGGAACTTCATCGACAACTCGAATCGTTTGAATTCTCGACACATCTCGACATTTAAATGTCGACATTCGTGAAAATGTTTTGAATGAAAACACTTGAGCAGTTTTTGTTGAGTGAATCTTACAGAAATACATAAATCAAGTAAATGTGTCTCTGTATAAATTGATTACTGAGATATTCACGGCCACTAGATGTCCGAACTCCCTCACTGTAATTTGCATGTTCTACAGGTTTTCTGTGATTAAGTGACTTTATTTTCAATTTCAACTTTATTCTCGTAATATTACGACTTTCCTTCTCAACTACGACTTTATTCTTATAACATTATGAGGTTATTCTCGAAATCTGCACAATGTTTTTTATAATTCTCCATTATACATAAAAATGGATCCGATACTTGTTGAGATATTTAGTGTGGACCAATCAGAAGCACGTCGCTAAGGAAACAGTTCAGAATTAAATCTTTGTGTGAAATTAACATAAATAACAGAAAGGTTTTAAATCACACTTAATGACAAGCAGCATTTACCAGTGACAGGATGGTCACAATACTGGATCACGAGGTCTCATCCCTCAGTGAAACCAGCTGAGGTCAGACCAGTGGAAACATGAAGTGATTTCAGATACAAACTGGTGTCTCTGTGCTTCACCGTACTGGGCTCTGTCATCACAGCTTCTGTATGCGTGAGGCTTCGCGCTCGGTCGGTCTGTCGGCTCTAAACGAGGCGGCGTCCCGGACTTTTCAATCCCATTAGCGTCCTTCCCCTCTGACACTCTGACCCGAGGAGTCGTGAGCATGATGTGATGATTGCTCTTGTTGTTCCAGAGATAATCTGCTGCAGTTAAATCTGACAGGATTACAAAGAGACGCAGGTTAAGTTCATCCATTCACTTTGTATAACTGCTAATTCCTATTTGAGGAATGTAAACATTCAAGTAAGTTAATAATGGAATAAGTGAAAAAGAATAAAAGCATTTATCTGCTAAACAGCCTAAGATGTAAAAATAGACAAGTATTAAAATAAATGAAATGAAATTCAAATATTTTCACTGTGTCTGACAGAGATGGAAACTAATTACCAGATGAGTCAATAATTAATATTGACAATCAGTAGTTGCAGCTGTAACAGTCTGTGGATGACCTGAGGCGACGTTCAGCTCGGAGTGACACACTGAAAATAGCCAAGTCTTAAAACAGACAGTAAAAACCTCATGAACTCACAGACGTGGATTAAAGCAGATCATGTTTATAAATCCCAGCTCGGCTTTTCTCATCCGAGGTTCTTTGCGTCTTCGACTGACCACCGACACTAATTGGGATAAATTTAAACATCGATGACACGGAGAGTTAAGGTCAAAAAATCAAAACCGCAACGGTTAGCGACATTCTGTCACCAATTAGTTTAATTAGCCGGCTGGTGTGTGACTGTTGCACTTTGGCGCCACAGGGCTGCATCGCATTGTTTCCTTCGCCACCTGCGCCGCATGGGCTGGATGTGTGTGTGCGAGTGTGTGAGTTTATGTGTGTGTGTCCATGTGTGTGTCCATGTGTTCCGTGTGTGTGTCCGTGCAGGGAAAGAAGTGAAAACTCATGACTTTTACCATCTGAAAGTCTTTTCTGAAACAATAGGCTGATGATTGCAAAGCAGGCTCCGATATTCAGCTGCAGAGCTATATGTCATATTTATATATTGTTGCATGTACAGCAGTCTCCATGGAGACCTTGAGTCTTCAGTCTTATCAGTGAGAAATAATCCTCGTGTCATGAACCTTGATCCTGATAATCCGTGTAGAAGTCATGGAATTAGGGAAACAGAGTTTCAGTGAATCCTAATCTAAGATTTAAGACAGTTTTCTGTACAGAATTATTCACTTTTAAAGTTACAGGAGAAACGTCTTTCTAGGACGGAGGAGAACTGATAGTGTTTGTGAAACAGAATCTTGTCCACATTGCGTTAGCTGACATTACTTAAATGTAACTTCATATAAAACACCTTTAAAACTCAGGAAGTGTTGGGAGGTGGAGCCCGGCTGCCGTCTGCGTGAGAGGAGATAAAAACATGGTTTAATCAACGCAACACTTTTCCTGATGATCTGCGTGGGTCTAAACGACTCCGACACAAGCTCTTAACTCAACCTGTTCTTTTGTCTGCCTCACCCATTAAACACCCACCTACTCCTCTTCCTCTTTCTCCGATGACAGGCAGGCCTCCCCTCGCTCTCTCTCTCTCTCTGTATCGCTCTGTGTCTCTCGCCCCGTCTGTCTCTCCATTATGCTGCCGTATCGTAAACATTTCAGTCACACTTAGTTGCAGCGCTGGTTCATTTATTTAGCGCCGCTCTGTGTCTGCTGGCGCACAAAGCTGTCGCCTCCATCTCCGTCTCTGCCTGTCACCACTGCTCGCTCACTGCGCCGCCCGACACAGACGCACAAACACACACACTTACACAAACACACACTGGACTGTCTCTTCTCGTCCATCTTCACTCCATCTCTCTTCCTGTCCGGTCTCCATTGTGTGTCCCACCTCTCTGTCTGCTTTATCTTATCAGGAGCCTCTCTCTCTCTCTCTCTCTCTCTCTCTGTTCTCCCTCCTCTTCCTCTCTGTCCATCATGGTTTGCTCTCAGCTATTTGCTCTCACCATTAAGTATCTTTGCAGTGTACATACACATGTTTGATTCTCAGTGTGCGTCTTGCATTAATCAGTCGTCTTTACAATCAAGAATCCAGGGTTCTTGAAGAAAAGAATATTTTATGATTGTCCTCGTCTTTATTTATCAGTTTGTGTCACTCGCTGAATTTGATCTCTGCTGTTTCCATGTCCCATAATCAGAAAGACTAAACCATTGTTTATTCCTCCAGTAGTTTGGGGTGGATGAGAATATCCAGCGACAGGTTTCATCTAAAAATGTTCTGTCCAAATTGAATCGTTACTTGCAAATGATGAAAGCTGAACTCATTGAGATTTGATCAGTGGAACTAACAATGGATTTGGGTTTGATAAAAAGTCACCGAACCCTGAATGGAATCATTAGATTAAAGAAGTGCTCTCTTCTCTGCAAAGTCACCAAACCTTCTTGCGGCTGCAGAAATGATGAAAAGTTTCTGCTAACCTCCGTCTATGCTCCTTTCTCATATTTTGTAACCAACTCAGAGTCGATCTCCATCCTGCAGAAGCACAAAAAGCAGAAGAACAAATCCCCTGATATGAACCTAGATTTACAAGTCGCTCACTAATGCTTGTGACAAAAGAAGCTGTGGATAAAGATTGAAATGAGAAGCAGTCAGAAGAATGACCGTGTCCATGTCCTCTGCTTGGTCTCTAACATCTCTTTTTTTCTGCCTGTCACTGTATTTCCCACTTCCTCGCTAGAGGACGTCTTGTCTAGACGTCTTATTAAAGTCAATAACATGGAGCGACTGTGTAACAGAGATGACTGGAGGCGACGGCTGCGTCTCTGAGAACCCGGACTCTGCACGGAAACATGTGAATCTGTGGATTTTCATGCACGTGTCCATTCATGAACATATATGTGCGTGTGTTTTGTTATTAGTTTGGAGCTGTTACCTCCCTCACTGGGATGGGGGGGGGGGTTATCTGAGCTCTGTGTTGGAGCTACTTTGGTCTGGAGCTCGTCAGTGATGCATGAAACTGGGGTGAATGCAAATAGTCTTATTGCACACCTGAGATCCCCATGAGGCCGATAGAGAAAGAGGGTGTGTGTGTGTGTGTGTGTGTGTGTCTGTGTGTGTCTGTGTGTGTCTGTGTGTGTCTGTGTGTGTCTGTGTGTGTGTGTGTGTGTGTGTGTGTGTGTGTGTTGCCTGCTCGAATGCGTCCTCACCTGATGTAATTGAAATTTGTAACGGCATGACCCACAACATTGTCGTACTAAACCATTAGCTGTGCAGCAGCGCACGTCAGCCTCATATTCCCTTCGCCCGCTGCAATTTACCTCCAATAGAAACTTTCAATAAACTGCCAGAATGGGTCTTTATTTAAATGTCTGTCCCCCTCACTGCGACAGGCACGAGACTCAGAGACACTTCCAGCTGAGACTCGGCATCGAATCGTCCCAACGATCAGGAGACGCTTTGTCTCCGGGTTCATTGATTCTTTTCATTGACATCTTTTTCTTAAAACTGCAGCATAACATCAACGTCAAACTCGTGCATCAAAGACGTTTTCAGACACGACCTGTGGGTAAAGTCTGGAGAATTGGATCTGGAGTTAACTCACATCGTCCTCTCCTGGATTTCTACAGACTTTATACGAGGAGGTCAGGAGAGTCCGGAGAGTTCACACATGCAGAGTTCAGTTCACGTCTGAAAGCAGCTTGAGGAGTCGAGGAGGAAATGGTTCAAAACGTGGCTTCATGTCGACTGTGATTCGGAGATTAGCTGATTATGAAACAAGGCACTGAAACATCTCTCCACTAAACATGGGCTGAAATTCCAGGAATGTATTTGACGTGACACAGTTTCCCAGCCGAGCAGCTCGTTACGGAGGGAAATGATCCTGTGTCATAGAAAAATGTAAATTCTTTCTTTGACTCAGAACCTAAATGAAATCAGCGGAGCCTTTGCACATGTTAGTCACATGAGTGTTTCTGCCCCGTGTCCAGACTCAGAGATGAAAAAACTCTTCTGTAAACATACAAGTAAAATCAATAATGGCATCAAACCCGATCAATTCCAACCTTCAACTCCGTCAGTTTTGCACCTACAAATTCTTTATCTCTGTTTTTCATGTTTTCTTTCTTCTGGAAGTTGTTTCCTTGTAGGAAAGAAACTCTCGTGTTGTAAATATTTGATTTGAACATGTTTTATAACGTCACAGGGGACGAGCCAGGAAATGGCAGAAACACATAAAATCAAATGAAAGGGTTGTTTCTCAGATGTGAGCACTAACTTTATAACAACAATATTTAGTAATGTGTTACTTACACCACAGTTACACAAATAATCACGTCGACTCGTGGATTAACTGATTAGTGTTAAGTGGTCAAGGGTCAAAGGTCACAGTGTTATGAGTCGTCATCCAGATGCAGATCCTCAGTGTCGACGTCTGAAACCTCCAGGTTGTCTTCTATTTAACCTTTAAAGCTGTGTTCTACGTCCTGTGTGTATCTTTCCCAGATTTGTCTTCTTTGTTTATGCATAAATTATAAATACAACATTAGTCTGACGGGTTGTTGTTGCCTTTTTTGTCCCTCGAGACATTAACATGATCTCAGGGGCCCGAGCTGCTCCTGCGGCGACAAGTAGTTCAGAGTAAAGATTTTCAGAATGGATGGCTTCTTGAGAAGTCAAGAGCCCCACGTGTGTGTGTGTGTGTGTGTGTGTGTGTGTGTGTGTGTGTGTGTGTGTGTGTGTGTGTGTGTGTGTGTGTGTGTGTGTGTGTGTGTGTGTGTGTGTGTGTGTGTGTGTGTGTGTGTGTGTGTGCGCACGCGTCACCACAGCAGTACATATTTCCATGGTTACAGTGATCAGGATGGCCTATGAAAGCGTGCCTCCTGCAGACAGCGTTGTGAGCTCTCATTACAGCCCTGTGTGTGTCCTATCCAGCTGCGAGCCGGGGAGAGAGGGACATGGAGGGCGAGGGGCTGCTGGGGGGGGGATGCATGTATGTGGGTACAGCCACAAAGTGGAGAAGGGGGGGGGGGGGTGAAGCCAGCGGGGAGAGATACTGCAGGGCCTCCCAGCGGAGACACTCAACACCACAATGGAATAACTAAAAAGGAAGGGGGGGGGGGGGACACAGATTGATGCCGGGCGCTGTGGAACAGAGGACGATGCCACCGAGCGCGGGGACGTGATTAAAAACAACACTGTACTCGTTTGTCAGTTTGAAATCATTTGATCACTGAAGCACTTCGATTGTTCTCTGCTCAGTTTATCTGACTTTAATTTACTTTAGTGGTGAGATGAAAACATCGTCTGGTTTCCGCTGCTCGTCGCGCTGAAGAAGAATAAAACTTAAAGCTGCATATTATCGCCTCTGTCAAAGTCCTGGTCTGGTTGAATCAATTCTTCCTCATCAGCGCGGCTGATTAGCAGCTGTGCATGAGTGGGCCGTGAGTTCATGGAGTGTTGAGAGAAACCAGGAAGTTGTTACTGTACATTAATTTACTTTTAAACTTTTTAAAGAAGGAAAACGTCCGAGTGCTGTCTGCAGCTAAAGCTAATTTCTTCAAACTTCAAATTTGCTGCAAATGTTCAGTTGGACTCGAGGATGTTTAGTGATCGCAGGTCAAAGGTCAAGGTCGCTGTGACCTCACACATCACATGTTGTGCCTCGTGAAAGCAGCAGGGTCATCTGACTGCGGCTCTGTCCGGCACTCTGACATAACTCAATGCATGCTGGGTAAAAATCGTTTTGACACTTTTTCCAGCGCTGCAGAACTGCATCGTGTCACGTGACCTTAATGCACATTGAGAACTGCTCCTCTGCTGCGTCACTGTCGGACATTAACACTGACGTATGAAAGATAAGTTCATCTGCAGCTTGATATCACACGTTCCTGTTCAGAGACGATCACTTTTATTCCTGCTTCCAGTTTCATGTGCTCAGTCATGAAATGAGTCAGTTAGACTCTGTGCTTTCAGATTTGTTTTACTAATCATGAAAACAATCACATTCAATCAGGAAGTCTGGAGCTGATGTAAAACTGTCAGATAGAGACTCGTGGTCTCCATGGAGACGCTTATATGAACACTTTTAAACCCTTTACACAGACGCACACACACACACACACACACACACGCACACACACACACACACACGCACATGTTGTTAGATAATGGAGAATGAGTTTGTTTATTACAGAGGCTGTGTCTATAAATATGCATGTGTGTGTTTGTGTGTGTGTGTGTTTGTGCACTTATATGATAAATATCTGTCCAACACATTGTGAGTGTGTTGGAGGAAGTGAGATGTAGAAAGTCATATAGGATTTCCTGTGAGACTGGGCCTGTGTTACAGGAGATGGAACATTATGGTCTATATATAGTGTTATCGGTGACTCTGTGTGTGTGTGTGTGTGTGTGTGTGTGTGTGTGTGTGTGTGTGTGTGTGTGTGTGTGTGTGTGTGTGTGTGTGTGTGTGTGTGTGTGTGTGTGTGTGTGTGTGTGTGTGTGTGTGTGAGAAAGAGCAGAGATGAATGTCATTGTGTTGAAAAGAAGAAGGTGTGTGTTGGATGCTGATGGAGACAAACTATGTGATACGTGCAGCTAATGAGTTTGAACTTGATAGCAGGTCGCCGTGGTGACAAATAGCAGTGATGGCTCGTATGTAGGACGCCATGAGGTGTCGGCGGTTCCTTTAGAGTAATGCTGTTCTCACGTGCCTCGACATGTGTGTGTGTGTGTGTGTGTTTCACATGTAAGTGCTGTGTCGTTACAGAACTTTTATCAGCACATTGTGAGAACAGGAAACTTTAGTCATTTGTCTCAGAGTTTAAATCTGACCGGCCTCCTTCTATAGCAGCGGAGCAAAGGCCCCCCCCCCACCTCCTGTATACTGACGGACCTCCAGAAGTGTTTGTAGTTGTTGATTTGAAAAAACGTTTGTCACCAAAGTGCAATGAATCCTGGGAAAGGTTTTCCCGAGAAGGATCCAGCTGTTGGAGCCTGTGTTGCTCGGGATGGAAGGACACATTTAAAGGAGTCTAACAGTCTTTGAATGCAGCCTCTGAAGGATGCAGACCCTGAACTGAGACACAGCTTCTACCTTCACCAGCCTCTGTTACCTGACCTGGCCCTGCGTCAGTCAGCCAATCAGAAGAGAGGCTCAGAGGTCCACACAAATCAGATGTCAAACTACATTCAGATGGTTTTTGTTTCTTAAAACCACAAAGAAATTGTCTTTTTTTTTTAAAGATATTTTTGTGCACTTGGAGTTTTAATGATAAGACAGAATTTGTCTGCTGAGTCAAAATCTGTTGATATTTGTTTCTGTGCTCAAAATCTAAATCAACACAAAATGTACAACTGCAAAAATAGATTCAGCTGCAGGAAAGGATCCGTCCGTCTACGTGCAGACGTTTAACTTCCATAGTCTGTGTGTGGGAATTAAACTAAGCAAATAACATTCTCATGCTGCTCTGTAAAGCACACACACACACACACACACACACAGCTATGTGTGTGTGTGTGTGTGTGTCCCTTTGCTTACTGTACTGTGCAAATTACATAAATGAATGAATGAGGGCGAAGTGGATGTTTATTTTGAACCGTCACTGCATGTTTGTGTGTTTACGTGTGCGCTACACGGGTGTGACCTTGTATCCTGCATCGGCCTCTTGTGTGTATTTGTTTTAACAATTGTGTGTCTGTGCATGCGTACATACATACGTGTAGTGACTTCAGTTTGTTACATAAGAAGATTATATTATATAATGTTTTTTTTTCAAGGACACCAAACAAACAATAACATTTCATATTATGTGTGTGTGTGTGTGTGTGTGTGTGTGTGTGTGTGTGTGTGTGTGTGTGTGTGTGTGTTTGTGTGTTTGTGTGTCTTGCTCCTGTTTGCACCCTGGTACACACAGTCCTACCCACACAGACACACACACACGTGTCCTGCTGATGTTGTGAGGACCCTCTGACCACACAACCTTGTTCCATTTCAAACCCAAATTCAACCACTCGCCTCAAAACCAGGTCTCAACGTGTGTAGAAACACACACACACACACACACACACACACACACCATCCTGCAGTTAGCACATGCTGCGAGCGGGTGAGACACTCACAGCTGGACACTGCTTCTGTCTTCTCCTGCTCTTCTCACTCTTATTTTCACTTTTTCCTGTCTATTCTTAGCTCTCACACAGCACACACACACACACACACACACACACACACACACACACACACACACCACACACACACACACACACGTGTACATACTATTTCCTCTTCTCTTTCGTGTTTGCATCTCTGTTTTTCATCTCATATTTTTAAAGTTTGAACGTCCATCACAAGCACATTTTTAGTTTTGCTTGACTTTAGGTGAAATGGCCATTTAAGTTATAATATGTAATATATATGTTGTTGACATGTTTACTTACATGATCCACAGTTTTATTCAAGGTAACTTTCATTTTGAACACATTTATCTTCTGTGTGTTAACCTGGACGTGGATCTGCTCTGTGCCTCTTGCTGTAGTTTATAATGATGGTCTGTTGATATTAGAGCAGCGGAGTCGTCATGAATTCTTCCTCCTGCTGAGACGACACAACACGATGTGGCCTCCGCTGACCAGGGACGACAGCCTGAGTGTGTGTGTGTGTGTGTGTGTGTGTGTGTGTGTGTGTGTGTGTGTGTGTGTGTGTGTGTGTGTGTGTCAGTATTTCATGTCGCACTTCAGAACCCACCGCTCCACTAACCTCAGCCCCACCTCCTCTCCTCCCCCTGTCTCCCCCTCCTCACCCCTCCGCTGTCCTAAATTCTATTCAGGCAATAATAGACTGACATTTATCATAATCTGTTTCTTGCTGGCAGCACCCCCCCCCCCCCCCCCCCCCCCGCGCTCTTGTCTCGGTCTTACCACCCATCTATTCTCCACCGTCACTTTGTCCATCACCTACTGCCTCCTCCGCCGCCACCCCCCCTCTCATCCACGCCATCCCCCCGTGCATCACTGTGACTTGTCACATGCTGTGGTGGGTGGGTGGGGGTGTGTGTGTGTGGGGGGGGGTGTGGGGGGGGGGGTGCAGATCCCTCCAGATTTAATCTGCACAGGGAGATTAACTGAAAAGATGATTAACTCAAATCTGCTTGATTAGCATCGCCTCCTTTTAATTTAATCCAGTGGAGCACAAATTGACACGTGTCAGACCCCCCCACCCCCCCCACCCACATCATGGAGTTAAACAACTGTAGATCTCTGTTAGCGTGGTGTCCCTGAATGCCTCATGTTCTAACTGGTTGTGTTGTGTTCAAAGACTTTGTTTTTCTATGGATGAATAACCTTCACCTGAGAATGTTCTCGTGTTTTACTTGATTAAAATGTCCGTCTTTCTCTGAGACCTCACACTTAAACCTGAGCACAACTCAGGGGACGACAGTGTTTCACATTCCTCATGTCGCTCATCAGTCACAATGAAGAAGTCAAGGCCGAGATCCTTTGGATGTTCTTCTGTTAAACAGCAGGAAGGTTTGTTCACAGCACAAACAGAACTCAGGTATTTATCGAGCTCACCTCTGCAACGGGATTATCTCTAATTGAAAGAGAGGAAACAGAACTCAGGTCTGTGAGTTCAGATAAACATCTGTAAACAAACCTGGTGTCAGATGTGAACAGAGAAAAACAACACACGTCGAAGTCGGTGCAGCGTTTTGTGTGAATCTTTATTCATGAAGTTGTTTTTCTCCATTTAACACGGAAGATTTTAAAAGACTTGATTAAAACAAATCAAAACAGACCTGCACTCAGTTTTTAATATTATTATAATCATGACTCACATACACACACGTGGCACCAACGTCAATGTGCATCACCGCCATCTACTGCGTCTCTTAATACCTGTGTGATGAAACCCTTAGTGTAATTATGGTTTCATATAGAAGCTTGTGTACGTGTAAACATTTATTTAAACTAAATTAGAGAACATTTTACTTCTATTTGTATTTCTCAGGCATCAGGATAAAACTTTCATCCAACACAGTGACCCTGACCTACGACTGGGTGCACGCCAACGATTACAAAACACCTGCCTGCACAGGTGTAACTGAGACATAAAGTGAAATACATCACATGTGAGTTATTTCGTCTTTGCTCAGTGAAATAATGTTTTTCTAAACCACATTAGAATCAAATCACGACGCAGGAAACCAAGTGAGCAGAGGAATTAACAGTTCCACATTTTTATTGTGGTGTCGTTTTGTAACGGTGTCGTTTGGTCTGGATGTTATTTTAAAAACTGTAATTCTATTTATTTTGTAGGTGTTGGGAGTGGAGGAGTGTGAACGGTCGTGGGAGTGGGATTTTTTTTTTCCAGATTCACAATGGAGGCTGGAGCTTTTGTTGACAGCTGCGGATATGACCCGATAAATCATTATGAATATACAATCAGCTGACATTTTGGCTCCGCTCGCCGCTTACATAACAACCTGAGGCTTCAGCCGTTTACATCAGACGCACACACACACACACACACACACACACACACACACACACGCACACACACGCACACACACGCACACACACACACACACACACACACACACACACACACACACACACACACACACACACACACACACACACGCACACACACACACTTCTACTCCCCGGCGTTTCAGTCTCAAATGAAAACCCAGTCGGCGCTCCAGGTCTAAAACTGTTCGGCTGTAACAGTGAACGATGATAGAAAAACTGTTTTTACCCTGAAAACTCAAACTACTGGAAAAATGAGTTTAAACGTGTTTGGTGATAATCACTCAAAACATTAAAGAAATATTAGATTTCAATATGGAAGAAAATAAAGTGAAATATCATCAGTTTACATGTAAACAGTGGGGTTTTCCTTCAGGCTTAAGTATTAAAAGTTGCAACATCTTCTTTTATTTTGTGTTTGTGCAGAGATGAATGAGAGTGAAATCCCCACATCTGCAGTCCTCCATAAATAAAACATGTTCTGGCTCCAGAGGCTAAAACGTCAACTGCTTCTCAGCGTTCTCACTTCAAACGACACCTCACCTGCTCTTTGGAGCCTCGTGCGCTTCGACACACTTCAGAGCTGCAGCTTTTAGCTCCGCTCCCATTAACGCTGGAAAAAAAAAAGAAGAGACAGAACAAAGTAGAGGAAACTGTGAAGCCACGACGACAAAGAGGATCTGATGCTGACAGTTATGATTAGAAAACGCTGTACGGGAGACGAGGTGTGACTGACGAGAACCAATCAGGAAGCAAACGTAGGTGTCGCTTCATTCAACCGTATATATGTTTTCAAACTCTGAAGGGTTTTAGGGACTAAAACTCTAGAGCGGATACGATATTGAAAAGATATTAGGGCACAATTTGTCGAGAGACTATTTGCAATGATTGAAGATGTCGTTATCAAACCCTTATGATTAAGAAATGTATTTGACACTTGATATGATAAAGTATAACCATAAACTTGATTATATTAAACTATAAATTAAAAGAAAACACAAATACAACCAACCATTTAGAACTTAAATAAAGAATATAAACATAAATCCACACATTTAAAAGATTTAATATTATCGTCAAACATAAACACAGATGTGTGTGAAATACTACATCAGTATATTTTATCGGTCGGGGGTTGTGTGTGGACGCCAGGCGTGAAACTATGAAGATTTAAAAACTGAAATATATTCATGTGGACGAAGCCTGAGGCTGAAATAATTAATTATTGGCCCAATCTCAATTTTAAATTTTATTCTAATGATTAGAGCTTCTAAGGCTGAACAGTTTTTTAATGGTTTTCAAGCCAAAGGATATTTAGTTAAATGTTAAATGTATTAACTAAGATTAATTTATTAATGTGTTTGCACCTGCAACAACAAAATAAGGGAACAACTTGCACATTTAGTGAAAAAGATAAAAGTGATGGGAACAGAAAACCTTCGTCTGAAGAAATCCCTGAAAATCAACACGAACAACATTATAACATTATCTGAATCCTCTTGTGTGAACCAGGCCGTGTTTACGCTGAAATAATAAAACATCAGTGTGGTTTCCTCCTCAGACATTAGTCTCAGAGTTGTTACATGTTCTTCGGCCCAGCTGCTCCCTGTTTCTCCTCGTCTATCTCAAGGCCGTTTCCTCTCCCCCTCTTCTATCTGAGGAGCAGTAAAGGTCGTCCTCCCTCCTCTTCCTCACTCCTCGGCCTCGCATGCCTCTCCTCTCGCTCTGTGACTGTAGTTTAGATGATGTGGTAGAAAACAAACCGAAACAGTGTTTTGTTCCTAGAAATCAGACGTTCTCTGTCTTTCCTCTCCCACGAACAGTTTGATATGTTCATCAGTGTTTACAGAGCAGCTTCCTTTTTTCTTCTCATGGCTCCTAATGTCTCAGATGTTATGAAGTCCTGTCGTTTCATGTTAGTTTTACTGAATCTCATCTTTCTCTCTTCATCTGTCTCACTCTGCGTTGATTTAAAGAATAAAAACTCGGAACTCTCTGCAGACACGTGACGCTCGTGGCTCGTCCGATGCACGAACTTTTATCTGAGGGTTAATCCTAAACATCCAAACGAGAAAAGTAATACATGTCGTTGCCCGTGTTGGTTTGAAATATGATTTTGAAGCAGCGTCAGGTCAGAGCAGCCGAGCAGGAGCAGGCTGTGCACTGAGGGCAGCTGGTTCCCTGTCTGACCTTGTGGGCTTTTTTATCCGCTGGCTTCATGTGACCATAAATCCCTGAGCTGTTTGTGTCAGAGCTCTGAGAACTGCTCTCTGCACCTGGTGCTGTGATCACTCCTCTAATCACATGTTCCTGGGTCTTCATTCAGGTCTTCACACGTTTGATATTGTTATTTGATTTGTTTTTAGAACCGTTTCATGTCAGAGTTCATCGTCCCAATGGGCATTTAAGTAAAAAAATAAGAATCATCATCAATACATGTGAGAGTTTGGGGTCAAAGTTCACCAAAGTTACGCTGAGATTTTCCCACATTGATTAATCTGTGGATTGTTTTCTTCATTAATTCTCTGTTAAAGTCCAGGACCAATGCTGCAACAGCCCGGAATATTCAGTTTGATGTAGAAGTGCAGTAAAATCCCTGCAGCTGGAAAACTTCAGCTCCATGAACTGCTTGTGATGTTTTCCAGCTTTAATGATTATTATATTATCAGATTATTTTTTTTCCGCTGGCCAACGAACTGATTGAACTTTACGCCGCAAAGTCTCTGTTGAATTTTAATCTTATGTCACAAACAAATGAATCTGAGTCCGAAAGCTCATGAGAATATTTCATCTGTGTATTTTTAAATGACCCACAGACACGCACACACACATTCCACATGTCTGGGAACCGACGTGAAAGTGACGCGAGGGCAGAGCTGGACCGAGCCGACGTGACGGAGAGATTTCAGGACAGAGAAGCAGAAAGATTCTTCTGCTGCAGAATCAAAGTGCACAAATTAGTGGATCAAACCCACGTTTGCTTTACGGAAATCCTCTCAGGCTCAGGCACTCACACAGGAAGTGGGTGTGACGCAGGGTTGTACAGAGACACACACGTTTAAAGTAACACAGATACACACACACACACACACACACACACACACACACTTGTTTCTTGTTTCCTCTCCTTTCTCAGTTTGCTCAGGATAAAATAAGGCCGTGGAGATGATTACAGCGTCATTATTCCATCGAGTGTCCTTCACCTGAGGTTGCCATGGCAGCGGCAGAAATCATATTGAAAATGGAAACATAAGAGCAGCAGAGTGCATATAGGTGTGTGTGTGTGTGTGTGTGTGTGTGTGTGTGTGTGTGTGTGTGTGTGTGTGTGTGTGTGTGTGTGTGTGTGTGTGTGTGTGTGTGTGTGTGTGTGTGGGGCTTCAGACCCTTTTCATTTTTCTGTTTACTGTCAGCCATTTTAGCTTTTTATTTAAAATGTGAAACAAATCTCTTATTCACACAAGTGTTCTGCTGCATTGTGTGCGTCCGGTTTGTGTTCAGTATTTATGTGATGCTGAGTCTTGCCTGTGGAAAACTGAACTGTGTGGATGTTTGCCTATAAAAGCAAATTGTGTTTGTGGACTAAAACCGACCATTAGGACCCGGGAGCTCTCTGCAGACCTTTGTGGTAAAAGTGAAGCACAGATCACGGCCTGATGAATAAAACCAGTTCTGAAGCTTTGAGTTTCCCCAGGAGAACAGATAATGGAAGATGTGGGGAACCATCAGAAAGTCTTACGCAACTGACGTCTCAGTTTGTCTGACAGATCCACTGTCTGACATCTTTTACTGCTTTGTAGCACACACACACACACACACACACACACACACACACACACACACACACACACACACACACACACACACACACACACACACACACACACACACACACACACACACACACTTTCCCTCCATTCATCATGTTGAACTTTCTTATGAGTCAATATTAAACACCTGAGATTCACTGTTGTAGTTTAATAGCTTTTATAGTCATTATTCAAAATGAGCTTTTTCTTCCTCCTCCTCCATCTCCGTCCCTCCATCTCCTCCTCATCTTTAGAACAGGAAGAGAAAACTCAGATGTTTGCCCAACCTATTAATTTATTTTCATTTCAGAAGATGATTGGCTCTCTGTGTGTTTTTACCTACCTGCTCTACCTCCATCACCCACCCTCCATTTCTCTCATCTCCTCTCTCATCTTCCATCCCTCCCCGTCTATTCCTCGTCTCTCTTCTCCCTCTTGATCTCATTCAAGCTTAATCGTCCCTTCCTCCTCCCTCTCTCTCCCTCTAGTGTTTGTGTTTTTATCTGCATGTGTGAGTGGATATCGGTCGAGACACAGCCCCACCAGAGGAGACGAGAAGCTTTGAGCTGTTACATAACAAACGTCCTCTTGACTTGGAAGTGTGTCATTGGGCCCCTGGTGGCCACGGCCTAAAGACCCCTCCAGGCCTCTCCCTGGATAGCACTAATGCTGGATGGAGGGATGGAAGAGGAGAGAAGGAGGGTGGGGATGAAAGATTAAAACAATGGAGGGGAACGGAGGAGATGGAAAAGGGCGAGGAGGGAGACAAGAGAGGAAACGGTTATCAAGAAGGAAAGGTGCATAAAAGAAAAGAAGCGGGGGGGGGGTGTGTGCAGCGTTTAAAGGGTCAAGAGGGGACGACAAGCGGAGCGATTCAGGGGGAATCAGGACAAATGGAAAGAAGGGAGGCGAAGCAGCACAGACGGAGCGAGAGAAAAAGGCAGAGGCAGATTTAGAGGTTAAATAGGTGAAGCTGAAACATTGTCTAGACGTGAAGGAGAGGTTGCCGTCCTGTCCTGTCCGTCTGGGTGCGTTCGCTTCGTCCTCTGGTGTCACAGCGGTTTAATTTACGTGCAGCGTGTTGCAGGAGGCGCAGTTTGTTACCGGCTGCGGCGGAGACAGTCCAACGCTTTGGCTCCGGCTGCTGCTTTGTGAGGAAAAAACTAGGCCCCTGCATAACATGACGCTCAACATGTTGGTAGTTTTACTGTGAAGGAAAGTTTATCCATCGATTATCTTTACAGCTTTTCCTCCTTTTTCAGCCTATTAGATATTTTTGTTGTTCCAGTTTCACGTCCCTCACGTCCGTATTTGCATTCACACATGCATGCTCCTCCTCTGGAAGAAATATCTGCAGAGTCCAGTTCATGTGTGAAAGCAGCTTGATTTCAGTGTGTGTGTGTGTGTGTGTGTGTGTGTGTGTGTGTGTGTGTGTGTGTGTGTGTGTGTGTGTGTGTGTGTGTGTGTGTGTGTGTGTGTGTGTGTGTGTGTGCGCCTGCGGTGCAAAGGGGCTTTGATTGAAAGGTCCCCATCAGTTCTTCCCTCCTTCACAATCATCGGCGCAGCACGAGGCAGAAGCTTCGCTAACACTCGACACTCACAATAATCCAGGATCCTGCGAGGAACCAGGTTCAAGCTGAAACCAGAGAACGTGTGTGAACATGCATCACATCTGACACCGGAGTTCAACCTGCAGCTCATCACATTTCACCCTTTACTCCTTTACTCCACACAGATATTACATGTCACATGTATTTTCCCAGTTTTATATTTGAGAGAGCGTTACACAAATCTTTGTCGTACTTTATATTTGTCTTAATTCAAGGCTGAGGCTTTGTGAAAGGTCGCATGAGGCCGCGTGATGCAGCTTATTGTTGTGGTTCTCATCGCTGTGAAATTACAGTTGATCTTTTACAACGATCAGACCTGAGGTGAGGTGTCGGCTGCACGGAGCTGAATCTACAATCTACTGTGCAGGAAGTAACAAGCACCAGCACAGGAATCAGGGTTCACACCTTTCATTAGATGACGAAAAACAGACTGTGGGCATTCATGGCAATGTCTGCACAGTGCACACACACACACACACACACACACACACACACACACACACACACACACACACACACACACACACACACACACACTCGTACACAGACTCTTCTGGTCACAGATATCAATGAATCATCTTTCCTGTTTACTAGATCTTTATCTTTTCTGCTCCGTCACACTGACAAGCAAAGTCGTCTCATGTCAGTGAGCTCCGTCAGTGCTCTGTGCAATTTAGCATAAGAGGTAAATCAGGCTGAAAGACACACACACACACACACACACACACACACACACACACACACGTTCATGTCTCCCCCTCAACTCTGTGATAAGCTTCAACAACAAACGAGACGAGGAATCACACAGAGCTGGAAACAGAAGTTGTGTCGTGACTTTTCAAATCCTGAGAAATATTAAGAATCAGAATCAGAAAGGTTTTGTGTAAATGTGAATTTAATTAATAAGAGTCGTTGTCGTCTGTTGTTTGCATTTGAACAGTTGATAAGACTTTTGGACGCTCCACGTGGAAATGTAAGGATTTTAATTTCCTGCATGAAAAGGGATCACACGTCCTGCAGCCTGACCTTTTGTGTGGAAACACTGTGGAGCCACAACCACAAGTCTGAACCCAAACTGCGTCAACAGCTGCTGCAATGATCTGGATCCTGAAACGCTGAGTTCGCACAGACAGAATCAGGAGCTTTCAAACAAAATGATTAAAGAATTAAACTGAAGTGTAAATGGCAGCCATCTGTGTGTGTGTGTGTGTGTGTGTGTGTGTGTGTGTGTGTGTGTGTTGTGGGCCTCTGGGCTGCCTGTTACACACAGCGGACCCGTCCTTTGCTGTGGATTAGCGGCTGTAAGACTGCGGATGCAGACGGCGGCTCAGTAATCTATTGTGGTAATCTACTGCCAATGTGCTGGGGGATCATTAGCCAGATCATGGGATCGGATTGGGACTGGATTTATGCAACTGCCAGGTGTTGGTCTGAGTGTGTTTATCTGTGTGTGTGTGTTTGTGTGTGTGAACATTACGTAGAAGGTTAACAAGTTGTGCAAACAAGCTGGTCAATGGATGGAAACACAGGGTCCTCAGGTCGATGACTGAGCCTTTGTGTGTTCGACTTTTTGTCACAGTTGTGAATAGATTTTTTACATTGATGCTTCATTGAGTGTGAAGTTTGTTTAGTTGTGTCCAGTGTGTCACAGACTGTTGAAGGTGAGTCTGTGGAGCGTGATGTGGAGACGCCTGAGTCGAACCTGCGTCTCAGCTCGACCAACGTCTGGTCACAAAGCCTTTTCCTCTGAGGCTTATTGAACAGAAGCTGAAGAACCTGAATGATTCGTACCTGGGGGGTAAAAAGTTCGTTGGAGCATCAATCAGGATTTAACTCTGTTGACCGAACATTTCAAAGACATCAACACTTGATCATACAACAGTTTAAAATAAGAACTTCCTAAAATTACAGATCCATCTTAGAGAAAAAGATCTTTAACGTGTACTTTGATTTTCTAGTTTTGTTCCCGGTCCCATCCACTAACATGGAGGAGGTTCATGAGCTATACAGCAATTTATGAGCTGTACTGCAGTCAGCCACCAGAGGGCGACCGTGGTGTTTTGGCTTCACTCTGCGGGAGCCGTCATGTCGTCCATCTTTCCTCACAGTCTGTGTTTGACACCTGAGTTTTCATGTGAAGACGTTTAGTTCTGGACAAACTGAAGTCTCTCTTTCTTTTCTCTCACCAGCTGAACGATGAATCTGTTTCTCTCTCTGAGCTCCTCTGGCTTCACAAAGTGGAAAATGTGGCCTGGACTGCAGCTGAACTATGTGAGGTTTCAGTCCCAACTTCTCTTTGGACCAATATCCTGAGCGTTTGGAGCTGGTACCACCTGAGCCTCCTTCTTTTATTCTCCTGCTTCTGTTTCTGATTCATGAATGAAACCAGCTCCCATCGAGTCGTACACGTGCAGGGAGTTGTGGGGATATTGGAAATCGATACGTGTTTGTTTAGTGAATGAATGACTCGTGGTGCAGCTCCCTGTGCAGAGCTGAGAGGAATACACGAAACAAGGGTCAACTCACTGTGGTGATATAAACTGACGTGTTCATTGCTCTGTCTGTTATCATAGAAGCAGCGCCACCATGAGGTCAAACCTGAGCCTCTATCCATTGCGTCCAGCACACGGAAAATTAAAACCAACTCTAACTTTGTTCCTACAGCGACGTTTAACTAGAACATAATCAAAACTCTTTTTTTGACATAGTGACACTAGAACACTGTGAGAAAAACATTCTGCTAAATACCAGAAATGTAGAAAGGTGATATTTCTAAATGATAGTAAAGCAATAAGATAAGACCTTCATCATAATAACCTATAACCTCCAGTTTTATGATGAATGCATATTTTATATTCATTCTAATTAAAACCAAACTTAAACACAAACATCACTGAAATGACAGAAACCATCTTTAAATGACCCATGTCATCCATGTCCCATCTGTTAACATGGAGGAGGTGTTTATGACTTATTGGTTTGCTTGCCAAGAATTAAATTTGTTGTCTGATACGAGTGTCTCATCACATACCAGCAGCAGCCAGTTAGCTTAGCTTAGCATTACGACTGGTGGATCTCTGCAGCATCTCTATCGCTCAGTCCCTCGTTCTCCTGCAGTCGTCTGTCTGTGAGCTTCTCGTATCAATGACGTCCAGACGACAGACGTGACGAAGTGCACACGTCTTTATTCCCGGTCTGTGGTTCCAGCTGTTTTTAGTATCGTCTGTGCATCGCAGGGTTAAATGATGAAGCCCCCTTGGATGTGGTCGTGCATGTAAAGTACATTTCTGCTGTTTGAGTGAAGGGGCAGCTGCTGTGACCACTTCATCCTCCGTCCATTCACTACAACGACGTATTGTTCTGCACGTCGCTCCGCTCTCCCCCTGCGTCGCCACTTGTTGCATCTCGTCTTTTCATCTCCTGTCTCTCGTCTGCTCTTTCATTCGTTTTGCTCCTTTGCACTTTTATTTTGATGGTCAGGTCTTTGTTCACTCGTCCCCACTTAAGGCCGTCCTTTCATTTTTCGACCCACTCTCTTAATTTGCCCCGTCTGACCTTTCCTGTGTCTCTTCTCTTTTCCCTGCAGCTTTTGGTCCCATTTCACCATCTCTCCATCTGCGCTGGGGTCTCTCTCTCTCTCTCTCTCTCTCTCTCTCTCTCTCTCTCTCTCTCTCTCTCTCTCTCTCTCTCTTTCTGACTGGCAGCGACTCAGTGATGGAGAGAATGATCAAATCTGCAGCTAGAGAGCGTAGAAGTAAAACAAACCAGAGAGAGGGGGGCTGCAGCTTAATGCAGGCGGTGGATTATAACTGATAGATGCCCTGTGAGCGCTGCATTAACAGCTTTAGGAGAATGTGTCTGTAGTTTCCTGGACGGCATTGTGTGTCCTCACTGGGGCAGCGACGACAACATCATCCCAAATGTCCACGCCGCCTCACGGCATCAGTGGCTCAGCCTGGGACACATGAGTGCGCGGTTGCCTCTGCCCCCCCCGCCTGCGTCCACCTAAATACGGGCTGACCTGCTTTCTCTAAGCTCGTCTGACCGGCGCCTCCTCGCTGACCAACTTAGTAAAACAGACATTTTGTGGGACAGTTGCGTGAATAAAGAGAAACAAGCAAACGGCCTTTGTCTGAGACCGTGACCTCTCCCCCTCGCTGTGTGTGTCCGTGCACTTGGACGCGTTGGAATAGGAAATCAATACGTTTTGTGTAGTGAATGGGACGAGGCAACGATTTTCAGCTCTCCCTCTGCTCCTCGTCCTCTGAGGTGGTCATCGTCCTGTTTGTTTTGTCCTGATTGGTTTTTCCTTTCTGAAGAAAATGAAAAGAATATTTTTTTATGGATTGAGAATAAACGTATTTTCTTCTACTTGATAAAAGACCTCAAGGCTTTTCTGAGAAATATTCAGACTCTTTACTTTAGTAAAAATAAGACTATGATGTAAAAAATACTCCATCTCAGGTAAAAAGTATGTAACTGTACTTATCTAAAGCTGCTTTCACACATTTTACTGAAGTTTTCTATATATATGTATATGTATCTATATCTATATCTATATGAAGCTGTTTGACAACGAAGGTTGAAGAAGGCAGATAAGTTACGTTGTCCTGTCGATGGGGGCATTTTCAAATGACTTGATATTGATATTGAATCTGTAATTTTAAAGCTTTGCCGTCCTTCTCACCTCAAACTGGTGGTTCACAGAATCGAACCTGTGGCTCCAGACCTGCAGAGTGTCACAGGTCGTCTCAGCTGATAAATCCTGACCTGCAGCATCAGGAAGCAGAGCCGAGGTCTGGAGGGCCTCAAATCCACCCTCCATGTTTACTGGAGCCTATGACAACAATTAGCTGCCTCACAATCAGCCAATTGGTACTGGCCCTATGGTACCAGTGTGTGTGTGTGTGTGTGTGTGTGTGTGTGTGTGTGTGTGTGTGTGTGTGTTTCAGTGGAAATACTGTTCCCTTTGTTTCCCCGGAGTTTAGAAAGCACCTGCGTTCAGGTGCACGGGAAGTGCGACAGTTAAAATGTAGATTTAATTACATTTCAGTGAGGTGCTGAGCAGTGTGTGTGTGTGTGTGTGTGTGTGTGTGTGTGTGTGTGTGTGTGTGTGTGTTGTCAGCGTGCAGGAACCCAGGGTGTCAGATGGAGCCTCTGACAGGAGCCGGCCTTGTTAATTCATTTGCTGGACAATAGATCAGCTGTGAGCGACAGGAGGTTTCCTCACAGATCCCCTGGGAGGCTGCAGGCGGCCGCGGCTCCGTACACCATGAATCACTGTTTACATTTAACCTGCACATAAACAGCACATTAACAATAGATGAGCTGTTCTCAGGAAGTAACCACAGTGTCGATGTCGTCAGTCTTCTGCTCTCTGTGTTAAACACGTTTTTCTCAAACGATCATGTCACATTCAAACTCGCTGAGATCACACATTGATTATTCTGATATTTATGTATCAGAGTGTGGATCCCGACCGAGCCCGGTGGGTTCTGATGGGTTTCTCCGGGTTCTGTAGTCTTGCATGTTTACACCCTGCGATCTGTGTTTCTCTGACTCTGCAGCTTCATCTCTACGTGCTGAGCAAATATCAACATTAACCTAGTTTTCATCAGTGCTGATAAAGGACCCTGATAGCAGCTCTGGTCGGAGCTGAAACATGTTGGCGCTGAGTGCCGAGAGCTGAGCTCCGTCCAGCAGCTGTTTGGTTTGTTCAGACATTCACTGAACTGACGCCTGACGCAGTGAGCTGTGTTCAGGAAACGCTCTCAGAGGGAAATGGCCTTGAACCTGGAAGATGAAGACGAGATATGAAACACCCACGTAGCACAGAGCAGCATCCAGCCACACTCACAGCTCGTCCTTACATGTTGTGGGCGCCGGAATTAACGTGTTAATATTTGCTTATTTAACTTCCTCATCATTGGGAGATTCAGACGTCATTTGGAGTCTGAGTCTGTGCAGTCGACCAATCACGAGTCAGTCTCAACTGTCAATCATGACGTTTCACCTCGTTTTCATATCATCACATAACTAATAAAAACTGAAGTTATCAGAAACTCGACCACTTGAACGTACTTCAGTGTGATAAGAACAACCTGAACTGACAGAAAACCTCTTCACTTGTTTTTGGACAAATACCTTTTTCTTTTTGCCAGGATATGAATTAATAAACAACCAATTTTATTATTTATGTGTGAAGTCACCTCCTTCCCCGGTCTGTTCTCAACATTAAACCAATATTAAACGCTTGAAGTTCACACTTTTCTTCACAGGTTTAAGTGAAATAAACGTTTTTGGAATAAATATTAAATTAACAGTAATTATTCGCCCCTGCTCATTTCTTTTATACTAAACCTTCCCATGGCCTCGGCCCCTGCTTATGAAACCACCTGAATCAACCTGCACGTCTAAATAATGAAGTGATGAGCGGAAGTGTCCAGATTCAGAGGAGGAGAAACAACCAAACCAGAGTCTTGATATTACACATTATTATAAGTTTCTAACGTCAGGACCAAGAATGAGAAGAATGTGACAGTAAAACATTTTCATAGTTTACAGAATAAATCATCAGTTGTATAAAACCCAGTGGAAAACTTAAACTGTGGAATCTCCAGTGTGAGAAGTGCTGTTATTATAAGAAGCTGTTTGTATAAATATTGTGTCTATGTCTAAGTTTCCATGTTGTGAATCGTGACGTGTCGAGTTCATGGTTAAAACATTTAAACGTCACATGTAGAAACAGTTGTTCTAGTCTTGACCTCTCGTCCGTCTCTCTGTCTGTTCCCAGGATCCCTCAGTGCAGAAGGTGGGCGGCAGCAGGAAGAAGACCGTGTCCTTCAGCAGCATGCCCTCTGAGAAGAAGGTGGATTAGAAAAGAAGTCAAGACAAAACTACAGTTTGCATTTGAACTTAGATAATAAAGGTTGTTCCTCCGTCCCAGGTGAGCAGTGCAGCGGACTGCCTGGCGTTCATGCAGGGCGGCTGTGAACTGAAGAAGATCCGGCCCAACTCCAGGGTCTACTGTCGCTTCTACACCCTGGACCCGGACCTGAGCTGTCCTGCGCTGGGAGCCGTCGAAGAAGGACGGGGAGCGGGCTCGGCTGGACGTGTGCAGCGTCCGGGAGGTCCGCACCGGGAAGAGCACCGAGACCTTCCTCCACAACGGCCCCCTGTGTGAGCAGCTGGCCGAGGAAGCAGCCTTCTCCATCATACATGGAGACGACTACCAGGTGAGGGAGGAAGAGGAAAAGATGCTTCTCATGATGCTTCTTCCTGAATAACCGTCCCGTGCAGTGATGGTTGTGATCTGTTCCTCCTCCACAGTCTCTGGACTTGGTTGCACTGTCTGCTGATGTGGCCAACATCTGGGTGACGGGCCTGCGCTACCTGCTGGCCCACCCGTCTGTGATCGGCGGGGCTGGGGGAGGTGGTGGAGGAGGCCTGGGTGAAGGAGGGGTAATGGCGGTCGATGGAAGCCTGGGCAGCAAGATGAGGAGCGAGTGGCTGGCAGCGGAGTTCGCCCAGGTGGACGAAGACGGCTACGGCATCGTGTCGGAGGACGTCGCGGTCGCCACCATCTGCAAACTGTGTCCCGGCATCAGGGAAGCGAAGGTGAGCAGGGATTTAAAATCACTGTTATGTAAAATGTTGTTTTTTAATCTACTTCTTCGAACCCTAAAGCAGCTAAAATCAATAGTTGGGCATCAACAATGGATCACATGATAATTTGGATGTGAGAGTAGTTGCTCATGGCGACGAATCCACACAGAAAATCACCCAACTCTGCAGTTTTACAGCTTTATGGAGCTTTATTGTGAATTTCAGCTCATTCTTCAGGTTTTCACAGCAACTGAACTGTTCTGTGTCCAACAGCATTGTTCATTTATGTCCGTTTGCCTCCAAGCAGGTTATGTGTTTGTTATTGAGCAGGATTATTGAGCAGGATTATTGAGCAGGATTACCACAAATACTTGGTGGAAGGATGTGGTTTGGCTCAGGGAAGAACTCATTACATTTTGATGTGGATTCTGGATCAAGGGGCTCCTCTTTCTTTAACATTTTGAGATCACGTTTTATTTTTATTTCCCTTGATTCTCAGAGAATCATTTGTGAACTGGAGGACCTGCAAAGTAAGAATAGAAGGGGTGGGAGAGGGAAGACGTTATTACACTGTGTTGTTTAATGTGGGTCACTTCAATATCCTCATGGAAGCAAGATAACTGAAGTTTAATCAAATCTGTGGGCTGCTTTGAACAAATGACTAATTCATTCACTTCATCTCTCGCTCCATCAACCGTCTTCCCTTCATCCTCCCTCTTCTTCTCCCTCTCTCAGGTGCGTCTGCGTTTCAAAGAGATCCAGCGCAGCAAAGAGAAGCTGACGTCCCATGTGACCCGCGAGGAGTTCGAGGAGGCCTTCTGCGAGCTCTGCACCCGGCCCGATGTCTACTTCCTCCTGGTGCAGCTGTCCAAGGACCGCGAGTGTCTGGACCCCCAGGACCTGCGGCTCTTCCTGGAGACGGAGCAGGGTTTGTCCCTGGCGACGACCGAGGGCTGCTGGGAGCTGCTGAAGCGCCACGAGCCGTCGGCCCAGGGCAGGGAGAGGGGGCTGCTGGGTCTGGACGGGTTCGCTCGCTACCTGCAGTCACCCGAGTGTCAGCTGCTGGACCCGGAGCAGCTGGGGGTCTGTCAGGACATGAACCTGCCTCTGTCCCACTACTACGTCAGGTGGGTCTGCTTCTTCTGCTTCTTCAGCCCAATGACAAAAAACTCTATTATAGGTAGAGGCCTCTATATTTTTCAGAATATTAAATGAAAATAAAAACACTTTAATGTGTATAATATGTATAATGTATGTATATTTATCTATAATACTTGAACTAACTCACTTCAGTGTCGTTCAGTTCTGAGGATACTAACTCAGTCTTAATAACTTTTTATTAGCCAGCTCATAAAATCTGCTGGTGATCGTCATCATTTCAATGATGCTCAGCTGGAAATGAATCATCTCTTTTCTACGTCTGTGTGAAAGACCTTCAGGCTACACAGGGAAATAAAAACATTCTGCAGATCTCTCGACCAAACAACCTCCGTCCAACGGCCACATGTTGTTTTTATTCTGACAGGAAGATCGGTTACAACATGTCTCTGAATTCATTCACTCAGCGGCTCCTGTGTTAAGAGTCACAACGTGAATCATCTGCCAGAAGCTTCTGTTCACTCTCTGAGCTGTGAGACAGATAAACACAAATATACAGTTTCATTTTATTTGTATTCTCTTCTTTCAAGGAAGCTGTGTCTCAGTACAGGTGACGTGAGATGTGGAATTTTTTGGGGGCGTTGAAATGTTTCTTTACTTTAATTTACACTATTTGTCACTAAATATCATGAATACTATTAGATTTTAAAAAGCAGGACGTTAATTGTGTTGGTTTGTGATGTTTTCATTTCCTCAGCACCTCGTACCGCTCGTACCTGCTGGACGACCAGGTCCACGGCAGAGCCGACCTCGGAGGCCTGATCAAGTCCCTGCAGTCTGGTTGTCGGTGCCTGGAGCTGGGAGTGACTGACGGCCCAGAGGGGGAGCCCCTTCTGGGGGTGGACTACGGTCCAGAAGTCCCCCGCCACCATCACCAACACCACCACCACCATCACCACCATGCTCCTGTGACCATCCGCTCTGCTCTGGAGGTGGTGAACAAGTACGCCTTCCTGACCTCTCAGTACCCGCTCCTGGTGTACCTGTGCCAGCGCTGCTCTCCGGCACAGCAGCGTACGATGGCACAGCACCTGAAGAAGGTGTTCGGCTCCCGTCTCTTCACGCCAGAGGCCCTGCCCATCAGCCTGGGAGTGCGAGCCACGACCCTGCCCTCCCCCGAGCAGCTGAAGGGACGCATCCTGCTCGTGGGGAAGAAGCTGCCGCCGGAGCAGCAAGGGTCGGACGGCGAGGTCTCTGAGGAGGATGAGGAGATAGGAGGAGGAGGGCCGTTGGCAGGACGGCGAATGACCATCCCCGGTGAGGAGGAACTGGGCGTGGTCCTAGTGGTGCCTCCGCCCTCTCAACCCAGGAAGTTGCGTCTCCACAAAGAGCTGTCAGACCTGGTGGTCATCGGTCGGACCGGCAGCCGCAGCTTCTACGCCCAGAGGGTGAGTCACAAACATGCTCAGCAGCAGTCCCCGCCCAGCAGCCCCTCCTCCCCCAGCACGCCGCTGCCCCCTGAGCCGCCTTATTGGACAATGTGCTCCCTGGGGGAGGGAGAGGGCGGGCGGCTGACCAGCGAGAGCCCGGAGGACCTGGTCATGTTCACAAAGCGCACTTTAACCCGGGTGCGACCCAGCTCAGTGCGCCTGGACTCCAGCAACCCCAACCCACAGGGGTACTGGAAGGGAGGGGTCCAGCTCGTGGCCTTGAACCAGCAGACCCCCGGCGCCATGCTGGACCTTCACCGAGGTCGCTTCTCGCAGAACGGAGGCTGTGGTTATGTGCTCCGTCCGACTGTGATGAGGGACGAGGTGTCGTATTTCAGTGCCCACACACAGGGATGTGTCCCGGGAGTTCCTCCGCAGACGCTTCGCATCAAGGTGCACATCTGACTCACATTCTGATTTAAAGTTTATTAGTAAAGGTTATTATTATTTAAAGGATTTCTCATGTCACGTGCTCATATGAAAACTGAAACTCTGTCTTCATCCCTCATTGGATCCCTCAAGAATTCATATGATCTGATTCACCTTCTTAATGTGAGTCATGAAGAATCGGAAGCAGCAGCTCTGGTTGAGTTTTTTAAGAGAAACCCTTTAAAAGTCCTGTGATGAGTTTATGAACAACAGCAGATTGTTGGTTCCAGCCTTTTTTAAGCTTCTTGGCTGAATCCGTGTGTGTAGTCGTGTTTCACATGTTTTTACGTCGTGAGCTCCCATCTCTCCTCCACCTCCCACAAGGTTTCATGTCAGGAACTGTTAAAATGATCCAATATTTCATGTCGCTCTCTCATTAATCATCTCACGACTCCTCACATTTACCGGAACCACAGTTTGGTAAAGCTCTGAAATTACCTGGCGAACGTTCTCAATGCTTTTCTCAGCCAAGACAAGATAGAAAATATTCTGCGGACATAACGAGACACAACCTATATTTTTATCTTCTACTTAGTTGTGTGAAAGAGAAGAGAAATGTCTTAGATGTGTGTATCTCAGCGGTCCCCTATTTTAAGAACCGCTGCTGTCGAGTCATTAAATTCTGCTTCCACACTGATGCATCACTATCATTTATTTTCAATGCAGTAAAGATACTTTAAAATCTACAAGTTCATTTGAGGCTTCGTCAGTCGAAGTTCATCAGATTCTGACTCATTCTGTTCATGTTGGAAACGAGGAAACGCTGTCCAGGGAAATACGAACAGGAGAAGTCGAAGTCGGAGAAGATTTGATTTGATTGATTTGATTCAGATTCCTGAAGCCTCGTGTTAGTGTTTATGTCTCCGCTGCTCCGCTCCTGTAAACACGGTGTCTCTGGAACCTTCAGGGAATTTAGGACGTCAGATGATTCATGTTTTAATTTTTGACCTCCAGCGTGAACAGGAGGAATTATCCTGATGTCAAATTCATTTCCTTTTTCCCTTTAAGACTTTTATTTTATTTCTTTTTTCATGTGATTCATCATCTGTGTCTCACTCTGCAGGTCATCAGTGCCCACAACCTGCCCAAGCCTCAGGGGTCGGGGGCGAAGGGAGAGGTCATCGACCCGTACGTGGTCGTGGAGCTGCATGGTGTCCCGGCCGACTGCGCCGAGCAGCGGACACGCACCGCTGCTCAGAACCAGGACGACCCGCTGTTCGATGAGACCTTCGAGTTCCAGGTCAGACACTTTACTTACTGATCTCAAAACTATCTTTACAAATAGTTCGATTTTATCTCGAACACATGAAAACATTTTCAGTGTTTAAAAGGTTTCATTCACTTTGCTAAATTTGGGTTTTTCGTATAAAAAACACTGAAAAAAGCAATAACTTGCTTAATCCATTTACATAAGTGCACGACAGCTCCTGCTAATAATCCTGTTTACAGACAGAACATATTATTCGTTCCTAATTTAAACGATTTGTTTTTCGTGTTTTTCTTCCCTGAGACGTCTGAAGTCGTCTCTAATATTTCTGATCATTTCCCTGAAATCAAAAGCAACGTGATCGTTGATGTGCGGCCAGAAGTCGTCACATTTCCTATAACTCTGCTTTTATTTAAGTTTTTTTGAATGTGGACGTGAATTTGAAAAAGAAAGGTTGAGTTCTCAGTTTGTGCTGTCTGTCGGCTTTGCATCTGCAGGACGATGGAGCCCGGACAGTTTAACTGAAGGAGACGCAGACAGAAACGAGTCTCTCTCATGAATAGACTCACAGATGCAGTGAATCTATTATATGAGATGAGATTTCAGGAGTGAGGTGTCGCTTATTTGGCTTTTTCCTCCATTAGCCGTCACTGACAGAGTCCTGAATCAGTGAGGTTGAGCCGTAACGACAAGCTGTCACAACTGATGTGTTCTCTGTGGTCACATCACACCATGCAGTGTGTGTGTGTGTGTCATTTAGGTTTCTCTTGTGTTGTGGGGCCCTTAATCCATCACACATTTTGAGTGTATTTTGATTTGCAACAGTGTGCGCAGATCTGTGAACGTGCAGACAAATCTTTAAAAGCTGAGGCTGAGAGAGGAAATGCAGACGAGTCCCAAGTTACCACTGACGTCACTTTTCTCCTGTGTTTGTTTAAACTCTTCTGTCACTGTGTGAAGAGCCTGTCTCGCTGACAGGCTGACGCCACGTGCACACGTTTGCTTTGGCAGTTTCTCGCCTGACAGGCCTCAGCTCAGGGTGAAACAACATTGTGGGTAACGCTGGATTCAGACAAATCTCCAAAAGCCTGGTTAGTCACTCACAGGTTCTGAATACACATTGACAATCTGGTTATGCACACAGGGATTGATATACAGCTTTACAACTCTTACACACACACACACATTTATGGCCCCATAAATCATTACATTTAATGTAAGTAAAGGAATCTAAGTCGGTATAGTCTGAATACGTCATTCTAAAACAAAATGTCTCAGACATTAATTCAAGCAGATTCTATTGTTTTTACTGTTATTTTAATTCTCCAGTTTCAGGACAAAGAAGGAAACTGATCTTTTGATTGTGACTTTAAATAATAAACTGTAAACACAATTCCCTCGAATCCGCCTGATTAGTTCGGCAGGTTCACTGATCCTCGCCGCTGCTCAGACGTCTGGTGTAGAAACACAAAGATCATCATCGTGACTGACAGGAAGTCGTTCAGAACGCCTCTCTCACGGTTTTCTTTCTCCGCTGCTCAGCGAGCTGCTGGAGAAATGGTTGACGTGTGGAGAGCGATGATGTCTGCAGCTGCAGCTCATCCATCATCTGTGAACTGACAGAACAAACATCCTGCACCGTGGAGAACGTGTCAAACTCCAGCCAATGGGAGACAAGCTATACATCTTAGTGCTCTGGGTTCTCTGACCACAAATATAAGAAAAGTGTCACATCTGCAAGATTAATCTTAATCTTAATCTCACCACGCTCACATACGACCACACCTTTCTTTATCGTGGTTCAGCCGAGGGGCGGCTGCAGAACTTCAACTGGCTGTAACACACAGTGAAACCCTTTACGTCAGGGAGCCTGTGTTACGCTAAAATAAATGGATGGAGGGAAAGTGAAGAACAGCTGCAGGACAGAAAACCTCATTCTCAGTTAAATAGATTCCAAGAGTCCAAGGCTCTGCTGACAATTTCATTTTCAAGAGAGAAAGAAACTAGGGACAGGAAACAAGCTTCCGGCGCCAGTGGTTTGATTTGTGAGTTTTGAACGACAGGTTCACACCAACCTGAACAAAGTCAACACAAACCGATTAAACACATTAAATCCCAGTTATACCCACACCTGTGTTATGATGACAAGCTTTTTGTATTTTCCCTTCTTTTTATCAGAGGGATGAGGAGGAAGAAGAGCAGGAAGAGGAAGAGTGGACACTCACTGTCGGTATTAAGCCTGATTTTAAGCTTGAGAATAATTCGACATGAGAAAGATGAACTCTACAAAACGTCTGCAGCCGATTTCTCAAGTTCAAGTCTGAAACCTCTGTACGTCAGAGAGCAGCACGTTTAGCCTTTTGGATTCTAACCACCGGGTCGAGTGTGGCTCTAGAGGGCAGTGCGTCATGTCACACACACACACACAATAGAAAAGATGACATTAGAAAAGACACACACTCTGAAACACACAAACATACCGGCGTGTTAACACAGTGGCAGGATAATCAGTGGAGGTCATGCTGAGTGGTGAAGTATCAGCCTGTTGAGGCGTGTGCTCATATGTCTTCATCATTAGTCCTCCAGGCTCTGACACACACTCACACACTCACACACACACACACACACACACACACACACACACACACACACACACACTCAGCTCAATCTAAATGTAGTTTTCCTCCTCAGCCCTGATGAAAACAGCTGTCTCAGCTGTCTGTGCTCATAAACAGCCTCTCAGTGTGTTTACAGTAACTCGGGTGTGTCAGTGTATGTCCTGGTGTTTGAGATCATGACAGATGAACCTGCTCTCTTCTCTGTTGTGTAGGTTTTCTTTAAAGCTCATTCAAGAGGAACTCTGATGATTCTGCACAGGTATGGTAGCTTGTACTGTGAATGTGAATGTGAAGTAAAGAAAGGAGCCGTGTGAAGTCACTGGGTCTAAAGACTACAAGTCTGACAATCTGTGGGATTCTTAGAAAGAATAGAGTTTCCCAGACGCCTGTAGCTGCTCCTCCTCTCTGCTGCTGACACATCTCAGCTGATTCTCACTGTGCGTTCACGTGCTCCTCTGATGCTCCCAGTGGCCGATCTGTTCTGACATCAGTGTGTTCACGTGCTATGAAGTCGATGCTGAAACTAAACGTCCAAACCTCTTTATTCCTCCGACTTTCTGAGTTGTTGTTACGACTTCAGTTCACGTGAGTTTTCCTCGTCTGGAGCTAATATCTCTGATTCTCGCAACAGCACACGAACGCACCATCAGGCTTAACTGTTTGCTGTTAATTTGCATTATGGGTAATGTAGGATCATGTCTCTGAGGATTTCTCTGCTTCTCTTGGAACAAAGTGTTTTTTGAGATGGACAGAGTCACAGGAGACGATGCACTTAACATTTTAAACTGTCACTGGCTCTAACTTCTGCTTTTTAAACAGCTTGTTTGGTTCTGAGGAACATTTTTCTGTCCCAAAGCAGAAACATTAACATTGGGTTTTGGAAAATGAAACCCTTAATGGATCTTCTTTCTTTTTGTTCCCGCGTGTATTACGTAATATTCATTTGGTTTCATTCAAGTGATTTTTTTAATTTGCCTTTAACATGAGTCTCTGGGCTTAGTTTTTCTAATTTGCTGCAGAAGAGGAATAGAATAAGAGTCGAGTATCGTCTGTCATGATGCACCGTGACTCCACCTGTGATGGAACAATTCCACGTGTAGGACCTAAGAATAGATGTTGAGTTATTGTCCTTCTGCCTTATCGTCTCCTCACCAGAACCTTTGGGTTTGAAAGTGATTGAATCAACTGTCACAGAACTGCTCTGCCACAGGGCGTCTGGAGGAAAACTGAGAGGAGAGAGAGACACACACACACACACACACACACACACACACACACACACACAGTCTGCTGGAGCTGCCTGTCTAACTTGCCCATGCATGAAACTTCAGCTCCTCTCTCCACCACTCGGCCCTGACTCAACGCTTGTGGGAGTGGAGACACACACACACTCACACGTACACACAATATCCCAATCCGAAGGGCGAAACCAAAATGAGTCGGTCTGGTCTTGGGAGGATTTCCATGGTCGGCGTCACCAGCTTGTCTCGCCCTTACTGCTGTCGCTATAGCAACAGAGCAGTCGGACACGACAAGAACGTTTTTTAACATTTGTACCATGAGCTGTTCGGTTGTAATCTAAAGATTTGTACTGGACGTCTCGTTTGTTTGCTGGCGCCGTTACCTCTATTGACAAACTGTTAATCGCCAAAGTGCAATGCATCCTGGGACAGGTTGGACCAGGAAGGACGCAGCTGCTGGGATGGAAGGACACATTTAGAGGAGCCTTTGAAATGGGACAGTCTCCTAGAAACTTAAACTAACCATCACTTTGACATTAACTTTAATCTAAACCAAACCTCAACCTGATCTTACTTTAGCTTTAACCTTCTCCTGTCCTTAATAATTTATGTAATGAAGACTTGTAATTTGTCCTCATTAGTAAGACAAGTCCCCATCTCACACACACACACACACACACACACACACACACACACACACACACAGAGGGTGGACATTTTGTTATAATAGCGCAGCTCCTCGTTGAGTCGTGTGACGTGTTCTCTTCACCTCCATCCATCAACTTCAAACTGGAACATGTTCACAGAACACCGACGTTAACGCGGCCGACATGCGTGTCACTGAAGATGTGCACGTGTGTGTGTGTGTTGAAGGATGAGGCTGACAACGCAGTTAATCCAGAGAAAACCCAGAACCGTCTCAAACCTGTCGCACAGACGACGGAAGTTGCTCGAACAGCAGCAGGGAGCCGTCGCTTAAGAGAACATGTGAGGAGGATGTTTTTATTTATGGCAGCAGACGGGTGTTTGTGGGATTAATTCTAAATAAACCACCGGGCTCATGTTCATCATCATAAAGAAACATTGGTGAGATGATAAATTCAACAGTAACACAGTGAAATGATGCAGGTTTTTTAAAGCTGCTGTGCCTGGTTTCTGTTTTCCTGGCGGTTCTGTCGTCCTCAGGCTGAATCTTTGTGGGAAACAGCTTCTGAGTTTCATGAATATGAATCATATGAAAAATCGTTCCTGCTGTTCTTATTGTAACAAGTGAGCTTTTACCACCGAGTGGAACAAAAGAGCTTCTCTACGGCTGCGCTCCCCTCGTTTCCCTGGGAACGTTAAAACCGTTGGACTTTTACATGACACAGATGTTTTTAGATACAATAGAACTGTGTGTGTGTGTGTGTGTGTGTGTGTGTGTGTGTGTGTGTGTGTGTGTGTGTGTGTGTGTGTGTGTGTGTGTGTGTGTGTGTGTCACCCTGTGCTTGCACGTACAGGTGTTTATTGCCATATTAGCCGAGGGGGAAGGTGAAGTGCTCTGAAGGTGGGATCTGAAATGTAATGTCGTCTTTTCATCGTGTGATATTACATCAGCGTCCATGAGTGACACTTATTAACAGGAAGTGGTGTTTTCTGAGTCATTGATCATCTTTCGCTGATGAGAACATTTAATGAAGTGCGTGTTTTACTTCTAAGGAGTCGACTTAATGAACCAAGGTTGGTTCAAATAGAGTTTGTTCTTCTAGTGAATGAACTTAATGAGAAATGATTAATTAAGACTTTAAGTTTTCAGGTCGTCCCTCCTTCCATCCGTCCCACTCTCATGACCACGATATCTCCTACGTCCACGTATGTGCTGACCTCTGCCCTTGTCTTTTCCAGGTGAACATGCCGGAGCTGGCCTTGCTGCGCTTCGTGGTTTTAGACGACGACTACATCGGAGACGACTTCATCGGCCAGTACAGCATCGCCTTCGAGTGCCTTCAGCCCGGCTACCGCAACGTGCCCCTGCTGGGCCTGGTGGGCGACCCCTTGCCCCACACCAGCCTGTTTGTCCACGTGGCCGTCACCAACCGGCGAGGAGGCGGCAAGGCCCAGAGACGGGGTCTGTCGGTGAGGAGGGTGGGCCGGCGGGGGAAGGAGTACGTCACGCTGAGGCACACGAGCATCAAGGTGGTGGACGAGACTTTCAAAACGGCCGGCACCGCCCTGAAGGAGGCGGCGGAGCTGCGGGAGGATGCTCAGGTGAGACGGGAAACTGGTTGAAGCTGTTCAGCCTTAATCTGTACGAACATATTCTACACGTGAATAAACTGGAAGCTTCTGGTTTCACTTTGTACTGGGACCAGTCAGGTTTGAGCAGGCACCTGTTTATCACGTCATGGATCCAGTTTATACATAATGTTCTGATACCTTCATACTGTTACGTAATAATTCCATCGTATTGTCTGTAAATCGACCTTCTACACAAACAGTGCTGCAGTGGAATCCACACAGATTAATCCCCGTTCTCCTCACGCAGCCTCACTGTGTCGGCGACACTGGATAATCCACAGACCTCCTTCTTAACACGTCTCATCTGGGAAATATTTATATATATATATATTTAAAAAGAAATGAAAAGTGTTTACTGTGAGGATTTGGGATTATCCAGAGTAACCAGGACATCATTCCCTGGAAAGAGATGATCACAGGGTTTATTTATTTTCCACTGTCAGTGCTCGAGCAGGAAAAACACACATTCAGAAACCAAACCAACTAAAATAACCCCGGAGATGAGTGAGACCATGTTCGTCTGTTATTTATTGATGAACTTTAAGATTCAGCAAAGTAAAACCAATACACTCTCAGGATCAGGTGTCTCTGAGCTTCTGTATTTTTAGGCTGCGCTGGTCCAGTTTTGACTCCGGTGAATCGGAGTAGCTTTCATGACGGTGCTGAAATCAGACTCTGCTTAAGACGTCTGTGTAGGATGAAGAAGATGGAGGGAGGAGGAGGAGGAGGAAGAGGAGGATGAGGAGCAGGAGGAGCGGGGACAAAAGAGGAGTCTGTATAAAGAGTGGATGGAGGATTATAAAGCATCAATAAATACCAGCAGAAAATAGACCCCGGTCACTCAGCACCCACCATCTTAATGAATATAAACATCTATGAGCAGGTGATTAGAAGAGAATCGTCTTCTGTGGTTCGTCTATAGAGAAACACTGCAGAGCCACAAGTATGTGGACACCCCCTGTCCTGTTTTAGAGACGTTTCCCATGTGTCCAACCTTGAACTGGAACCGAACAACATCAGTGCACAAGCTCACTTTCTCAGAAGGAACCTGGAGGCTGTTAAAGCTGCAGGTTAAAATGAACCGTTTGACATATTTAGAAATATGTATATTCACGTTCTCGATGAGCAAGATCGCTGGTATGTCTGTGTGTGTAAGTAGAGAGATTAGCTTAGCTTAGCATAAAGACTGGAAGCAAGGGCAAACTGCTAGCCTGGCTCTCTCCCAAATGGTCATGAGATTGGTCTTAAAATCCGATGTTTTCTTATCTATGAGTATTTCCTGGTGATATTCTGTGCTTGGGTCGACTACAGCCCTTCAAGCACAGTACGCTGGGTACTTTATGTGGAAGTGGGTCGATAACCAAGAATCCACTCACTGGAAAAACCTAAATATTCCATCACACTGATCACTATTGTGACACAGACAGTAAACAGAAAACTCTTTCTTGGAAGCAGACATGAGTCATCGCTCTGTGAGCGACAGTAAATGTTATTTGACATCATGTCCTTCCTCTATTTTCCTTAAATTCTCCTGCTCGTTCGTCTGCAACCGTTTCTACAATTGAAAGTTGAAAATCGACTTCAGTGTAAAACCGTACAGCAGGAATCTGTTTGGAGATAAATCCCTGTTGTCTCGTGTATCATCCTGTAACTGTCCCCCCCAATCAGACACACACACACACACACACACACACACTCTCCTTAGCAGACACACTATTTGTTCATTCACAAATTAATCTTCCTGCTTGAATCCCATTGTCCTTCCCCTCCGACGTGAACTCTCTCCTTCTCCCTCTCTGAGTCCAGCTGTATGCTCATCTGCCAAAGTCACTTAATATTCATCATGCTGAATGTCTGTTATACACACACACACACACACACACACACACACACACACACACACACACACACACACACACACACACACACACACACACACACACACACAGGTGGGCTAATGGTTTGTCCAGTTGGGGCTCTGCCATGTGGCAAATAGCATCGGCGGTGGTTTTTCTATTCAAGTGCTAAAATGAATCTTTACCTTCTTTATGAAATGACACAGTTTTTTATCATTTCAGTAATAACACACAACTCTTATTACCCAGATGTGTGAACCAACACAGTTTTGCGTCTCTACACCTGCTGCAGCTGAAAAACCCTCTGAATGTTAACGTTCCAGATTTATAACATATCGTCTTCTCTCTTTTGCCAAATGCGCTTAAACTCACTGGATTAAAATGACGGCCATATTGATTTTATTCACAAGAGGGGCAGCAGATGACAGAGGAAAGAGGGTGAACTGTGTGTGTGTGTGTGTGTGTGTGTGTGTGTGTGTGTGTGTGTGTGTGTGTGTGTGTGTGTGTGTCACCCTTTGTGACCTTTCCCAGCTCAGTTTTACAGCCATAACTGTTCATCTGATCTAATTCTATTCCCCCTCTTCTTTCTCTCTCTCTGTTTTTTTTTTGCTTTCACATGTTTCCAGAGCACAACGGCCAGTTTCAAAGAGCAGTGTGGGCTCCCCACGGTGGCCAAGCTCAAGCAGTGCATCCAGAGCCTGGCCACCAGGCTGCAGAGCCCCGAGGGCCCCTTGGGGGCCACCATGGTGCTGAGGGAGGGCTACCCCTGTCTGGAGCCACAGGCCAACCTGTCGGAGCCGATGCGCAAACTGCTCACCGCCTACGACACGGTCAGTCAGACGCACAAACCTCCTCACACTCGTTTCTCTCACCTTTTTGTTTCAGAGCCAACAGATTTTTTAGGAGGCACAACAAGCTGCTCTGACTCGTAGATCTCAGTCTCTTAAATGTGCCGGATGTTCATTCCTGGAGTAATTGGTGACAAATCGATTTCATGGTGATCCAGTAGTTTTTTAAAACTTGCTCAAGCTTAATTAACTTTTAACACTTCTTATATAAATGATTTCACTTCTTCCTCTTCTGCTCATTTGTTCAGTTTCTTGTGTGACGACCCTCTTAGTGCTACCTGCCTGTGCTGGTGGGTGGAGCTACAGCACTCACCTGCCCATCTGGGTGGGCCTTCCCAGAAAATAAACCAGATGTTTGAGTTCCAGCTTGGTCACGAATTCTCTGCATCATTAAGCTTTTCAAAGTTCAGGATTCTGTTTTCTGAAACCGAGCTCTGCAGGACTGAGCGAGCACACACGCCCACGTGAAATTACAGTGAACATTAAATATGCAGAAAGACACTCTGAGGTGACGTGCATGAAACAGTCACCCACACTCCTCCTCAAGCACAAGCACAAGCACAAGCACAAGCACACACACACACACACACACACACACACACACACACACACACACACACACACACACACACACACACACACACCGTCACTGCCAGCTGCATCTCCTCCTACTCTATCTCCTCTTGCATCAGACCAGGGTGAATCTCTCCCACCTGTTTTCAGCGCTCGGCGACGACACCTACACACACACACACCTCGGTACCGTGTGTGTCTCCCCCCCCCCCCCGTCATCACATTGTGTTCATGCATGTCAGTGGATTCAATGATGTTCGAGTGTGAACCCGGCAAATGTGAGCCCAGCAGGTCAGTGTCATGATGCCACAGTCGGTCTCCAGTCGTACATCGCAGCTCTTCAGGCTTTCTGGGCACGCATACAAACAGACACAAACACACACACACACACACACACACACAAACACAGCTTAGTCATCACACACTCGTCATCCTCCTCCCTCTGCTGCCCTGTGGCCGGAGTTCTGTCCTCTTCCCTCTTCCTCCCGTTATTTTAAAAACAAAGTTGGAGCCTGACTGATCCAAACTTGTCATTAAACATCTTCAGCCACACAGAAATAATCCTTAAATCCCTACAATCCCACTTAATTACACCTAAATGCTAATTTTGGTACCACGACTTGGGACTTCTTGGGGCTTCAGTCTGTCTTTGGGCGACTGAAACACAGCATGAGCTCCACATCTCCCCCAAGTAGCCACAGGAACCAAGTTACTGGTTGAAAACTGATGTATTTCCCCATCAAAATCTCCTCAGCTTCTGTTATTCTAAACGCCCTGGAGCCAATCAGCTGCAGGATCTGATGTTGTCCTCCAATCACCTGCTCATCCTGGCACAGACCTAATTGCTTGTGCACGCACAACATACAACATGTCTCCAGTCTGTGTTGGTTTGTTCCTGTGAGACTCAACAACTGAAGAGCGAAGCATCGTAGAAACTTGCACGGCAGCTTCTCTGTGCGGAGCCGAGGATCTGAACCCTTTGCGTGAACTCAAGTTAAGTGGCTCTGAAAATCTGGTTCTGAACGTCCAGGTTTCCTGATCCATGTCATAAACGTCAAGTTGGGGATTGTGCATTGTGTGTGTGTATGTCCAGATGCATCGATAAAGTTTGATCAGTGCTCGACTTCACTCACATTTACTTTAAAAGTTAAACCCAAACTCTCTCTCTGTGTGTCTGCAGATGATAGCTGCTCAGAAACAGCTGATCGAGAACGCAGACGCCGTCCAGGAGAGGATCGCCCAGGTGCAGAGAGAAGGTACAATGCCCCGCCCACAGACAGAGAGCGAGGGGGGGAGAGGGACGAACAACCGGACGATCACCGACGTTTACTGAGTGAAATCACTTTTGATGAGCGCTCATGAATAAAACAGCCTCAGTACAGGATCTGCCTGAAACCTTCAAAAAGTGTGACATCAAACAGCTCCACGTAACGAGGGCGACTCCTCGGAGGACGAGTCCGTCAGTAAACTACATTAAGTGGAGACTCCCGATGCTCCCGTGTTTCTGTTCCTATGGATTCATGATTAGGGAAAAGAAACCGCTCTCATTTTTGTACTTTTTGAAATAAGGATCTTTTGAGACACATGTAAATTGAAACTTCTGAGTTACAGTAATAATCTGCCTGTTCCACAGTGTGTCAGGTGTAAAGCAGCAGCGTCCCTGCAGAATAACCAGTGTGTCCTCTCCTCCGTCTCGCCCCCTCACATAACTCCTGACCTTTAGCTCACAAGGCAAATGTCAGGAGGGATGGAACTTTCACTTTTATGTAAATATATAAATCCGGTATCTGACAGCGCCTGCCCGTGCCCCCAGACGTTTTGTGTTAGTCACAAATATAATTCACACGAATCGCGGAATCGGTTTGACAGTTCACATTGTATTTCGCATACATTTGCATTATTGATGCCCGCCCACCACGGCTGCTGACTCACAGACTCCTGGTTGTGTCTCGCAGGCATGGACTTCCACGAGGACCTGTCCCGGCTCGGGGAGAAGGACGGACTGAAGGGACGGAAGCTGTGCAAAGCTGTGGAGAGTTTCACCTGGAACATCACTGTCCTCAAGGTAGTGAGAAGCAAAAAGTGGATTATGGTAACAGGGTGTGGTGCTATGGTAATTCAGACACAGCTTTTTGCAGTAGTTCAGGGCGTCTGTCACATTCCAGGAGTAATAATAATAAGAAGAAGTAATAAGAAGTGCTGAATATCCTGCTGCATATAACATGTGTTCCTGTGCTGCAGGGTCAGAGCGATCTGTTACGAGGAGCCAAGGTGGATTCCCTGGACGCTCTGCGGCAGTTGGCTCTGGCCTGCGAAGCCTGCGGACTCGCCTCCTCCTCCTCCACCAACTCCTCATCCTCCACCTTCGCCGCAGCCGAGTTACACTACTCCTCCCACTCCCTGTCGGGCCGCCGCAGCAGCACGCATGGAAACGGACGCATTTGACCCGCCTCCCTGCCCCCGGGTCCAGCACGCTGCCAAAGATGGAGAGAGGGTGAAGAGAGTAAATACAGAGGATGTGAGAAAGACAGAAAAATAGCAGAGCGGAGGAGGTGGAGGCCCCAGAGGAGGAATCTCTTTCCCCAGTGTGTAGACTTGCCTAGAACAGTTTATCTGTTAAAGCCTTAACGTGAGTTCATCCATTTATCACTGACGGTCCAGCCTGAGGAGAAGCTTCTCGTGAATGTCCTGAATCAGAGGTGGAAAAGCAGACGTGGCTCCTCGAACCCTCCGACGGCTCCTGCTTGACTTTCTGAAAGACTCGTAGAAATCCTAGACACCTGGATAGTGACTATGGCGCTGTGGTAGAGCGGGTGTTTACAGACCTGTTGGTGTTTTAGACGTAGAGAATGTGGAGCTGACAGATTGTGATCCAGCCTCAGCAGATCAGTCCTGGGGGAAGATATCATGACCTCTGTGTGTGGGCAATTACAGAACTGGTTGAATTGAGGGATAGAAGTAAAGAGGAAGATTTGTAGTATTATAATACTACAAATGAATACTTTTAAAAGTTTTTAGATTTAACTGCAGTCGATGCAACTGAACCTTTATCTGTAGCTTCATGTGAAAAATGTCCTTCTACATCTAAAGGGGTAAAGAAGAAGCTTTAAATTAACGTAAGATTGACATGATTGACTCTGCTAAAGATGATTGACAGTTATTAACAACAGCTGGATTGGCTGGACACGCCTCCTGGTGTTCTGTTTTTAAGTTTCCAAATGAGATTTGAGAGTTTGGAGACGTAAAGTCAAATTAATCAAATTATTTGTCTGATTTTCTAATTCTAAGTCTCTTCTCTTGGTAAATATTTCATTTTCATAACAGAGACTAAGCTCCTGAGCAGTTTTCTGTCTGAGGCCAGTTGCTCTGATACAGATGAATTGTGTAGTGTGTTGAATAAGCAGTGGACACACACACAGACACACACACACAGGTCGCTGGTGTCTCCCCTCTGAACGCCTCGTTCACTGGACGAGGGCCCGGCTGTAACGTGAGGAATGAGGTGTAGTGGATCCGACCTGTACGGTAACTGGAGGAGTCCTTGTGTGGATACTGTAGTACTACGTGTGTGTGGATAGAAGTACATGTGGGGATCACATAACCTCCTGGTGTGGGTTGGTGTGTGTTCGTGTGTAGAAGCAACAGATTCCCGCAGCGTTGATGAAGTTTAAGATGTAGCAATAATAATAGTTGTGAGTTATGAAACTTTCTGTCTCACTCACTGAATGATTGAAAACAACATAACTAACTGGTGTCAGCAGGTGCTACTGATCACGGCTCGTCGTTGTGCGTACCTGTCAGTGACGTTGGCGTTCCTCGAAGCCTTTTGAGTGTAACTGTGTGTTTCTTCTTAGAGAAAACACCTGATTCTCGTTCTTTTAACCGAGCTTTTGTACGTTCTCTTGTATCTTGTAATGCTGCGTTTGAACCAAACTTGACTCAAGTAATGCTAACACACAGGACTAAGCTAACGGGATTAGAAAATACCTCCTTCAATAGTCACACGTCGATATTCTCACTTCTCCAGTGATTCTCATGCGTCGGTTCTTTAGATTCAATGTCTCGGAAATGCTAAAAAACAACTGATTTGGTCAAATCTATTTCCTCCTAATCTGCTGCAGGTAAAGCTGATTTCAGACTGACATTCGTTCAGACATTTTTTCCGGAGGGACTGACAATGTCCGAGTCAGTTGCAGAACTTTTCCTGCAGCCCCTTGGTAAAACGTCTGAGTGAGTCCACGTGAGAATACAGCAGGAGAATGTCGGGACGTGTTTCTCATTTTGTCTTGACACGCAACAGACGTGAGAAAACTAAGATCCCGGGATGATAAAGAGGAGCCGAACCCGTAGAAGACGCAGACTAAGACCAGGAGATTCCAGAGCTTTTTGGTGAAGAGGGCCGACGCCGGTGTGGATGAGCTGTAAACAAAACCACTCCACCCCTCGCATGAATGTTCCCCACAATTTCCTGTTGTTGTGAACGAGTCTGACCCGAACAATCTCCTGCTGCGTTGTTCACATGTGAAACACAAACTGGACCTTTTTGTGAGTTCATGTCTGAAAACAGCTTCGAGCATTTGAAGAAAGCAAAGTGCAGCAGCTGAGAAGAAGAAGACACGTTGAATGTTTACTCCGACCAATCAGAGAAGGGGTCGAGCTAAAGGTCGTCACAGAGGTTTAACTGAAGTGCTTATTCAGAACTGTTCTGAGGGACAAACCCATATTCTCATCCAGTGTTTTGTTGCCCTTCACTCATCCGTGTGTTCCTCCATCTCCTTCTGTAAAACCATTAACCTCCTTCATGCCTCCACTTCTCTGCATCCTGTTGTTCCTGCTGCTCCTCCGGAGGCTCCAGGTGGGGAGCGACTGAGCCGATGCACTGAGTCACTCACAGCCAGAGGAGGAGGTTGACCTAATAACATTTCCAAGCCAGCGATTCTGTGTGTGTGTGTGTGTGTGTGTGTGTGTGTGTGTGTGTGTGTGTGTGTGTGTGTGTGTGTGTGTGTGTGTGTGTGTGTGTGTGTGTGTGTGTGTGTGTGTGAGGGAGATAGAAAGAGAGAGAGAGAAAGACTGAGACACTTCTAAAAGTAGAAGACATTGTGGAGAGAGCAAAGGTTGAAGGGTAGCAGAGGAAGAGGAGGAGGAGGAGGAAGGGGCTGATGTTGGATTAACGTTTGGTTGCATGGTTGCACACCTGCAGAGCCTCATAATTGGCTGTGAGCAACAGACAGAGCGACAGCACCTGCTGTTTTGGTCTATTAATATCACTGTGACTCACTGGAGGCTTCGGGATGTGTGTATGTGCTGGTGTGTTCATGTCTGTCATGATACCACGGTGCCCCAATTCCTGGCCCGGTGATGCAAACTGGTTCCCCTGCTTTCACAGTCACCGTTTCCTCCTGAACGCACTGACGCAGAGCTGCGCTGACAAAGAGCTGCGCTGACAAAGAGCAGCGCTGACGAAGAGCAGCGCTGACGAAGAGCTGCACTGCCTCCGACAGGCTCGTTGGAGGAGCTGAACACGACAGATTTGTGAGGATCATACGAAGCTTCCTCTCTCAGAGATCTTTTACCTGCAGGTCTCTGATCTCTGTGCATTAATGATGCATCAGCTCCAGTAAAACAAACCGCAGTGTTATCTTCCTGTGTTCCGGTTTACACGCCTGCTGACATGAAAATACAACTGGGTCAAAGAGCGGGATTCACTTTACCTGAGGACATGTAGGTCACAGGGTTCGGAGGTGATCACGGACAGTCGAGGGCTCAGGTGTCAGTAATTAAGTTTAACCTCATTCTCAGAGATACAGTGGCACTGAGCTATTTCATCAAGATCCCGGAATTATTCCCTGAGCTACAGTGGAAATGTCACCAAACGCCCCAGGACATTAAAGACAGAGAAAGAAAAGAATCCTGGATCTGCCCTTTGTCAGAATCTGTACCAAAAATGTAATGAGATGTTTTCTCATCCTGTAGGATGGACAGAAACATAACGTCCTCGGTGTTGGTAATAATTCATCAGGCATTAACTATAGACTGTAAATAGAATCTTTATCTACAGTCTATAATAACAAAGAGGATCTGTAGACAGTGACGCAAGTGGACGTTTGTCAGGAAGATAAAACACCTGAGCTGCTCGTTCGTAGCTGGATGATCCAAACAGGACCTCACCTGTGTTTCCTCCATCCTTTAATCCACATACTCTCCATGGTATGTGAACTGTTTGGATGGAATGTCTCTCTGCATCTTCCAGGCCGCTGCTGGTCTCAGTTAATGTCAGCGCGGCGTTGAATCATCTCGCTGAGACTCGCCTGAGGTCTGAATCTGTTTCAGTCAACATCCCGTGGGGTTTGGTTCCTGCTCAGGAAGTTACGATATCATATTGTGCTGATGCAGATAACGACACAGCTGGATGCACAACTGGATTTCTTCTGATAAACGGTTCCAGCCTCTTTGATGCGAGAAGCCACCAAAGTGATGTCATCTTTCTCATTGAGCGTTGTTGTCGAGCTCAACTCTGACTCACGATTTCTCCACCGCTGCAGGTTTTTCAATTGAATCCCTGTTTTCATTTGTGTTATTGCACAGAGATAATAAAACTTTCTTAATAAACAAAACAAACATGATGTTCACGGGGATGGATCACGGTTCTCAGGCGGGTTTCAGGTCCCTAAATGTTTGCAGAGATAGAAATTTGAAGTAAACTTGCAGAAACACCAGTATGATCCTTTAAAATGAAGTTTCAGGAACGACGCTCTTCATCATCTCACACTCTGCTCCTCTCGTCTCTGCACTTTGCTTCATTCCAGACACTTTACCCCACGACGTGTTCCTTTTGCAGTATTGAAAAGCGAGTGTTTACCTCTGTAGTGCCACTCACCACCGTGACGTTCAGTATCTGTCGCACCCTGAGCTGCACCCTGAGCCCTGACGCGTGGACTCCTGCGGGTCGAGGCTCAGCTCCGTCTCTCACTGTGATTGTAGGTCTGGAGGTGGAGGGGTGAGGGTGGGGGGGCTGACGCCTGTGAGCAGGCTGCTGCGTTCAGGGTGCGTCGTGTCAAACCCACTCGTCTTAACCTGGAGCTTCACCTCTCTGCGCTCTCAGTGTGTGATGCTACTTCTTTTCTCAGATCAAATCGTGATAAACATTTGAATAATCGGAGAGTTGTTTAATACTTGCCATCGTGATGTGGACACAGTTGTATCTTGGCGGTGTGTAAACTTGTGTATTAACGTGGCATCTGCAGTGTGTGTGTGTTGGCTTGTGTCTCCAGCGCTGACCTTTAACCCCGTGTTCTTTCCTCCACCAGTATGTTTTTTGTAAAAGAGAAAACAGAAGAATAAAAAAACTCCAGATGAAGTAAAATATTTATTGAAGTGTGTTTTAAAAGAAAAACATAATATAAACATAATGAATTAATGGACCTCGCTTTTATTTTGAAAAGCTACTGTGTTTTCTATCTTACAAGTAATCAAATATAACAAGAGTCTGTATCCCATAATAAATAAAGTTCTCTTTTCCTGACCAGATCCTCTCACTGTCTTCTCTTTATCTTACACTCACAATTATATGTTTATACATTTATATTATTAGTCAACTCCTGATTAATCAATTATCTGTTTCCCACTGGAACTCAAATAGAATAATAAACATTCTAAGTGATAATATGTCATTAAACATAACACATGTAGGATATGTAAAAGACATGAACGGGTCATTCTTATTTATCTCCTAAAGGGTGTTTCTACACTTTGATAAAACGTGTTTTATTAATTTGCTCGGCCACTGTACGTCACAGACCAGCAGGTGGCGCTAATGGACTGATGAGTTGTTTGCCAACCACCGTCACACATGAGAAGAAGATCCTCCATGTTTAAATCTCTCAGGTGAGTTAACACATTGTTCGGTTGAAAGTTAAATGAGTTTACAAACTGTTCGACAGATTTTCAAGCTTCAGGTGAACTTTTGCTGAACTTTGCTAACTTTGGTTTTGATGGTGAATAATTAGCTTAAAGTTGAGCTGCTGCTCGTGTTTGCTTGTGTCACTGTTGACTTCTTAATATCACATATTTAATTACAAATAGCTTGTTAACTGTCTGATGTATGTACCGTGGTGTTTATAAGATAATGTCTGTGTTGGGTTTATTAGCGGATCTGCTCATGTTCCCTGTGATTTGCTCGTGTTCGCTAACTCGACCTCACTTGTTGTTATATCTACATATTACATTTCTATGAATAGATAATTGGTTATTTTCTTTTTTCCTGAGCTCAGTTTCTCGTGGTTGTGGTTTGGTTTGTGTATTATATGAAGCTTTAATACTCTGTTGGGTTTAGGTCGTAGTTTGGTTTGTTCTGCCTCAATGCTCAACACCAGAGTCGGGTTTCGGTTGTAGCCGTTATCTCTCTGCTGTTTCCATCTATTTCTATACATTTCTATATTTCTATATTTCTATACTCTCCTGTTGTGGCTGAGCTTCATCTTTCAGGTTTGTGTATTATAAAGGAATAATACTGGTTTAGGTTGGTTTTAGGTTTTGGGCGTGTTTCCCTTGACTCACTGTAACCAGCTCCTCTCTTGTGACATAACTAATTCAAGCTAACCCTAAAGCAATATGTGACATTTATTGAGATAATTATTTGCCCAAAGTTTGAGTGGTTGATCCTGGATGAATTTAAATTCAATAACAGTGAGCTCTTATTTTGGAATATGAGTTGAACCTTTGATCTCATGAGGTTCATATACTTTACATTTGTGCCAGTAGGAGGAGCCAGACATCAAGTTATTATCTTTTGGGATCAATATCTCATTCAGGTCGTCCAGTGCAAATATACTATAATAATAATAATAATAATAATATACACGTATTCTGAGTAAGTTTAACACTAAGTGCTTGAATAGAGTAAATCCTATGAGACTATACCCAGTTTACATCGTATGGCAGAATTAAATTGTTATTTATTATTTACAAATCTTGGCTGTTTTAAAAACTCCAGAAACATAAAAAAACATATTTAAAGTTCTTTGGTAATTTTTTCCTCAATTAATTAATTTGTGGTGATCTATGGAGTCTTGACGTGTGGAATCATCAATGCATATTTTAAATGATATGATATAATCATATGATATGTTGCACATCTTAAATGTTCATATTCAAGATGCTGCACGTTCATTTACCAAACTATTAATTTATAAGAGTAAAAGACCAAAGTCCAAGCTGATATTTGTAAAATGTTTGATTTTGTAAGGCCGTCAGTCCAAGACCCAAATATTAAACTTTTACATTCTCACGAAGTGGAGAGTAAATCTAAAAGAAATGTCTTGAATGATTTATTTGCTTGAGTAGCTGCTGATGAACGTTTTTCAATCATCGAATTGATAAATTAATTTAAACTCGAAATCATTTAATGGCTTATGTTTGTTGAGCGTGTTAATTTATACACATATGATCTTTTCTGTGTTCTTCAGAATCACTGTTCTAACTTCTGACACTGGATACAGATCCACATGTTTCAGGACTGTCTCTGCCGGTAGATGGAGATGTTTCATTATCTGCTGCAAATACTTTACCTAACTACACTTTCTAGTACTTTACTGGAGAATCCCTGTTTTCTGCACCTACTACAATTCAAAGGGAAATATTTAACTTTCTACTCCAGTACATTTATGAAATAAAACAACACTTAGCAGCTGTAACACTAATTAATCATATAATCAACAATGATCCAATAATATAATTGTTCTGAACGAGCTCATTCTGCATCGTGAGTTCACTTGAAGCTCAAACTTTGACTTACGTAAATAATCGGAGATGAAGTGCAGTGGAGTGTCATCGTATCTGAGGCCCCCCCCTCCACCCCCTCCACCCCCAGCCCCCTCAGGAGGTGTTGGGCAGCAGATGGGAGGTGATGGAACTGTGTGGTAGTGTAGGCGGTGACATGACAGGCTGTCGGGCCCTAATGCAGCCCAACATCTGGAGGTTGTTGGCCACGTCACTTCATGCCTCCTGGCAGGGCCCTGTAGCCCTGGGGCCACAGGCGACCCTGGGGGACACGGACCCCGGGCCGGAGCTGGGCCTCTGTGACAGTCGAGCAGCGGCAGTAATGGTGCACGTACGGCAGGCGTCACTTCGCCTTCTAACGGGAAGTGAAAGTGAAGAAGATTAAGGTTTTGTTGGGGTAATACTGACAGGAACAGAAACTGGTCTAAGTGGGTCATCAACGTGGACCCGGCACAGATCTCAAACACCGGCAGGTAAAATAAATCCAGTTTGAAAATAACTACGTGTCTCTGCAGCCATGAAAGACATCAGGCACCATCTTCCTTCCTGTATTTGTCACAGTAAACAGCTGCAACAAACTACAAATAGACCATCGCAAGACGTCCTCTGTGATATATGCACAGCAGGATAATACAGGGCCTGTTAAAACTGTTAGTGCCATTGAGGCACTGTGCTATTAGCGTTTCACGCTCGCACTGAGCATCCAAGAAGCAAGTGCCTCTTCTATTTTAATGACAGCCCTCATCCAGCGGTAATTTCACAGTGATTAAGGCAGGAGAAAAAAATCATCTCTTAAAAGTCTCTAAATTGCATCTTATTTATCCATCTTTTAACTAACTACAAAAGGCAGACAGACAATGGCGCTGCGTGTTTCTACCTCTCCCGGTGAACAATTACACTGCTTATTAAATGGGGCACTCAGGAGATGACACAGAGAGGAGCTGAGATGGAAAAGTTTCTATGAAAGAAACAAGAATTTAGTTTTTTTAATTTTTGTTCATAGACGGAAGTGATTTGGTTTAATTTTTATGCCTCTTTTATACTTTATATCCAATCCAGGCGTTTCCTCCATTGTCAGCCATCACAATTAGTTATTTCAAGTTATATAAGTATAACTATGACATTTATCTGAGACATTCAAGGTACAGAATGAATCCTCATGACTTTTACAATCCTCTCACTTTTCCTTTCGCATCATAAATCTTCATCTTTCTTGTATTTCAACATCTGCTATTATTCATTTTTTAAATTCCAATGACTTTAGTGACGCATGACGTTGTGATTTGCAGTTTTTAATTTGAAATGCTTCTCACTATAATGGAACTTCAAACCGTCGACTTGTCTTTTTCTTCAGGTGAACTTTGTCTGGTCGGCTCAGTTCTTTTCTCCACTTTTTAAAAGATGAATGCTGTCATCAGACCGACGGCACAAACACTTAATATATAAATACTCAAGACAACTCGTTCTCTTTTTCACAAGCAGACAGAGGAAAGTGCTTCTTCCTCCCCAAAAATCAGTTTCATCAACCTGTGACGTGAGGAGCCAGGTCCTGAATTAAATCAACTCTATTGTGTGAGGAGTTAGAGAGCAACACACAAGGATAATTGCCCCCCCCCTTTACCTGAGCAATCAAACGCCATCTTTGTAGACATTGTATTATAATCACAGCCATTCATAATGTTCTAAAGTTTGTCCCTCTGTCGTCCCTCTGTCGTCCCTCTGTCCTCCTCAATCAGGCTCCTGTGCTTTACATTTGTTGTGTCACCTGATTGAAGACTCATGGACACAAGGTCCACAGTCAGTCAGTCACCTCGTCCTTCACTCAGGAGCTCAGACACTTTGCAGTTCCTCCTCCTTCCGCACAGGCCCTGACACACACACACACACACACACACACACACAAACACTCTCCTCTAGCTAATGTTGCTAATGTTAATAGCCTGTGCTGCTTTAATTGGTTCCTAAACGCTGTAAGCAGGGTTCCCACTGTGTGTTTAATGAACAGGTAGCACTCCATGATTACAGCAATCTCAACCCACCGCCCCGCTGCTGCACAGACCCCCGTCTCACACACACACACGCACACACACACACACACACACACACACACGTGTGCGTGAAGCAGACGACGCACACACACCGTCCCCAGCCGTGTACGCAAATGGACAAAGGCAATTTGAGAGGCTCCTGTGCACTGCAGGACGCTGGGTAAATTAGAGAGGAGGACGAGAGGCAGAGAGGGAGACGACAAAAGAAAATGATGCGAAGATGAGCGGGAAAAATGATTACTGGTTTATGAAGGGAGGAAGAGGTGGAATCATTTCATAGCTCATGGACGTGTGTGAACAGTGGGTGATTGGCTCCTGTGCAAGCATGACTGTGTGTGTGTGTGTGTGTGTGTGTGTGTGTGTGTGTTTTTGCAGAGACGACGCTTTGCTGATTATAAAATGTATGTATGTGTCATCCTTTTGTTTTTATCTTGACTTTTCATGTCAAGTTCTCAAAAAGTCAGTAAGTTTTCCATTCACAACACTTTTCTCATTTCTTTCTTATCCGAACTTCTCTTGTTTTTCTATTTCAGTCATTTGACTTTTTACTGTTTTACTTTCTTTTCTGTTTCCTCATTTTTTACTTCCTCGTACTTTTTCTGTCCCACATTTATTCCTTTCCTCTCTTTTGCTTTCCTCCCTCCTCCCCTCTTTTGTTTTCCTCTTCCTATTACTTTCATTTCATTTTCCTTTCTTTAATGTTTCCTCGTCTCGTCTCCTCTCGTCCATCTGTTGGACCGTGTCTGTCCTGAGGCGCAGCGTCAGAAGCTCGTTCTCTCGGCTGTCTGATGATGTGAGATGACAGCCACCTCTCTGTTGTTTTCCTTCACACAGACTGAGTAGAAACAGAGGAGGCGCTCGTCGGAGGCCTGTATATATGTACGGCTGGGTGGCAAACCTCATGTTGTATACATATTTGTTCAAACATGTTCAAGTTGCTCAGTAATCCTCCCGACTCTTTCCCCCCTCCCACACACGTATAAACAGGCAGATCTCTGCCCATCTCAGCGACCATGGGAGAGATGTGATGGGTGAGGTTTGTGAGGAGGAGGAGGAGGAGGAGGAGGAGGAGGAGGGGTTAATGAGGCAGGGCTGCATTGCACAGCCTCAGCCAGATGCCCTTTGTAAATAAGCAGCGAGTCCTCAGAGGGTTGCCGTCGGGTGTTCTGCCTCACCCGTCCCGAAGGACGCAATCAGGGTGTCCCCCCTCCTACCTTGTGTAAGAGGTGAGGAAGGGTGAGGAAAGGAGAGGGTCTGGTCTGTATGTGCCTGGTGCTGACACAGAGAAGCTGTGGGTCTAATTCATTAAACCAGCCTTCTAATATAAACAGCCATTCATTTCACTGGCTGACACTGGGCCGTCTGGACAATGTGAAGAGCCCCAATAGAACTGCCATACACTGCTGTGTGTGTGTGTGTGTGTGTGTGTGTCAGTGTGTGTGTGTGTGTGTGTGTGTGTGTGTGTGTGTGTGTGTGTGTGTGTGTGTGTGTGTGTGTGTCAGTGTGTGTGTGTGTGCGGAGCCTGTTTGTATATGAAGCCTCAGAGCCTGTTGGGCTCCAGCAGGTACAGTGAGGATAACCAGAGTCTTTCTTCAGCATCGACTCGGTTCACAGAGCAGCTGAAATGCACATTTTTATTTTTCTTAAATTCCACATAAATGCAAAAACCAGTCAAATACTGTGGTCTGTGTTTTACACTAAAGGAAGAAAGACAGTAAGAAGTTGTGGTTTCAAACATAAACCTGCAACTCTCCAGCTGGTGAGAGGGAGGAACTACATTTAATTATAACACACAAGTATAGAAATGTTACAATATGGCTGCACAACATTGGAAAGAAAATAAAGAAGATGTGATTTATTTATTTGATTTGACAGAATAAACAATGCAGATTTATATTTTACGTTAAGAAAAAAGATTTTCTATTTCTATATTAATGTTTTTATTTATTTATAGTTATTTAAAATAAAGTTTGATAATGACTTATTAGGAATCATCTACAATTTTTTAAGAATATAAAGAATATAAATTTTGGCATCAGCCCTCAAAAATCCATATTATTCAGACTTTAATCCAAAGATAATATTCTGGTTTTAAATAGGGATCCTTGGTAACGAGATCATAATAACAAGTGACAATAACATGTTAAAGCACTAAAAGAAATGTATATGTAATGTATGTTTAATATTAAGACGATTGAAAAATTATTAATGGTTTGACTTGTTTCAGTTGAATAAATAAAATATGATTAATGCAAATAAATACAGTGAACTGGCAATGTTCTGACGGACGATCCTGACGTTGAAGTGTTTCTGTAAATCAAGACTAATACACACACACACACACACACACACACACACACACACACACACACACACACACACACACACACACACACACACACACACACACACACACACACACACACACACACAGACACAGACACACACACACACACACACACACACACACACACACACACACACACACACACACACACACACACACACACACACACACACCTTCTAGTCTCCTGCAGTGACAAATTGTTCAGACCCCCCGTTAGTCCACATTTTAGCTCCATGTCTCTTTCTTCTTTCGGGATAAAGTGAATTGTTCTTCTTTGTTACACGAGACAGAAAAGAAACGACTTTAAAAGCCTCAAAAGACGAAGCTGCTGGAAACAAAGAGACACAAATATATTCAGAGGAATCGTGAGGAATAAGATGCTTTTTGTTCTGGACCTTATAATCCCTTCAAAAGTGAGTTTTAAACGACACAATCCATCACAACGCTGCTCAAATGGAGTTTGACAGGTAAAGACATATTTTACCACAAATACGTGATGTGTGAAATTATTCGACAACATTGACTTTCAGCTCTGTAGGTGTTGGACACATTTCCACTGACCCACAGTCTGAGAGACACGTTGACAGTTCACCGTCCTAAACAACAGACAAACCCACTGACACTGATACTGAATGAGGAATGTGTGTATCGTGTATAAATGTACACACTACGCACTTGTGTGTGTGTGAATGCACGTGCACACATACACGCCCCATCCATTCAAGCATGCACGCATCCACCCGCCCACACATGCAAACACACAAACACACACACACACACCTAGGTATCTGCGACCACTAATTGTGTCTGGCCGGTGGCGTCCCCAGCAGCCAGGGTCATGAGTGCTGCGGTGCAGGACAGGGTAGCCATTGCGGTGGCCTCTTAAACATAGCTTCTCCTGAGGCCTATTATTACCCTGAGAAACTATCATCCTTTTCTCCTCGAGCCCGTCCCGCTCAGTGGATTTAATGAAGCAGGCATTCCAACGGAGGGAAGCGAGCGACGACTCCCACAGTCCCACGCAGCAGCCTCTGGGAAGGAGGGAGCGAGCGAGGCTCCTCCGGCCCGCAGGTTTCTACTGAACCTGCCGCTCACTGCGTGTGTCTGATCGCTGCATCTGCACTCACCTGTCAGAGCTGAGCTGCTTTTAAAGCTGGAATCACAGTTTAGTTGGAGACGGTGAACTGTCAACGTGTCTCTGAGACTGTGGGTCAGTGGGAATCTGTCCAACACCTGCTAATACAGAGCTTAAAGTAAACGTCAAATAATTTCACACATCACATATTTATGGTAAAATATTTCTTTACCTGTCAAACTCAATTTTAGCAAAGTTGTGATGGATTGTGTCATTTAAAACTCACTGTTGAGGGATCATACCGGGTGTGAAAGGCAAACTGCTGTGAAGAGCTCTGAGCTGGTCATCAAGTCTGGAACAGCTCTTATACAGAACACTTTACAAAGTAGTTCAGTCAGATTGATCAACTCCTCATTAGACTTTCTGTCAGTTCTTTGCTTTTCACATGGAGACCGACATTTTATTCTCACGGGCAAAATCCGTTTTATGGGAGAGATTTTTTTGTCATATCGACGAATTCCCAATCCTCTCCTCCCTCGTACGTCTCAGTATCAAACTCTGAGTCGCTTGAGGAGGTTCGAGTGACAGCCCGGCCTCTGACTCCTCTCCTCCTCCCAGCGACTCGCCCTCAACTGTTGAGATGAATTAGTCTCCTGCTGCCTTTATTAGCAGCAGCGGTGGAATCAGAGAGGCCTGTCTGTGTGGATCGTGGAGGAAGGAAGGGGGGGGGGCAGCAGCGACCGCTAAGTGCTTCACTTCTGATCTCTGATGGGGGTCATGAGGTCGCCGCTCAGCCTCACCCTGATGACTTCTGACACCGCATGAGCGACTGAAACCACACGCGTTCACGTGCGTGGGCACACACACACACACACACACACACACACACACACACACACACACACACACACACACACACACACACACACACACACACACACACACACTTTGGATCTAAGAACACAAAAAGCCACATCCTAAGCGATGGCTGATACAATTAACTCGAGTAGCAGCTGCTCTTGCACAAGTATCCTTCGAGTAGTTGTTCGGAGTAGAAGAGAATCTGGTGCACGGAGCAGTGGAGCGTTCTCCCATCAGGAGCAGGAACCTGTGAACTGGTTCGGAGGCTGTTCCTGAGTCAGCGATTAATGGGTCACCATCGGGCTCTGGTGGATGTTTACAGGAAGGTCGCTCTCTAATCATGTCATCAAATTAGCAGTAATTTGGGGTTCTGGGTAGGACGGGTCTCGTTTTACTCACTAGTTATGTCTGAACGTACCAGGCTCAGACAAGTTGTAATTAAAAATGAAATGTAATCATGTATAATGCGTGTTTGTAACAGTGCTCCAGACTTTTTGAGTGGCAAACAAAATAAGTGAAGTGTACTTACGGATTTCTGTGGATGAAATCGGACCTGTCGGCTACTTGAGCTAAATTTCTTTTCAAAGCTAAGAAACATACAGTTTGTGTAAAAGTGTTTCCTGTAGATGTGAAGTTGTATTTGCAGCCACAAATAACAAAATCCAGCTTTCCTCCTCATATCTTTGGTGTTCGGTGAATTATCTTGTTTTCTATCAGCTTGTTCTGAACCGATGTGATGTTTATATTCAGTGAAATACTGAAATGTAAATGTTCAGGGTGAAGCTCTGGACTAAGTGAAAGATTGTGGTTTGGGTTCAAAGTTAAAAACATTTGTGCTTCAGCTCCCTGTGGATCTTTGTGGAACATTGACTGTGAGCAGTTCTGTAGATGTTGTGATATTTATATTCATATTCTAGCAGAAAACAAATTAAATATGTTTGGCAGTGAACATTTACTGATCAATTAATATAATAATTGAAAACTTGATCAGGGTCCAGTATAGTTCAGAGGTAATCTCATTAAAAACCAGGTATTAGATCGGATCAAATGTGAAGATGTGAGTTTTTATCTGGATCCAATCCAGAATGTTTTCTAGAAGACACTTCACACCTTTTCTCCCTCAGCTCCTCACTAAAGCTTTTTTTATTGCTGGAACAAAGTGGACGATAAAAGCTCAGATCCCCTCTCTCCCTCCCTTCCTCTCTCCCTCTCTCCCTTCCTCTCTCCCTCTCTCCCTTCCTCTCTCCCTCCCTTCCTCTCTCCCTCTCTCCCTTCCTCTCTCCCTCCTCTCTCCCTTCCTCTCTCCCCCCCTCTCTCCCTCCCTCTCTCCCTCCCTCCCTCCTCTCTCCCTCCCTCTCTCCCTTCCTCTCTCCCTCCCTCTCTCCCTCCCTCTCTCTCTCCCTTCCTCTCTCCCTTCCTCTCTCCCTCCCTCTCTCTCTCTCTCTCTCCCCTCCTCTCTCCTCCCTCTCTCTCTCCCTCCCTCTCTCTCCTCCCTCTCTCTCCCTCCCTCTCTCTCTCTCTCTCTCTCTCCTCTCTCTCTCCCTCTCTCTCTCTCTCTCTCTCTCTCCCTCCCTCTCTCCCTCTCTCTCTCCCTCCCTCTCTCTCTCTCCTCCCTCTCTCCCTCCCTCTCTCCCTCCCTCCCTCCCTCCCTCTCTCCCCACCCCCCCGCGCTCTGCCCAGACTGTCTCCTGTGTGTTTATCTTCTCATCAGGGCTCTTTATTGGTAAATAAGGGTGGCCCTCCCAGCCTGGCCCCCTTCTTTCTCTCCTTCTCCTCCTACATCTCTCTTTCACTCCATCTACCCCCCCCCCCCCCCCTCCTCTGCAGTGCCTCCCCTCCTGGTCTGTGTGTGAGTGTGGAGTCATATATATATATCTGTGTGTAACTATAGCGGCCAGTGTTTAGGCTATTAGAGCCGTCTATTTACAATCTGGAGTTTCCTATTGATTATGTCTGCCTTCTCTCACTGTTTACACGAGGGAAATAAATAACACATGTCACCGACTCGCTCTGACTCGGCATCTTCTTTCTCCTCCAGCTCTGTCTCTTCACTTTTTCTTTCTTTCCTTCTCACTTCTCGCTTGTTTCTCCCTCCGCACTCAATTTCATGTGCGTCTCCCTTTCTTTCACGTTGATGGTTTTCTCACAACTTCCTGCTGTTAATGTGGCTTCGACTTCAAATCACGTCGGAGCTCAGTCTTAGCGATTTGTAAACAGAGACGCAGAAAGCAAGTGACACACAAACAAGGGACACACATTCATGGACAGCCAGAGGCTACAATCGAGACTGTCTGACACACACACATGTCATATATATATATATATATATGTATATACATGCACATATGATACATACAAACAGGCACTCTCAGTGTCAACCACAAACCAAAGAGAGACTCAGACGAGAAGTGCTGGAAGAAGGATTCAAATCCCAACTGTGCAGGAGATCCTCCACAATCCAATCACACACACACACACACACACACACACACACACACACACACACACACACACACACACACACACACACACACACACACACACACACACACACACACACACACACACACACACACACACACACACTATTCACTCCCCCTGCCACCACCATTGTGCTTCTTTCTCCCTGCCTCTCTCATTGGTAACAGGAGCTGTGTGTCTGGGCTTCAGACCAGGCAGTGTGTCATACCTTCCATCCCCCCCCCCCGCCTCCTCTCCTGGGCACGAAGCGCTCAGATAGCCTCTCTGATAAGACAGGAGCTCCATGCAAACAACAGGCAGGAGCGAATAACGCTCACAAGTTGACTCTCACTCGAATGAAGCGACACGACTCAAGAACAAAACCACGTGTTGAACGTTGAAAGACAAATTCTTTTAACAGTAAAATGTTCATCTGAAGGGAGAATAAAGGCAGGATAAATATATGTAAATAAAGATCCTGTTCAGACATTTTTAAAACATTAAAATGCTCTGATGTGATTAATAATTAATAAACTTCCTCCTTTGTGCCACGTTAAAAAGTCAAATTCACGACCGTAGGGCCAGTTTGAATTGTGAGACGTATTATTATCATTGAGGTGGAACTTGTTTTATTTATATTGATTAGCTCAATGCACATTACACAGGACTGTTTGTCATTATATTTATAAAAATCATATGCCAGAATAGGAATAGAGACGTGTCTGCTACACTTAAGTATAAGTAAAGTAAAACGAAGTAAAAGTACCTCGTGACTGTATTAAACAGTGGTTGAAAATATAAAGTAAATGTAGCAGTACCATAACATGTAAAAATACTAAATTTACAAATAAAACTCCTCCATAAGTACAAAAGTACTTAATGTATTTATGATAAGAAGAGGATTATAGGTTTTATATTTAAAATCTTGTGCAAAGTTATATATGCAATATATATTCTTACTCAAGTACTGTTGAGTAAAATTAAACAATAAGAAGTACTTTAAATTGTATATTAATACAATGCTTGAGTAAATGTACATAATAACTTTTCTTTCTGAAGGGATTTGTATTTCTGTCCAGTCTATAAATGTGACCTTGTTCTTGAGTCACGTGTAACATCCAGATAGTTTCTCTTGTTTTCAGGAAACTCAAGAAACCACATTCTCTCTGTTTCCACTTTCCAGACGAAAAATAATAGTTTACTTGAGACTTAGGAACCAGTAGATGCAGACATGCTGTGGACAAACACACACACACACACACACACACACACACACACACACACACACACACACACACACACACACACACACACACACACACACACACACACACACACACACACACGTCACCCTCAACCTTTGAAAGTGGGCCCTCAGGTCTGCATGTTTCTGCCCCTTCGCTCTCTGCTTATATCTGTGCTGGACCATGTTTGCGTGTTGGAATCGTGCATTTTGTGTAGCTGACTCTCACTGTGTGTGTGTGTGTGTGTGTGTGTGTCAGGGGGGGGTAGAAGTCTCAGAAGCGTCTCTCCACAACAATCAGAGAGACGACGAGATGAAAGACGTGGAGGCCAGAGGGACGCGGCGTGTTTACAGGAGAGAAACTTGAATAACAGGTTGCGGCGGTCAGTGGCTGTAACTCTAGCTGCTTGTGTGGATGCACTGTGTTGTGTTGTGCTGCTGCTCTGTAATGCACGAGGGTTACAGGCTTTGTTATCCTGCAGTGACACCACATATTTTGACCAGCAATCAAATAAACTCTGTCTTGGGATCTGGGGGGGCCTTTGAAGAGAGGGAGCCGCAGGTCTGCAGTTAGAAGGCCTCTGAGCAGTGATCCACACGAGTCCTGCAGCACAACACTGTAAACACTTGAAGCACCAGAGGCTGCTCTAGCTGCTGAGGGCTGAGAGGTGGCAGGTTTCCTCTGCGGCCAACAGGGTGTAGTAGAGACCTGGTAAAGCTGCTGGAGGACACAGTCCAGCTGATGTGTTTAATACTGACCCAGCTCTCCACAGGAAGCTGGCTCCTCACCTCTGCCGCCTCTGGGAACTCTCCCTCTGCCCGGGTGCGTGTTCAGTTCCGGCCTGAAACAAAGTGGAGCTGATGGACGTGTGTGCGTGAGAGAAAGTGAGTGACAGGGAGCACGTCCAAATCCGTGCATGCATGTTTTTTTCTTTTCTCCCATGCATGTGTGTCTGGTGGCCTTGTGGCCGCCGCAGTCGTCCCTCCAAATGACAGTCCAATCAGGATACATGTCCATGTGAAACGCCACCAGTCATTACTCCGCTAAGTTTAGCAGCGTCGCTCCGCACCACCAAATGTTTTATGATAACCAGCGTGTGTTCAAATATGTGTCCTGTGGGAATTTATCTGCTGAGGAAACGTCACGGTGGTCTGACGGTTTCACACACGATCCTGACTTTTTTATTTTCCAAATTTAGGATTTATTTAATGTCGTCTGCAGAAACTTCCCACTGTTTCAGCAACAGACTCAGTTCAGCGACATATTAGTGACTTATATTAGAATTTAAAAACATAATTAGCTGTTATGTTGAAACCTTTAGAGAAACAGTATATTTAATTCCCCATGTGTTCAATCAGTAGAACAACATTTGCTTCTTTATCTGTTTATTGTATTTTAATTCAATATTTTTTATTTTCGGCTTCGATCTATTTCTACTCTTTTCAGACTAAACAGTCAAAATGTTTATTCCGAACAATGTCTATAAATTTATCATTGAAACATTGATAATTTAAGTTCCTCCTTGTGTTTCTATTGTTGAAATTATTGTCTGTACTGAAGTAAAACTGACAGAATTCATGGATAAGTGAATAGTTTTAAGTGATGTCGTTAAAAACAGTACAAAGTTCACTGCATTAAACACTTATTTAATCACTTTTTAATACTATTTTCACTTCTCATGACACATTCTCCATTCATATCATTGATATTGATTCCTTTTGGTTTCCTGATGTTCGTCGGGCTGCTCGGCCGTAGCTTGTGAGTGACACCACGTTCAGACTGTGTGTGTGTGGGGCTGCTGCGACGGGAGGAAGTTTATTCTCCAGGGAGACAAACTGCTGATGTACCTGCAAGTTGCCTGAAAACAAGGTTTTGAATTCGGCCCCTCAGCTTCCCGTCGACCCCCGCGGCTCGTCTCGCAGCCTCCTGTCTGTTTACGCAGTGACCGGTGCAGTTCTGTTCCCAGGCTTTACTCTGTCAGGCTCTGGTCACTGCGTCCTGCAGCTCAGACCACACTGGTCTGGGCAGATCGAGAGACTGTGGTCGAGATGATGAAGGGGGGTGCAGGAACCAGAGCTGACCCACACAGGCGCCTTCAGTCCGGGCCAATCGAAGGCCTTCTGTGGCCCGATGCAGCCCACGGGTCGTAAACACACTGGACAAGAGGGGGGGGGGGGCTAACCACAGCTCTGCATGGCATCTGCTCACACCCAGACAGGAACGAGCTGGAGCGTCCACCAGCAGAGAAACATCACAACCTTCATCCTTTTCATGATTTAACCTCAGGATCAAACTCTCTGAAGTTTTTAATTCTGATTCCTCACAATACACCAGTTTCACTGGAAATCAACAATCATAACTTTCATTGAATCATCGTGCAACAAGTCATCAGATCCTGCAGCACTGATCTGATCAATACTGAAGAATCACCTTTAATAAATCAATGATTTAATCTGCCTGAATTATTGTTCCTGGCACCGGAGAAGAAGGATGAAAGGATTCACTCTCACTGAAGAATACAAATCTGAAAACCTCATCAGGCCTGAACTTTAATGTCCCGATCAAGACCAGACACAGGTAGTCATACACCTTTTATTCTGTTAAGTGTGGTTCTGTTAATTCATGTAGAAGTTTTGTTTTCACTCATCATTTTAAACTGGTTTCTGTAAATTAAGGAAGGACAGTAAAAGGCTTTTGAAGATGAATAATTATCTTCCTGACAGCAACAGGCACAAGATGAACGACTGAATGGATGAATGTATAGATTATTCATATATCCACAGAAAATAATTGGCTTTAAAGGTATATTATGTTTAGTTCCTGGATTTGACTGAATCAGATTTCCCTCCTTCTCTCGTTCCCACTCAGCGACTGTCGATCAGAACGAAGCAGCTAATGATGGACGTTCATAATCATCTATCGGTTTTCTACATTTTAAATGAATATGAATTAAATAATAGTGATTAATGCATTCCCTCTGAATTTGACTTTTGATGACTGATGCTTGTCATTAATTCATGCAGATTCCGAGCCATTTATTTACCACAGTTATTTAAATAGTGTATGTTCTTTGTAAAATATACATACAGGCACGGATGGAAGCATTAAAGCTTCCTTCATTCCTTTTGAAATCGTGGGAGTTATTGACAGGTTCTCTCCTCGCTGGTACAATAGCAGACATCAGAGGGAAGCTGGTCTGATAGAGATGAACCCGATCGTGCTCATGTGGCTGAACAGGTTCAAAAACACAAATCAGGTCATAAAAGTAACAGATTTTATTCTGTTAAAGCCCAAATAGGGAAGTTAGATAAATTACCAAAGAGCTCATGTTTTCATTTCTCTTTGTTATCAAGATTTCATAAAAACGACTGAACTGATTCTCTTGAAAGTTGGTTGGAAGGATGAGGAACAGGCCTGGAAAGACCTCGTTACTCTTTGGATTTGATTAAGGGGGTTGGAATTTATTCTCCACTTTTTTTTTAACGTTGCAAGATGTTTTTGACATTTTTGTGAATTTCATAATACAAAGATCATAATCAAAAACATCAGGCAGCATGTGGAGCGCGAACATCTGTGAACAGGTGAAATCTAGTGAGGAAACTGATGAATAATAGTAATAATATCAACAACTAGAATGTCGCTCAGTCTCCTTAAATTGAATCGTATCTGTTCCCTAAATAAGCATGAACATTTAATGAAAATGTCAAAGAACGAGATTTAAAAAAGTCCTGGATCCACCCTCTCATCCGGATCCGCACCAGAATGTAATAGATTCTTTATGACTCATATCACATCCTTCCAAGTTCTATGATAATCAGTCTAGTATTTCTTTGGCGTTATCATTATAACTAACAAACAAATGCACGCAGATGAAAACACACCAACATCGACGAAGGTAAAAATGTGTATTTATTGGGGGGGTGATGTTTAAATTTCAGCTTTCAAGTGGCTCATATTGATTTTCACCTTCTGATTTACATTTACAATCCAATAATTCTAATCTTTTGTATTTCTTGATGACATTAGAGAAAGGATCTTTTCTAATATAAATGTCTGTGTACATGTTGTGTAACTGCTCTCTGCTGCGTCTCTACTTCAGATATTATCAGGACACAAGAAGATTCAGGTTTTGAGTTCATGCTGATTTTACACAAAAAAGTTTGTTAGATAATTGAACTTTCTTTTAACTGGAGCCCCAGGTCGGATCAGGTCAGAACATCGCGTGAGAATCAGTCCCTTTATTATATCTATAACCACCAAATTCTCCATAAAGATGACTCCCATAAAATACCCATAAAATACCTCCTCATCTCGATCATTACCCGCTGCCTGAAAACAATAACGCTGTAAAACACTTTTATTTTTACTGGAGTTATAAAAAAAAAAGTACCTGCTGAACATGTATTTCATTTTAATGGAGATGCTGCTTTATAGAGGGTGGTCATATGAGAGCCATCAATAGGACAAGGCAGGAGTTCACAGGGAATGGATGTGCAAACACACACACACACACACACATGCACACGATGCACATCGTTGAGGATTGATGGGAGCCAGTGCACACAAAGAACAGACCTCTGTGTTTGGAACATGACCCAATAGATCGGTATTGCCTTGCTTGCTGTTTAACCTGCTGCAATTAGCGGACAGGAAAAGGTCTGGTCACTGAAAATGTAATCACCAAATTAGCCGCGTGATGCATCAACCGAACACACGTGTATTAGGTCTGCGTCGTGGATCCAGCATTTGTTCATATCAGCGCTGAGGATGGCAGATAATTGGACCCGCTAATCCGCTAACGCTTACAAATGGTCAAATTACATTGAGCAGCGTTGATTAAGGTGCAGAGTTGAACATTATGGGACACACATGCACAGCAATGCATGCAGCCGGGTGTGCATGCTCAAACACACACACACACACACACACAAAGTCACCAACATTTTGTGTCACACCCTCCGGGGTCAAAGTGTGGCTTTGGTTACGCTCAGCATCGACAAGTGACACCGCTCGTAAAACAGCGCCGTCATTAACTACGACGCCGTTCGCCAATACATCAACTCTGCTGTCGTAAAAACATGGAAAACACGCTGCTGCCGTGGTGATTACTTCACTTTAAACCTTGACCAGCTTATGAAAATGGATGAAATCACAAGAACGGCATCAGACTGGTATAAGTGTATATTTGTATATTTTAACTGGCCTTCACTAATAAAACCGAGAAACCTCAGCTGTTCTTCAAAGCTGATTCCAGTCAGGTGCTGGTGTGGAGCTGAGTCACGTGGTTCAGCTACTTTTACTGTCAGTTACTTTAATATATGGGAAAAGTCTGAGGAAACAAACGCTTATTACAACCAGTCCAAAACATGAAGACAACTTAGTGATTGTTAATCTGACAACGGGAAAAACTGTGGATCTTCACAACTGAGGAGCAAATGTCTAAAGTACATTATTATTATAACAATTGGAGTTTAAAATGTTCAATATATGAATAAAAAAACATGGAACTCTGATAGATTTTGCTTTTATTTTGCCCTTAAAATGTGAAAATGTTTCACAGCCCAACAGACTTTCTTCCCTTTTTTGCACTAGTACTAATAATAATAGAATGTTTATGTGCATGTGTGTGTGTATATATATATATATATATATATATATATATAAGTTTATTTATTGCAAAATGCCTCCACTCTCTTCTACCTGCAGAGCATCAACCACACTTTGCTTTTAATAAGAGCGCGCACACACACACACACACACAGACACACACACACACACACACACACACACACACACACACACACACACACACTGCAACCCACCAGTCTAATAAAACATGGCAGATCAATTTACGGCTGAATATGAAATGTCTCATACACATGACCTTATGGCTGCCTATTTAACCTAATATAACTAATATGAGCCCCATATATCACTTATTACTGATCTGGGATCGATACTGGATTCAATTAGCTAATGATGCTGAAAGCTACTTCCTGGATCCATTCGGATTACAGAGCTCGTTGGTCGACGCAGGTTTGATTGAATGTGGCTTTGAATGTTTATTTTAATTCTATTTGTTTTCTTCATATGATTAATATTTTATTCAATGATATTTGTCCATCGCCGTTTTATTTTGAGGGTGAAATCGATTGGAGGCCAAATAACAAACTGGTATCAGTGGTTATGTTCACTGGTATCAGATGTGATCACTGTTTATTGTACAGAATAACCAGTCCTGAAATATTGAGCGTATATATATTTACATTGTACGTTAAAACTATGTTTATTCCACTGGACACTTGGGTCTAGTTGCACTGTTCAGTTGCTCCAGACCTTCCAGCCAATCAGGAAATCCCTGTGACGACGGTCTTAATGATTTTACACCACAAAGTCAAAGCTGCCGTGCATGAAAGTCTATTAAATAAAACCTACTACCTCATCACAGAGAGCAGCAGATTATCTCCTCCAGCTCACTGTGTATAATTCCCTGAAGCAGCCTGTTCACATGACGTCTGCCGAGCTCGGGCTTCTCACTCGACCCTCTCGGCATTAGAAGCAGTTGGTGGAAGGTTTTCATTTGAATGTGGCCAGAAGTCTGGATATCATCAAGGCTGCTACATGCTCTGTAAACAGAGCGGGCATTGAATACATTAGTCCCTGCATCGATTTGAACCTTTCCTTCCAAACACTGCCTCCCCGCCTTTATTCTGTTTCTCGATTTGACTTCCCCCTCTTTCCCTTTTCATCTTCTCCTGTTTTTCTCTCGCTGTCAATCACCCTCCCTGCTTTTCACTACTCCTCCTCGAGTATTTGAAATATTAGAAATACATGCAGCAGCAGCAGCAGCAGCAGCAGCAGCAGCAGCAGCAGCGGCGCTTTGCTACGAGACTTAAACTGCACTTTGTGGGATGCAAATTCCCATAAGTTTAATCAGAAGGAGGTGAGAGAAATGAGCTGACCTTCATGTAAGGAGGCGCTGCCACCTGGGGGGTCCTAGCTGCTTGATGGTGTCCTTGCTGACTGCCTGCTCAGCCTAATTACTGTAATCTTTCTATCGTTAGTGCAGATGGGCTGAATATGCACACGCACTCATGAGCTGCTTTCATAGACCGAACATATTCTGCATGTGACAATGTTGCTCCGGACATTTTCCGGAATTCTTCCTGCAAAATGTCAGAGTGAGTCCAGAGTGAGGAACCAGAAGGAAAATGTCTGGAAAGTCGACAGTGAGTGAGTGAACATGTTGATGATGTTTGTGAAACTGGAAGAACACAAATATCTCAGGATGAAGAAGAGGAGCATTGGAAGACGAAGGTGTGGATGAGCTGTAAATAAGAAACACCTGAATTTATTCCACTGACAATCTGGTGACGATAGATCAACAGATCATTTCTCTTTTGCCTCTTCTCTCTCGTCTTTTGTCGTCTGAGACAAAAAAAGATGAATAAAGACACAAAGAAAGAAGAAGAACTGGACCAAACAAAACTCAGCAGGCTGATGATCAGTGCGGTGGATTTCAGTTTCTGATGCTCCCTGTTCTCGAGGAACCACATTATTTGTTTCTTGGGGAAATTGATGCGTCTTTTGTTCTTAGTTTACAGAAGAAAAATCTGATCTGGTCCCCGCCCAACTTCTCACTGCAGCCATGGAGCCAGCAGCTTGAGAAGAGTCGAGTAATTTTGTGTAACCAAGACAGACTGGAGGTCTGTTCATTTATTTATGTATTACTGTAAAGCTGTGTTGATTTGTTAGAAGGGCTTGTGTGTGTTTGTGTGTGTGCGTTTCATATTCATTCTTATGTCAGGGTCTGTCAATTTATGTGACAATTTAAGTGCCTGTTGCCGTGTGTGTGTGTGTGTGTGTGTGTGTGTGTGTGTGTGTGTGTGTGTGTGTGTGTGTGTGTGTGTGTGTGTGTGTGTGTGTGTGTGTGTGTGTGTGTGTGTGTGTGTGTGTGTGTGTGTGTGTGTGTGTGTGTGTGTGTGTGTGTGTGTGTGTGTGTGGGGGCGGGCTGGGGCCAGGCCAGTGGTTGGTTGTTTGTCTGGCAGCCTGTCCTGTCGCCTCAGCTCGGGTCTGATCAGTACCAACAGACCCGGTTAGCGCTGAGCCGAGAGTGCAAAAGCATGTCAGGCAACACACAGCTGTTTACACACCAGGCCGCAAACACTCCACACCGACACGCCTCGCTCCTAATGAATAATACACACAGCACCAGACGGCCACTGCTGCATGCATCTGTGTGTGTGTGTGTGTTATTTTATAATGGCAGGTTTGATGGGAAATATGAGACACGTTCAGTCTATATACGATCTGTTGTAGTTTCAGATCTGACGTGTTCAATGTATTGAGAAGGAGATTCGTTGAAGATTACTGGTTCCCAACATGAGGAGCCAGGAACCTCAAAGGGTCCTGAGATGAAACAGGATTTAAAATCTAAACCGTCTTTCTGCTTCTAGATAAGATTCAGGTTTTGGGAACTTTTTGTTTTCATTGTTTTTTTCATAGTTTTGAAATTCCAGGTCTGGAAAATGAATCTCTTCACAGTTCAGTGATGTAACCTGATGAGGGGATGCAGGCGCGAGTCACTTTGATTTAAAGTATTACATTTACATTTTTTTAAATACCATTGTTTGTTTTCTTTTCTTTGAGTTTGATTGTTGATATTGATATCTGCAAATATCTGTTTATTAAATATGAAACTAGCTTAGCATTAAAGACGGGAAACAGAGGGACACGGCTAACCTGGTTCTTTCCAACCAAACATCCACCGAGCAGCACCTCTAAGACTCACTAAAGAAAATGTATTCTTTGTTTAAATTGTTTTGTATTTAATAGACAACTTTCTGCAAAGCAAAGAAACGTATATCCCCAAGATCGATCTCTTCCTTTGAGGGGTCACGTGAAATGTGGCCCTCAGGAGAGCTCGTACCTCCGCCAGTCGTCCTCTTAGATTCAATCAAGCTCTTTCTTTGGTGGATTTGTCTTTTTTATTTATTCTCGGTTCCAAACAAACCAACAAACAGACAAGTGGAGGTTTTTAGACCTGAGCCAAATCTATATAAAGTATAAAATCAGGGTGCAGACACTGAACATCTTGTTTATAGTAAGTCCTGCTTTATTAAAATTAAGTATTCACATCTTCTAACCATCGTTGGTCTGCAGCCCGAGCGCCGGAGACGAGGCGTCTGGACCAGCGCCGCAGCACACGAGGAGTTAAAAGGCAGTGGGGGGGAAGAAAAGGTCTGTGGAGGAGAAAAAACTGCTGCGATCTCCTTTATTGTTGGGTTTAATTAAATTTTCAGCTCTAATTACAATTAAGCCACTTAGTATGTATAATAATGTTTGCATCACGGAGCAGCACAGATGCAGTCCATCAACGCAATTAAATATTAAAATGGCTGTGGCTGTATTAATAGCAACGTGGTGTGCTAGTCACTTTGTGTGTGTGTGTGTGTGTGTTTGTGTGTGTGTACACAGCCAAAAGCCAAGGCAATGCAGTGGGGACTCCCTCGTTGCTGTCGCTGTCGCCTGGAGACCTGCAGCTCCATCCTTAGTGCCACCCGCGAGCCCACTGCGGTATCTGACCTATATTCACCGCGGCGCTCCGGTGCCAGCAAAGCATCACTAAATGGGAAAAAACACAGTGTGTTGGAGGAAGGATCCCCACGAGTGTATGAATATTCCTGAGCTCCCGAATCGGCGTACTGTAAGTCTAATGCAAAATTAGTGTTTTGGTGCAAAATTATTCATGACTGCACATATTGAGTGCGTTTTTAAGTCAAAGTGATGATTTGCTTGGTTCACCTCTGCGCCCCCCCCCCCCCCCCTGAGGTTCTTCTCTTCGCTCAGTTATTTATCTTCATCATTTAAACCTGGATTCACACACACACATACACACACATGCAAATATACATACATGTGAACACCTACACAAACTGAGAAATTGACACAAGTACAGAAAAATGCAGTCCCAGCCCCCGGCCCAGTCCCCGGCCCAGTCCCCGGCCCAGTCCCCGGCCCAGTCCCAGTCATTCCCTAACTTCCCCCTCATGCTGCATTATTTAGAGAATCAGCGCCTGCAAACATGGTAAACAAGAGTGTGTTGGGTTGTGTGAAGTGATAATGGGGCAGAGCTGCGGAGCCGTGCAGGAACACAAGCGATCTCTTTAGCAACCAAAACTGCTCCAAGGTCTGTTTCCTCAACTGTCATGAGACCGACCTTCAGAACTTTACACACATGTTCATGCTCTCGCTGCTGACGTTAACGTTCTGTTCATAAAAACATGTAAAACGTCAAATGAGAGTTGAAGAAGTATTCAGATGAAAAGACCCCGGAGATCAAGGAGTCAGAGATCCTGCACCTGAACCTCTGTATGAAGTGACTGTTGATTTCTTCAATTGGAATATCAGTCATACATCTGTAAAGACCCTTAAGTGACACAAAACTACTTAATGTGGCACAAACAACCTCAAATGCACAAAACTACAAAAGAGATGCAAAACTAGACACAACAGCCACAAAGAGACACAAAAAAAACAACTGCAAGGAGATGAACAACCTCAACAGACACAAAAAAGGGACAACTAGACACAAAATGAAATGCAGATTTACCACATCGACAAAAAATAGAAAAATAAAAATACTCCAAACAAGAAGAAAGAGGCCGGAAATGAATTTAAAGTGAAACTCAACTACTGAACAGACAAAACAACTGAAAACATGCAAAGTGACAACAGAGAGACACAAAACCAATAAAAGGAGACACAGTAAATGATTAAAGACACAAAACAACTAAGAATGTAAAAGCTAACGGGGGGGCCTTAAACATGTCTTTGCTCAGGGGCCCTCTATCATTCCATGATTACAGTTGTTCAAATTAGTGAAGTTGTTGCAGATGAATCACTTTGATTTAAACATTAGTGAAAATGAAAATTCCTCAGAACTGTACTTAAATAAATCTATAAATATCGATGTTGCTTTTCACATGTACAATGACTCACAACCGGGATTTGTGGATCTGTGAGTGTGTTGGTCTTCGGGCCACTTTTAGACGTGTATCGTGACGGCTGTTGGAATGTGCGGCGAGGGCTCGGCTGTAAAGTGCAGCGATCGGGCCTCGTCTGGCCCCGGCGAGGCCGACATGCGCTGATAAATATAGCTGCCGCTGAGGCAAGTCTAAATACAAGGCTCGTCTTTGCTTTAATAGATGGGTGTCGCTAACCTATGGTGCAATCACGTTGGATTCCGCAGAAATATTTCAGCACAGCGGCAAACAAACAAAGCAAAAACAAAAGCGTGGGACAGGCAATGCTAATCATGAGGCATGGCTAGGCGTCTGTGGCCAGGCCAGTGGAGATGGTGTGTGTCTGTGTGCGTGCGTGTGTGCGCGTTCGTGCTTAGCAATGACTGCAACAACCACCACTGACCCTTATGGACCACAGGACCTCTGCACAGTGGGACAAAAACCAATGATTGTGTGTGCAGCCACTTTATAGTGTGCGGGTGCATGGATGTGTGTACGTGCAGAGTGAATCGGGTGATATTTATGACCAGGGATTATCCTGAGGACACTCTGCAGAGTCCAAAGGTCGCTCTGCTGTCTCTCCGTGTTTCTGGGCGCATCATTAACCAACATTTAACTGCTGGCTTATGAGTACAATTTAACAACCTGAGCCGTCCCTGTCGTGTAGAAGTCACACAACACACCCATCCACGACTGTCGCTTCCCTCCAATATCCGGACTGTTAAACCCTCTATTTATCAACCAATGAAATGGCAATAATCATCTGATAAAAGTGCACTTGGCCACCTTTGTCAATAAAATGCACATATGTCACATGGGTCCATAGGCCTTTGTTGAAATGGGGATGTGCTTATGGAGGCGCTTTTCTTCTCAAACACACAAAACAGACACAGACACACACACACACACACACACACACACACAGAAGTCATCAGCTGCCACAGCCTGCGGTGATTTGCAGGGCAGCTGTTGTAATAGAGTGGGTTGATGTGAAACAGTTTACACACACAATTACTATTAATACCAAAGACACATGTGCCTCCGCTATTTACCCAGCTCGCCCTGTATGCCATCTTTTGGACGTGAAGCGCGACTGATTAGGCTGCTGTGTGTGTGTGTGTGTGTGTGTGTCTGTGTGTGTGTGTGTGTGTGAGTGTCTGTTTGAGGCAGAAAGACGGAGCTAAGAGGCAGGAGGCAGCGTAGCGTGAGGGACGCACCTGTTAGGGACTCACTGAGGAACAGGCCTCAGACTCTAACATCCACAGAATCCAGGCATCCCAGAGGCAGGTTCCCACTCAGTCTGCAGTGATCCTGTGAGTCGAGTGTGAGGGTGAAGTGGTGATTTAAGGGTCCGTGTTGTTTTGGTTGTTTTGGTCTGATTTGGTTAAATTATTCATTGTGATATGTTGCTGGACATAGGTTGGAAAATATAGTGTTTGTATTTTAAATGACTGAACTATTTCCCCCAGAATTGTTTTTCCTGCGTAGTACATATTAGTTTTTTTTAAATGTAACTAGTGCAGTGTCCGTTCTAAACCTGCTCACATTATCTCTGTAGTTGTGAACTAAGACACACAAACAGCATCATCAACCCAAGTTGCACATCGAGGAGAAGAAGAGTTCGAGCCCTTCAGCAGCTCGTCGTGCTCCAGGCTCTGATCTTACCTCTTTCTTTTTAAACTGATGCACGGGGCCTCAATCGGGGGGGGGATTTCTCACCACGCTGTCGTTGCAGTCTATTCAGAAACTTGTCATTGCTATGGACTAACGTAATTGGCAGTTCCTGGCGACCCCCTTTTAGTTTGGGGCCTGAAGACAATTGCCTGCTTTGCCCACCGTGCTGCCTGGACCGTCACTGCCACGGACCAATGCAGTGCTCATTAACAATATTTAAAGTTTTGTCTAAACACGTCCCAGGCAGCGATCACGATGCCAGCACAACATAGAGGGTGACACAGGTCAGCGGTATATGAGAGTAATCTGTAGGAGTGTGATGCAGCAGGTGTTTCAGCTCCTGTGCAGCAATGAAACCTTGTAAAAAAAAAACTAATGCTCAGAGTCAGATCGTAAAAGTCACACCTCATCGACAAATACACAATCCTGTATATACGTGAGTGTTCAGTAATCATTCACTTCCTCTCACCCGACCATGTTAGTGTCCCTGCACTTGTTCAGTCCTTCACCCTGTCTCCCTCCTGTCTTTCTATCGGCTTGTGTTGTCCTCTCTAGAATTGTTCTCATCCTTTCCTCTCTTTTCGTCCCTCATCGCCCTTTAAATTTTCTCCTTCTGCTGTCTCTTCCTTCTTCCTTTTCCTATTCCCTTGTTCCCTGGATGCCAGAGTGGACCAGATGCCAGTTCAGGGGACCCTCAAACCCCCCGCCTCCCCATCGCTCCAGACGCACACACGCACACATCCACGGCAACATATTGGTACATAATTAATGAAATTAGCTGCTTTATCTGCTATGAAGAGGCCTGCTTGTGTCTCTGGCTGAGTGGAGAGAGACAGATAGGATGGGGGGGGGGGAGGAGGTAGAGATTGATGAGAAAGACACAACTGATTAACAGGAGTGGCAGCTATGAGTAGAGACACGCAAAACATGCAACGCTACAACCGAGCGACAACGAAACTGACTGCTGAAAAGTTTGTGAACATGGAAAATTGTGCATCTTTCGATATTAAAACACAAAATGCTGCAGTAGACACGCATCAGCTGTTGAGATTAGAGACAGATAACACCAGCTGATATGAGCCGTTCACAGACTGGTGTCACCGCTCATGTTCGCCGATATGAAAACTTGTATTTTGCAGAAAAAACTATGTGAGAAAGAGCATTTAACATGAAAAGACATTTATGTTTAGTGTTAATCCACCGCGACGTAGAGTCTATGTCCATGGTTGAATTGGAAAACACTAAAGCATGTTCAAGTACATTTCTTTTATCATTAGGTTCCGTCTCTAGTTCAGACATCTGTCGACTCCACTGTTGTGCTGGTGACCAGTTAATTCCAAGTACTGAGAAGTGTAGGTCAATGACTTGGGCTGGAAATGCAAGTGCACACAGCCTCAGTGGCTGTAAGTGAGGGCAGGGTTGCCAGATATTTGATTTACCCCCATTAGCATGTGCAGTGTGTGTCCCCGCTGTGATTCGTGATGACAGTGTGTCTGGAGGCTGTCGGTCTCAGAGCGAAGCTTCAACGCTGCACAGTCTCATCTTAACAGGCTTTTTCTGAAACTGAGAAAAATCAGTTTCAGCTCCGTAATAATCAGTGCATGATATTAATCTCTATCTTCAACACACTGAGGAATATTTACACCAGCTCTGCTACTAGTCCTCTGGGTGTCTTTAGTCATCCTGCGTGGTTCCTGTCCCACCCAGCCTCAGTGTTAACACACACACTCACACACACACACGTACACACGTCTCAACTGTGGTTTAGACAAGGTGAGTAAATTGTTTTTTATTCCTGAGGTATTTATCAACCGCGGTGCCGCCCGTTGAACCAGTGGCTTCCGTTACGGATCTGATTAATGGCAGCTTATTAACAAAAGCTCTGTTGTTCGGGCCCTGAGGGCTCTTTGTAATTCTAGAGCCCAGTGCTGATATAATGGCCTATTTTAGGAGCTCCGTGATTAAGCACCATTAAGCGGCGAGCAAAGCCAGGCTTTGGACAACTTCAATGGCAGCAAACGTAAACGCAATCGTGTCCCCAGAGTCCCTCCATCCCTCTCTGTCTGTCTCACTCCGTCTCTCCCTCTGTCTGTCCGCCTCTGTTATTGAAACAGAGCGCTGTATTTATATTGGGTTTGGGGAGAGATTCTCAGGGGGGTGAATTTTGTTCAAACAGTGAAGACATATCGCGTCACTAGCCATTGGCAAAATGGGAAATCCACGCTGAGGGGGGAGCCCGCTCTGGAAAGTTATGACACTGTATTAATCTGCTCATGCATCTTTGAGTTTGTGCAGAGGACGAAAGGAAAAGAAGGGACGCGAGGAGCGAGTCTGACTCCGGGACAGAGAATACAGAGAACATCTGAGAGTTCAAACGGATTAGCTGGTTCCAGTTTCTCCTTACCTGCATAATCTGGTTAGTCTGAGTTCAGACCACACAGATGCTAACGGAGTCAGAGACGACGGAGGAAACTGCCTCTCTTGCACAGCTCAGATTCAGAATTACCTCCTGAAATATGCTCGAAACAACGAGTCGTCCATTTCAGACCAACTTCATCCGTCAGTGGCAGATTTGAACAGTTCCAGAACTCAGGCTGCATTTAAAGATGGACGACATGACATCTCCCACAAAGTGAAGCCAAAACACCTTGATTGCTCCCTGGTGGCTGGCTGAGCCTACAGGTCATAAACCGTTCTGCCTCCTTGTTAGTGGATGGGACATGGACGTCTCAGCTCTTATCACACTTATATATGTTCACGTGTCTTTAATCGATCATTTCATGATATTAAAACTGGGTGAAACGTCGTGACTGACAGCTGACTCGTAATTGGTCGGGACTTTTATCCGGCAGCTCTAATTGGCACAAGATGGCAGCGTTTGATATTTTGTCTACATTTCTGGACAGTGGGAGGAAGTGGAGATATAGAGATGAACAGGCTTTTCCTGTGCATCAAGATTTAATGAATAATCTCCACATTTTGAGAGGAAATGGAGACATTTATGCCTAATGTATATTTTAATGTGCCAAAGCTTTGTGAGGCAAAACATCTGAATCGTCCTCAAGTGAAACAACAGACTCTTGTTTTAATCTAATATAAAGCTTTATTTAATATTTGTAAACTTGTGGTTTCACTTGTTTTAGGATGAAGACTAATCAGTGTGTTCTTGGATCAAGTTGCTGGAGCAGAGTTACTTGATGTTATCTCTTTCAAAAATCCCTGTAAACTTGCGTCATAAAGTCCATTCATATCCAGGAGGAAATGACACTTATGTTGTGTTACTTGCGCTTCAATATAAAGTTTCTGTTGAATCGGGTTAAGAAAATAAAAGCACACTGACCCTTTTAGCTGTTGTGATGTTAGACACGTTTTAGTGTCTGTGATGAATCTGCTCCCCACTTTCCTTCTTCTTCTGTTTGTCCATCGCTCTTTCTCAACAGGAAGACTCTTCACCCTTCCTGCTGCCCCCCCCCCCCCCTCTATCCCACCCTTCATCTCTCCCCAGACCCTGGCGTTCTCCGTGGCTCCTCTGGGGAGGGCGGTAATAATTATTATGTAAATAAATACGCCTGCTGTAATCACATTCGTGCCACTGATCCAATTAGAGAGCTGATAGCAGGCGGCTGATTGCGTGGACTGGCGGCTGATGGTCAGGGCCTGTGTGTCTGTCTGGCTGCTGGAGCTAACTGGCGGAGCGAGCATTAGCGGGCCAGCAGACTGGCGTAATGAAAGCCGCTTGGTGCCGCGCTGCATGCAGTCATGTACTCTAAATAATGCTCTTTGACCAGGACCCTGCACGCCTGCCAGCCGCACCGAGGTGCACTGTGCATGTGTCTGTATTCCTGCTATCATGATCCCTGGCTCTGGATCACTTTCACCATGCATCAGCTTATCACCAATTACTGCCTTGTTGTGATTCTCATCAGCTTAATGATGCTCCACTGAGACCATCATCGTCAGGGCTCTATCAGCCTCACCCCTCACCCCCCATCTATACTCGGCTCCCTGTCCACTCCTCTGTCTTTTCTTTTACACGCTGCACAACATGATTTAATATGTTTGGGCTTTAAGAAGCATTGTTTGAGAGTAGAGGCCTGATTTTCATCATCTTTCCAATTATCTTAAACCTTGTTTTGTCTGATCTGGTTGTTGGTTAAATAAAGATTCAGGTAAATGTTCAGTCAACTCAAACTCTCCTTCAAATAGTTATTAAAGCTGTTCGTGAATACATCTGCAACAGTTATGGTAAATAGAGATGGATCTGTTTGTTAAAAGATGAACCTAAAATATCCTACGCTTTGTTTTCCTTCAGCTCTTTGTCTTGATCACTCGTAATAAATCACAATTACTCATCGGTGTTGCTACATTAATAAAACTTTGATTTATTCCCTCTTCTGTGAACGTGAGTCACGTGAGGTTGATGTTTATCGATGATGGTTGTGAAGACAACAACTCCCATGATCCCACGCTGCTTCACAAGGTCTTTTGTTGTTGTTTTGATTTATATTGTACATTTGAAACCAATCTTGTAAACATGAAAACATGAAAACACATCATTGGGATAAAAACTACCTCAAATCTTTGGAGGAATTAAATTGACGTGAACTTGAGACGACAGGGTTTATGACCTGTACTGCAGCCAGCCACCAGGGGGCGATCACAGTGCTTTTTGGCTTCACCTTGAGGCTCTATCATGAATTTACATTAAACAATTGACAAGTGATGGTGGCTGGTTTGGAAATTTGCAGCTAATCAGCCAAGTGGTTTCAGTATCAGTGAAAATCCACAGTGGTCAACCCTGATTATAGAAGCTCCGTGTTTCCAGTCCTGTCAGAAACACGAGGCCTCGAGTTTCCATTGTTCCACTGGAGTGAGTTCACTTCTCACAACTCTCTGTGGAGCTCGGCAGATAAAATGTTCTCATTCAACAAGCCTTTATTGTATATTTCTAATTCTGGATTCGCTTCAAGAGCCTTTTTTCAAACCATCGCCTCAGTGTTTTTCTTTTTTGGGCAGAAGCAGGAACTCTTGACTGGGTTTGGGGGGGGGGGGGGGGGAGTTGAATCTGGGCAGGAAACCCGTTCTGAATATGATAACTCTTTACATTAATGGACACCACAATCCGGGAGGGCCTATGTGAAAAATGTCAGTTCTGTGGCGGTGTCGTTGCGCTGCCAACCGTAGGCCGTACTTTCCAAGGGTGTGGGCACGGGGAGGTTAAACGAGGGAGGGGGGGGCATTAGTTCTAACCTCTCCAGTTGCCCAGGGGCCATACTCCCACCACCATGTGTCGGCTGAGTAGACTACTGTTAATGTTGGGAAGTAATGTATGGGTCCCAGTGCTAACTCCCTGCCTTTTACATCTCAATCAGGTCACTCTAGTTTATTTATATATTGTCAGGGGGCGGGGGGGGGGGCAGCACAGGGGCTAAGAGATGAATGTGGCAGTTTTTTTTTTTCGCTCTCCCTCTCTCTCTCTATTTAGTTAGCAAAAAGCTTTTATAATGAATTTGAAAGGCGGCACGGATCCAAGCGTTTGAAATTCCCAGAGCACTGCTAAGTGAAAGAAGGGAGGGGGGGGGGGGGGGGCAGGAGAGAGAGAGAGGAGGAGAGAAGCGAACAAAAAATAAAATGCATTAACTCCCAAAATGTGGAATGGATTTGAAAAAAAAGGAAAAATCAAAATTAATACATCTTCATTTTTTCCTCATGCTGTTTTCTTTCCTCGTTTCTTCATTATTATTATTTTCCTTCCCCGCTCTGTGCCCCCCCCCCCCCCCCCCCCCCCCTCCTGCCGCCCGCTACGTTCTGCTCTTACCCAGTCGGTCGCACGCTATTAAACAAACAGTCCTAATATTTTGAGCTGGCTGGCAGTTTGAATTTCATCTCGCCGACGCATCTTGTTTCTCTCAAGCTCTGACTGTTTTGACATGCGCCCCGATTAAATTATAAACAAGCAGGCCTCCTGATGGTGATGCTGGAGCCACTAATTTCCCTAATTGTTTGCAGTTGTCTGGGAGGGGAGGCTATGAGGCCCGGGCCTGATCCCACTGACTGGCACGGCCTAGTTACAGGAAAAAGAAGAAGAAGGGAGGGAGGGAGGGAAGGAGAGGAAAAGAGCGAAGAAGCGAGGAGACTGTGGCAGGTAGAGCGGAGAGGGAGCAGGAATGAGGAAGGCAAGAAATAAGAGCGAAGGTCCAATTAGGATTTCCGCACTTGGCTTCAAACGCACCCATTAGTGACCAAAACGTCGGACCTGCAGGGAACAGGGGAGAAGTGAACGTACACATTCTGGAAAAAACATTAAAATAACATTCATTTATTAGGCTGTTAATATTCATCTCTACAGAGGAGGAGCCGTCGTTACTCGACCTGCACTGACTGAGGCTTTGGGCCACTTGGAAATCTGTGAACTGATCCTCATCATTTCATTAATACAGTGAACTTGTTAATTAACTTTATATCTGACATTTACAGCGACAACATCACTCAGTGGGAGTTGGTTGTCAGGCCCAGATATGAGCTTAAGTTCAGCTGATATTTCTCCGTCATTTTGTTAAATTATTGGTATTAGCTGATTTAACGGTGCAGCAGTTTCACATGAGACATCTGTCATGAGAGGAGTTATCGTGTAGGAAAGGGAACAATAAAAATGTCTCCAAGAATTTACATTCTTTCTCTGTTTTAACTGTTTTGTAATTGCGGTGGGTAATTATAATAATAATAAAAATAAACTTTATTGAGCACTTTTAAAAACCAGAGTTGACAAAGTGCTTTGACAGCAAAGAAAGAAATGTAAATATAAGAGGAATAGTAATAACACAAATAACTCTGCTAGAGAATCACATGACATATACCTGCGTATTTAAATGAAACCATTAGAAATGTTTCGGTGGAACTGCTGGAAACTCCAAGAAATCTGAAACATGACAAGTTGTTTTTAATATAAAGTCTTAAAATGAAAAGTATCTACAACTTCCCTTTAAATGATTTAATTGTATTGTTGAATTGTAGTGAGGTAAACTACACGTGTCTGTACAGTAATAGAGTAAATGTTGTCCTATATTCCACCAATGCTGTTGAGGTGGGTAAGTTAACATATAATGAGGCCAGAAGAAAAATTGGGCAATAACCCAACCGGGCCCCTCCCCTGTTTGTCAGACGTCATTTTGTTTCCCTCTTGCCCTTCTCACCTTCGGTTCAGATCCGATGTCACGTGTGGCCGAGTTCCAGCCGTCACCAATCACAACACGTCGCTCCAGCCCATGATATCATCTGCTGGCTGCAGTGGTTCCCAGTTCTGCAGTGGGGCAGCCCACTCAAACAAGCCCACTGTGACACGATGACTCACTCACATACTCACGCTGCTAACAAGTAAAAAAAGAAACATAAACAGCGGCTTTATTCCAAATGCTCCTCCTCGGCTTCGCTCTGCGGAGCTGCACTCGCATGTCGGGGTTTTTCTATTTGGTATCAGCTCAGTTATACGAGATAAAAACGAGAAAACACAAACAAAATGAGAGGAAATATGTAGATTATTTGTTCTCTTTCTGTGTGTGTGTCCTTTTCCAGACTGGGAGTGTGGATGAAAGACTTCTGAGTGGAGCTGTGAATGTTATCCACGCTGGCATCAACAGACAGGCATCGTTACCTGGCAGACAGGAGGGCAGGCATATCGCCGCCGTCATCACCCAATCACCAGTACCGTCTCTCTGTGTGTGTGTGTGTGTGTGCACATGCCCAGTGATGGCTAATTTAGCGTGACAGTAGAGATGGCTGGTATTGTTGCTGGGCAGGTGAGCTAATACACCTTTTTCTACACGGAGGTGAGATCTGAGGTTGAACACGTACACAGAATCTAACGTCTCCTGCCTCTTCAGAGAGGGAATCAGCTAAATGAGGATGTGATGAAGACCTGTTTTAAGTCCTAATAACGTAGTTTATTAATTGTGTGATTCACTTCAGAGGGAAATTAATAATAATAATATCTACTGCAGTAGTGAATGGTCTGTAATTAAATAGAACTTTCCCAGTGTTGATGGCCACAGTTCAGTTTTGCCGTTCACCCATTCACACACATTCATTCAGAGCTAATCCGTCAGTCACTCTGTGATTTGGGGTTCAGTATCTCGCCCAAGGACACTTCTGGTCTTCTGGTTAGTGGACGACCCGCTCTAACCCCTGAACCACAGCCGCCCCACAAAGTGATGTGGTCTCACTTTTTTTTTAAAGTTTAGTTATAGAAAGAAAAACACTTCACAATTGTGAAGCTGTATTTGTTGATAAGGCCCAAAACGCTTTTCTTTCTTAGTTGTAATTTGAAGTTCACACACATTGTCCAGTTTAATCCTGGTAACTATAACTTGTGTTTTAATCAGTAACTTGAAACTCCACAACCTACATGAGAAGATGTGTGATGAAGTAAAAGGCACAGAACACAGAAAGTGAAGCAGATAAACAGCTGGAACACGATGAAGAACAAGAGCAGAAAGAAAAGCAGCTGCAGACTCTTCGTCCTGTTTAATCACGACATGCAGCTTCTCTCCTGTGTGTTTCTGCTCTTCTCTTCTCATTTGGTGACTAACCAGTGCAGAGGAGTTGTTTATCTGTGTGTGTGTGTGTGTGTGTGAGAAATACTGCTCCGTCAGCTGTTTAACGATTTCAACGGAAGTAGCCCCATTATGTGACAGCTTGTGGTGATGAATATTGAATACACTGTGTGCCCACGCCAAAGTGTGTGTGAGTGTAAAAATACGTGATAAGATGTGAATGATAATTTCTCGGGGAGGAGGATGCATGCAATATAGAAGCTGCGTGCTCATCCGGATTTTAGTTTATTAACAAGCACAAACTCGGGCAAACTCACGCACACACTGGCATTAATGCCCACACCGTGCTCATTACTTATTTTCACAGTGGTAAATATTTGAATGATTCCTGTTTATCTTTGCTCTGAATGAACGAACCAGAGGTGAAGGGATCGTTTGGACGTATGAAGATAAACACACACGGAGAATAAGTGACAGACGTCCATTCAACCAGAACACGCTGCTCAATAGGCCACTGATGCAGTTAATGCCTAATGAGAGTCCACCACCTTCATTCACACACGATAAAGAGGAGAGTTACTGACTGACCACACGCTGCTGCCCTGTCTCAAATCGTAAAGATGTGGAATCAGAAGAACTAGAAGGAGAAGCGTCAACTTTTAGACGATTAAATGTAGAAACTGCTGAGTACGAGTAAATCTGAGTCAGGGGCTCAACAACCATTTAAAGTCGTGTACACGTCGCTTTCTAACAAGTTAAAGAGAGGAAAGGTTAGATAGGAGCCTGGTCTTCTTCCTGAGAACGTTGCCAAGATGGCGGCCGAATGGTCGAGACCTGCCTGTGAGGCCTGTGATATTTCTCATTACTGGGAGTGCCACTTTTCACATGCAGTACAAGTTGGTAGTGATGTAGTAGCACAACCCACTGGTGTACTTGTCAGCTGGTTTAATAGATGGAACTCGGGTTAATCTTGTTTTGTCACGACAACACTGTTAGCAGCGTCAGGATTGAACGTTCACACCCGATCACGGCTGCTCCTGCAGACGTGTTGTGTTATTTACTTTGTGTCTGCACGACAGCTACCACCACGACCACGACTGTGACTGAGGTTTGTCTCTGCTCACCAGCTCTGCTCTGCTATTCTCATCGCTGCCTCATTCCAGCAGTTGTCCCCGGCGTCTCTGTCAGGAAGCATCAGCGCCGGGCGCAGCCGGAGGCCGCCGCCCGGGGACGGCCTCGGGCTGCTCTGCCCAACACACACCTGCCCTGCGTCCGCTCAGACCCCACGTCCACCGTCCGTCCCCGCCCGAGGGAGAGGGGGAGCGCCTGGGGGTGGAGAGGAGGGGTCATGGGGGAAGTGAAGGCTGATCTCATGGCGCCTGATGCTCGCTGCTTGATCCTTGAAGGGAACAATCAGTTCTAATCGCTGCTGCTTGACACATGGAAACAGAACCTGACAAACACGACCAATCAGAACTTTCATCAGAACCAGATCAGTGCTGCAGCTTTCATGAATTCATAGATCATCAGATTTTTACTTTATTAAAATCATGGTCATCTGTTCCCTCGAGATCTCAGTCACATTTTACCAACTTAACAACAAGACAATAACCAGAGAATTCCACCTTCATTTAGATTTTGTGACACAGTTCTGTGGTTTGTTTGGTTTAATGAATGAAAATGTAGTTTAACAATCAGCATATTTCATCCCGACCCGTTTATCTAAGCTATTAAACAACCACAGATAAACACTGAGCAGCTCTTCCCCTGTCGACCCTTTAAACTAATATTATCTCCATCATTGCCTCGACGCTGCGCTCGTGGAACAATCCTTTCGCTCTGTGCGCATCGAGCACAAGACTTAAAGTGGTTTAAACCCTTTGATGGATGAAATCATTACATTTGCCCTCATGTATATTTCATGTCCCAGTCCAGATTAGTTATTCCAGGGTTTAGAGAAATGCTGAGTGTGATTTATTTTTAATCACAGCAGCTGTTTGCCTTCTCGTATTGAAGATCTCGTCTGACAAAGACCCAGATTGAAAGAGACAAATCTGACCCGGTGCGGCCCATGGCATTCTTAATTCACACGGCGCTCAGCGTCTTACAGACCGAACTGTGGCAGTTTTCCGGAGACTCATTCCAAATTAATTCACTCTCTCAAACACACATGTCCAATCAAACAGACAAACAAACACGACTGCGGTTTCCACTCGTCCTCGCTCCGTCTCCCAAAGCAACATCTGAAAGTGTCAACTCCAAATGTCACAAGTCCTGGTCACCGAGGATTCGATGAAAGGCTCCGTCCTGACAAGCGCTCGTTATTTCCACGCTAACGTTCGTCTAATTGAATGTCTGCTGTTGTTCAGTTTTTTGTTTCCACGTCGCCCCTCGAGTGACTAGCGCCGCTTCCTTCTGTCTCTTCTGTGCATTAGCGTTGATGCACAGCGTTGAGGTGCCGGGAGTCCACCAGCTGCCCGGCCGCTCGGTGCCCGGCTCCTCTGGGAGATCAGGAAGAGTCACATCTCTCCCTTTTAGTCCCTTCCTGCCTCCATCACTTGTTCCAGCTAACAGGACATTATTGGGTTATGTGTGGTGAACTCTGATTAAACCAGTGATTACAAAACACTTAACAGTGAAAAGAAGAACATTAACGCAGGAGAATCCTGGTCTGTGACTCTGTCGTCTGTCGTGGAGTCTTTACAGGAACATACCAGCTTCTCTCTGGTAAACATCAGTTCATGTGTGTGTTCGGACTCACATCTGCACGTGTGAATACAGCAGGAGGCCACAGGTGTGTGAGCCCGCTCCGCAGAGAGCCTCCCCTCTGATGCTGCATTGTGGGTAATAATAGTTAGCAGCAACAGCTGTGCCCCCCCCCCCCCCCTCCCCCCTCTCCCCCCGTCACCTCTAATGTTCTCTAATCATCCCTCTATCAGGCCTAATACCCTGCAGTGGTGCCCTCACAGCTGTTTGAGGGGCCCTGGGTACCCAGACACCTGTCAATCTCTCTCGCCCACACATACACAGGCACAGGCACACACACACACACACACACACACACACACACACACACACACACACACACACACACACACACACACACACACACACACACACACAAACAGAAGCGAAGGCAACAAAAATCGTAAAGTTTCTTTTATTCGGAGAGAAGCAACGCTTCAGACTCTCACGTCCTCAAGGTCAAATCACAAATCCTCACAGGGGCGATGCAAACCCTGCACTCACTCATACATGTAACGTTTTTATATTGTAATAATGCAATTTCAATTTTCTATCATCTGATGACAATTGACTGGTTCATATAAAGATCCTGTAGATTACCGTACATCTCAAATATTATTCTTTGCAAAGGTTAATGCTTTAATACTCAATATTCTTTTGTTTATTTTACTTTGGGTTTTATTCCCCTCTACTGCACTTTGTATGAAGTTAACTTTCACTATATACTGTTTTCTGAAGCATCCTTTCTTTGGTTTTAGTGTCTTTGCACAGATCTGTAGATAAAACTATAAATAAAAGTTTAATTTGGCTTCAAAATAAAATCCTTTCAATACGAGTTCAAATTAGAATCCCTGGTTTCCTCTGAGACTTCCCAGAATCCATCACCCAGGCGGATGCTCTGCGCTCGCATCTCTGACAACCACAGACCTCTGGGTGGTCTCTGCTCGTGTTTTACTGTCTGTCTGCATGTCTGTCCTAACCAGGCACAACTGACTCCCATCCAACTTCTGACGGAGCCACTGGTTAACACTGGGAGGTGTTTAACTGCAGCGACACCCTGCAGGCTCCTCAGGCGCATAGTGACACTGCATGTGTGTGTGAGTGAGAGGGGGAGCGTTTGGGCCTGCTACACCCCCCCCCCGCTCCGCTCTGTCACAAATCCTGTCTGCTAATGACTACCAGCTCTATAGGACCCGAGGCAGGAGGGGTTAAAGCCCACCAATTGAGCGAATAATGAGTTGAATTAGGAGATTTAGGGATGAGGTGGAAGGCAAAGGGGATGGGTGGTGCTGAATGAAAACCAGAGGTGCTTACCACAAAGCTGCGGCGCAGGGAGGCTGTGTGTTGGAGTGCAACGGGGGGTACGGGCGGGGGTGGCGGTGGCGAGGAAGCCGGGTGAAAGTGGTGCCACGAGAGGCAACGCTCAGAGATTCCTGTCATGTTCTCACAAACACGTTTATAGATGTAATGTGCATTTTAGTGAAGGAGCAGCGAATATTATTACTGGAGCCGATGTCATCACTGTGAGAAAATAACTTCTTAATCAGAACATTCAGTTCCGTTCGCAGGCACAAGATCACGTGGGCGAGGGAAACATTTCCATTCAGATTCAGTTGTTGTCGCATAATATTTTAGGCTGATGAGTTTGGACCATTGAAAGGAAAAAGTGCGTCTCGGTGTTGATCAGTTTTGCGGAAGACGAGCGACAATCTGATGAAGTTTATCTTTTAATTTCCCCTGAACGTCCATAGAGGCGACTTACTAACAACATTTCAGGTGCAGTTTGCTCAGAGAAGACTTGGCAGGTTTGAATAGCATCACTGCTCCGATTGAGTTGTTGGCCACTTATTAGCTTTATGTTGCATAATGTTCAGGAGTTTCAGGCTGATTAGTTTGGGACGTTTAAATGAAAACCCAGCAGTCGAGCCTCGTCTGAGTCAGTTTTTTAATTTCCTGGAACATCCATCGCACCCGTCTTCAGTAATAGTGCATTCGTATTCTTCTACTATATAAACACAGGAAGCTGCATTGTCATCCTCAGTTTCCAGTAAATTTCTCCCAAAACAGTCTCTCGGGTCGTATTTTTTTCCATTCCTGGTTTTCTTTTGATTGCATACATGTACAAATTAAGCAATATTTGGTTCCTGTGGCCACGCAGTTGACTGGGCCCGGCCTGCCTCCCTCAAACCGAGCCCTGTTCAAGTTTATACACAATGCACAACATTGTTCAAAAGACGGGGCGCTCCGAAATCGTCTGGAAGCCTTTGAACAGCATTAAACAAGCGTCTCCGAGCACAAACATAAACTCTGAGAGGAATGATTCATGCTGAGAAGACGACCGAGACGACAGGTCTGACAATAATATCCACCAGTACCAATCAATCAATCAGGTTGTATTTGTTTAGCCCAGATTCACAAATTCCAGTTTGTCTCATGGATCTTAAGAAGGTGCGACATCCTCTGTCCTGAAGCCTCAACACGAGGGAAACTACCAAATAAACACTATTAACAGGCGAAAGAGACAGAGTCACATGTGAGGGCTCGTCTCCCAGGACGGACACAAGAGCAACAGATGCAAATACAAGTGAAATAAAGAGACATTTGACATCTGCTCCATTTCAAGGAGCGCACATATATTCTTTTTCAGTTTTCCTTCATTCTTCTTGCAGCCCGGTCAGCTCAGTTCTACCCTCCAGAAGCAGGGGGGGGCAGATGGGTTATTTTGGGTGGAAGTGGATGAAGAAACGTCACCGGGCCTCAGCAGGGATAATTATCTCCCAGTGAAAGAGTCGCAGCACGAGCTGATTGTCTTCAGACAAGTAGTAAACGCTTCTGCAGGACAAGCTCCAGCCTCCAGCTCATCACACTTAGGCTCTATTGTTTAGTGAAGGAGGCCCCCCACATACACACACACACACACACACACACACACACACAGACACTGACACACACAAAATACTTGACCCAACTCCTGGTGGCAGGTTAAACACAGAGATTGTTCTGCAGCGCCACATCCCATCAGAGATGAAACTCATTACGGAGGCAGGAGTGTGTGTGTGTGTGTGTGTGTGTGTGTGTGTGTGTGTGTGTGTGTGTGTGTGTGTGTGTGTGTGTGTGTGTGTGTGTGTGTGTGTGTGTGTGTGTGTGTGTGTGTGTGTGTGTGTGTGTGTGTGTGTGTGTGCTGAGATCAGTTGATTTTATGGATATTCCTGATTGACCAGTCTGTTTTGAAATGGGAGATATGACCCGTCCTGATTCAGTTGTCGCTGTAGTTTCTGAAAGTCTTTTTGGTTTTTAACTTTAGAGCTGCAACATGTCAGTCATCTCATCGACAGTATGATGAGTGGGACGATGGCTCCACAGTCCACTTGGGAAACAAGGTCAAAAGGTCAGCATAGATCTTCAGGGGTTGTACATGTGTTCATATGCAACTGGACTGATTCACGTCTCATTCAAGCTTCTTCAGTTCTCTTGGCTGAGATGAAACATCTTAAAGAAACTCAAACAAGTCTTGTTGCCTATTTGCACTTATACAATCTTCACAGAACAGTCAGAAAACACAGTTAACATCAGTGTGGGGGCAGAACATTGATGCACTATCGCCTCACAGGGAAAAGGTTCTGCGTTGGACCCTGACGGCCGGCTACAGTCTTTCTGTGTGTTCTCCTCGTGCCTCTGTGAGTTTCCTCTTTCAGCTCCGGCTTCCTCCAAAGACCAGAGGTGTCGCAGCAGGGCAGGAAAAGCAGTCAGACCCAAGAACAGCTGCTGCGTTAGTCCACAGCAACAACACATTTTTGAGAACCCAGTTAAATTGTATGATTGGCTGTGTACAGACGAATGAGTAGACACTGTCGTCAAACCCTCAAACGAGGCCCCAACATACAAATTTTAGTTTTGGTTCAAAACCAGAGCATCTACATATATGTAGGTTTATATGTGTTTGCATAGTATGAATCTTGCTAATAATTTGGATACTAAAAGAATCGTCTGAAGATTGAAGTGATTTGGTTTTGTCTTGATTCGATGTGGGGCCTCCCAGGTCCCTTTGGCCTCGGAAACACCAACTTGCAGAATAAGTTAACTGGAGGCTCTAAATTGCCCGTAGAGCCTGAATGATGGTTTGTCTTTATACGTTGGCCCTGCAATACGCCGGTGACCCGCCCAGAGCGAACCCCACCTCTCGCCCAGTGTCCACTGGGATTAGCTCCAGTGACCTTCAGATTCAAGTGAAGCTAATGGATGGAGCTCAAAGTGTAATGCATCAGGAACGTGAGCTTGTGTGTTGAGTCTTGAGGGACGACATTGTGTTGTGTTGCCACACAAAGTTGAGCCAGACTCACTTTTTTTTTCTGGCGAACAACCTTTTGGCGAACAGGGCTGCGTCTTTCCCCACTGGGTTCGAGGCGGTTCAGGCGCGGGTCAGACAGGAACTTTAAAATTTACTGTTCAGCTGAATATTATTTCAGGGCGTCTCTGAAACTGAGCGTTGTGTCATGAAAATGAATAAAACCTGCTGCCAACTGAGGATGTTGTGGTGTAGTGAGAAACAAAAATGCTGCATCAGTCTAAGGTCGAATTATTATTAACCCAGAATACACAACAAATTAGTGTTGAGCATTTATGGAACCACAGTGTCGGGACACTTTCAGGAAAGAGTTGTGTGTTCTCGGGTCTTTTAGTTCTGCCTGGTTTTAGACCAGTTCTCTTAAAGAGTGAGTCATGATTCTGGCCGTTCTTTGAACTAATAGCTGTGTTTCATTAATCGATGACTAATGATGACAAAAGGAAAAAACACACACACACACAGACAAAGAGTCGAGCCAGAACTTGAGGAACCACTTAGATATTCTTTTCTGCTAATTCTTCACTCATCAGAGAAACAGACGGTTTTTATTCTCTTATTCTTTTGGCTGCTTGAAGTCAAAGTTCCATTGGTCATGTTGTTTTTATTTTACAGTACAAGTCGGATGACATTGTATATTTTTCTTATTGTCTTCAAATACAATAAAAAAGACCAAAACTGATGAATTAGTCCTATAGCTGTTATTATTGTGAAACCAAAGCCACAGAGCTCCATTGTGTTCGGTTAAAAACACATATTTAGTTTATTTTAAATCGACTCCACGCTGCCCTGCTGCTTTAAATATATAAAATCTGTTATAGAACAAATGGACGACTTCTTCCTGTTTGAGAAACGTTGACCACAAACTGCAGCGTCCAGCTGTTTGTCTTTTCACGGGATTTGTTGACAGCAAGAAAAATATAGAATATTTTTAGAATTACTGCTTAAAAAAAACATTTGACCCGAATATGCCAGACGGATTTCTCTCTGAGGACTTTATATGTCCACTGCTCATAATTGGCACCTTTACTCTTTAAGATGCTTGTACTTTACATTTCAGGCTATTTTATACTTGGAAATATTCCTACTAGTTACTTTGCAGATTAACCTTTTACATTTAAAAACACAAGGACTTCACATTGATACGCTGCTGCTTTCACTTAAGTGTCTGAGTTCTTGTCAAACCACCGCTACAGAAATTACTCTAAAGAAAAAGTGGATAAGTTGAGGTTGATCATTAACTGAAACGATCTCTGTCCAGACGAGCATTTTAACAGAAATAATCTCCATTCGTGTACCAACATATATCCCATGGCCGTGCAGTGGTGTAAATGGGAAAGTAGATTATCTACTCTGCGGTTTCTGAGTTACAGAAAATACAGCGAAGGGAGAAACAACAATGGTGAAAAAGTGAAAGCAGGGATTTCTGCAACGCCACCGCGGAAAGTCGAGTTTCCAAAAATCCTCAGTTTAGAGGATTAAAACCTCAGGAGTGGAGCGAATGCCAAAACGTAAATGTAGCAACAGACGTGTTGTAAAACTAAAATGTGTTGGTGTGGACGTAGTCTGCATTTCTGTGTGAATTACTGTCACTCTCACACATTTATTAGAAACCTCAGCCCCTTTACACAGACCTGTAATTGATTGGCTTGGACGACGACTTGGCCCAGGTACAAGTGTGTGTGTGTGTGTGTGTGTGTGTGTGTGTGTGTGTGTGTGTGTGTGTGTGTGTGTGTGTGTGTGTGTGTGTGTGTGTGTGTGTGTGTGTGTGTGTGTGTGTGTGTGTGTGTGTGTGTGTGTGTGTGTGTGTGTGTGTGTGTGTGGATCCATAAAAGTGAAATAAAAAGCAGGAGATTTCTTTCTTTTTCTTTTTGAATTCACACATTTTAATTCACTTCAACACTGGATGAATGAAGTTTTCGTAGGAACTGCATCTGAGTCAAACCCTGATTCCTGTCACACAGAAGAAGCACAGTTATCATACGCAGTGATCGGAGTAATGATCTGTTTGGAGCGTAGCAGCCGATCAGGAGAGTCCGACCCCGCCCTCCATCCATCAGACATCGATACAGATACTTACACACAACTGCACCGGACACAAAGAAATAAAGACTGTTTCAATTCCTTTTGCTTATTTTTTTAAATTTTCTTTTTTTAAATACTCTTGTGATTTCACTTTCCTGACACGATGAAAATGAACCGACTTCACTGAGTTGTCCAGACGAAGAAAATAAAAAAAACACATCACCCTTCTCCAAAGTGGCTCAAAAGACTTTACTCCTGCAAAAATAAGAAATAAAAGTATACCAATAATAATAAAATAATTAATCCCATGTTGGGTATTTACAGACATTAAAAAGTGAGGAACAGAGTCAAACCTGCCACTTTTCTTTAATGGCTCAAAGAATTCGATTGTCATCAACTGCAGCAACAACAAAAAGCACAGTTTTCGCTTTTTAATTCAACTTTTTCTCTTTTCAACAAGTTATTTACTAGTTTTTGGGAAATGAAGGATAAAAAAACTGGCAGAATACAGCATGAACCTTTTTGACTTTTTTTTACCCAGTAACACTCAGTAACTGCTTCTTTACTATTTTCCTCCACTCTCCGCTCCTCTTCTTCTTCTTCTTCGTCTTCGTCTTCGTCGTCGTCTTTTAGGGCAGCGTGCTCTTAATGTCTCTTGTTACCCAAACAACCGCCCAGTTCTGAAAACCAATATTTAAAAAACCATGGAAATAAAACCTAAAAATAGCACAGGATGACAGCAATTCTAACCATAATAACAACAATAATAACAATAATGATAATAATAATCATGGATAAAGATAGCAATAAATAGGGTTGGTGAAGTTTAAGTGCGGGTAGGTGTGGTGAACACAAGACCGTGGGCACCAATTAGAGAGAGGAAAAGGAGGAGAGCGAGAGAGGAAGAGTGGAAGGGGTGGACGACCGCACATAAAGTGACTGATTGTTTGGTTGCTGAATCTCCGCTCTGTCCTCGCTTTCTGGACATTTTCTTCCCGCCACACGTATGCGGGCGGTGCCAGGCGAGGGTTCAGAGCCCCGAGTGTCCCTACGCGCCACATCCTCTCGTCCACCGTCCTCCTGCCAGACTGAGGGAGGACAGGGGTCATCACATCCACAATACATCAGTGTCTCTGTGAACAGTAAGTGCTTGATAGGACTGGTAGTGACTCTGGAGTGTGACGGTGAGACGAGGGCGGGGCGACAGGTGGGCGTTTCCCTTTCTTACATTTTTTTTTTTCCTTCGCTATGAAACGAAGCTACAAGATGAAGAGCAAGTCCGCGGCAGGCGACAGCATTAGCAACATCAGTGTGTGTCCTGAGGATTCGTAGGATTGCAGAGGTCAGAGAGGACCCCGGGAATCCAGTCAGTCAAATGTCAATCAGCACGTGTGGAGTCCACGTCCTGTGGGACTGTGCTGGGACGTTAGAGGAGGAGGAGCAGGGACCACGTGTCTCTTCTGACGACTGCTTGATTGATAGAAAGTTCTGTGGGTGTAGTTTGGAGTTTGTGCCTGTGTGCCGGTCGGAGGCCTGAACTGCCGTAGTCTCACCTGCTGATAAAAGCCTGGAGTGAATCATTAAAACATTTGTGTAAAAGCTGTTTCACAGTTACGCCGTGAACCTGCTGTCTTTGGCTGAGGTAATTTCACTCCACAAGTCAGGTTTTCACAGATGTGTGTCTGGGATTGTCACGATAACGAGTCTGTCTGGTCGCAGTATTTCAGTCTAATGGTTTTCTTGTTTAATGTGAACCTACAGAGTCTCGTACAGTTTCTGTGCAGCCGTATTCCATCAGTTCGTCGTAGACTCTCCTCCCTCTCTCCTTTCTCCTGTCCTCTCCTCTCTGTTTGTCAGTCTCTATCTCTGGTAGTCAGCCTGCTCTCTAGGACTGGATGAGGAGCTCCCGGGGGCCATGTTGCCCCCTGGCCGACTGTGTCCCTTGTCCTTTCCCTCCTCCTGAGTCACGTTGGCTCCTGAGGATGAATGGCTGGAGCTGGAGCTGGAGCCGGAGGACGCTGAAGGCTGGTTCAGGCCTCCTGTGCTCCCACCATTACCCTCTGTGGTCTGGTAGAGGTCCTCAGCACCATCCTCACTGGACTCTGGGTCCTCTGAGCCCGACAGCAACTCTTCTTCTCTGTACTCGCTGACGTCCACACCCCCGCTGGCGGCAGCCCCCTCACACAGCTCCTTGAGGCGGCCGTGGTGCTTGACGTGGTAGCGCTGGTTCTGGAAGAACTTGATGATGGTGTGTTTGGGCAGGTCCAGCTGTGCCGACAGGGTGTGGATGGCCTCCTGGTCCGGATACAGGCCGACATCTTGGATGAAGCTCTGCAGGATACCCAGGGCCTCCAGGGAAATCTAACGGGATTCAGGAGAGGTAGATAGATTCATTAAAACCTTGTTGAAACACTTTCCCTTCATGGGTCCTGAGCAGAGAGAATCCAACTCTACCTTAGTGCGTGATCGTGGCTTCTTGTTGCTCCCGGCGCTGCCAACAGAGCCGGGACATCCGCCCGCCCCTGACCCCACATTCTGTGAGCAGTCCTCGTTCCCCGGGGCAGATAATGGTTCCTCACGCATCGGAGACAGGCGGTGCTCCTTCATCGGCACCGGGGGCGGCCTGTGAAGTGCCTGACGAGAAAGACAAAACAGCTGATTAATGGGGCACAGTGACCCCTGATCAAGACTGCAGACAGGAATTCATTTTAAACAACGTTATGAAATAGACAACGACCAAGTCTTTATCTTGTCATTTGACCTAAAGTCCTTTACATTTCAACATATGGAAACATTTGTGGTTCTAGTCAGTTCAGTGTGTTTTCTAATTCTTTAATCTTCCACCCAGAATCAAATATTAAGTCCTGAGTATCATCTGTGGCTGACAGTAACCTTGTATGATGCAACAGATCTAATAAAACAACCAGTAACCCATTGCACCTTCCAGCACACAGTAGCCAGGCTGCAGGTCAACCCAGGGTGAGAACAAGTGTTTCACCACCGACAGAATGTCACAGTCTATTAACCTGCTCCAAGGCTGCGGGGCATCAAACTGTGTGTGTCCACTATACCTTTGACCTAATGTGTGTAAGATTAGCTCCAGTAAAACGCCAACCACCTGTCTGCCAGGAAGTGGCTTATTTACCAACTTCTGACACCTCATCACTATTTAACCATTCCATTAAATACCTCAGCCCGGCCGTGGCTCTAATGGTAGAGGAGAGGGATTCAAACGGCAAAACTGGAAAACTGTTTTAGAAGTTTTAGGTTATGTTTGTACGTCAGGCATCGAGGAAACATGATGGAGGAGGTTAAATTGAAATAATTAGAAAATGCAAAACAAGTGATTGAACAGAAAACTCTATTGTAGTAGAAAGGTTTTATATTCGACCTCAGACAGGAGGATGTGTTCTCGTCCCGTCTGCATGTTTGTGTGTTTGTTTGTTAAACTGGATTTTGCAAAAACCCACTAAACCGATTTCCATGATATTTTGTGAAGTGGTGGGACGAGAACCAGGAATCTGGAAGAGGAGGAGGTTTTGTCTCTGTCTGTCTGTTATTTAGCAGGATTATGCAGAAACTACTGGATTAGTTATCATGAAACCTGAAGGAAGAACTCATTAAACCTTGGTGTGGATCCAGGACATTGTGAAACAGGGGCGTTTCTTCAGCTTTCTGGACGTCTCATGAAGGTGTGAAAAGAGACCAGGGGGGAACATGAGATTTCAAATCACGACAATGAGCGAAGGTGGAGATGTGTTGCTGTGATGGGTGGAGCCAGCCGCGGCGGCGTCGGGCCTGTGTGACAGCAGCGAGGAGGCTGAAGTGTTGGGAGGGAAAGTGGGGACGCTGGTTGTTTGTCAGGAGGTAGTGGCTGTTGTGAGAGCGTTGTGGTCGTGTCCCGCCCGCTCGCTTTAAGAGCAGGGAGGGGCCTCCCCACTGGAATGCCCAGCTATAAATCTGTGGCGCATTAAAATTAAAGGACCCACATAAAGATAATAGTCATTCGCTTTTCTCTCCCTCTCTTCAATAATAACAGGGTATTACTTAAATAATACTGAGGGCAGGCCAGACCATGAAATTGCTGAGATTTTATTTGCAGGGGCTTTATTTTCCTGGGTGAGGCAAGGGGGGGGGAAACCAATTACAGGAATTCAGAAGGTTTTTCCCTGGGTTTTTTTTTTGTGTCATGTTTCTCTCTCTCTCTCCCTCCGCTGAATCTTCTGTTTCTTCCACGTGACGGGTTTTTCGATATCGAGAGAAGCCGGTAAGGAAACCGAGCGGCAGAGAGAACAGATCCCTGTCCCGACGAGGACCACACAGCCACAAACATCCCCCCGCACAAACTCACTGAGACACTTAATAACTAAATTGTGGGTAAATCGTGGAGGGGATTGCAAAACCTCTCGTCTCCACCCCCCCAGCACACACAGCCTCCCCCCCTCTCTCTCCATTCACAGAGCTTCATCATTTCATGTGTTATTCGGGCTGACAGCGAGGACTCTTGGATCAATCGCCACACACACATGCACACATGGACGGCGGGGGCCTGGTCTCCCTCATGTACTAATGATGATGTTAGAGAGCAGAGCCAAACACACAGAGCTGGACTCAGACTTTATCTCCTCGTCTGTCTCTCTCTCTCTCTCTCTCTCTCTCTCTCTCTCTCTCTCTCTCTCTCTCTCTCTCTCTCTCTCTCTCCCCCTCTCTCCCTTCCTCCCTCCTCTTCTTCAATGCAAGTTTCCCCCTGTTTTTATTGTCTTTCCCTTCTTTCTCTTTTCCTCCACTCAGGTCTAATGCATCAGGACACTAATGAAGTGGGCCTCTGCCAACATGGCTCCACATCCAAATCAGCCCAGAGAAGGGCGGATGCCAGTAGCTGCCCCCACCTCCTCCGTCCACCTCCCTGCATCCTCCACCTTCCTCCCCTCAGCTCCTCCTCACCCCCGCCTGTCCCACTTTTAACACCTCCAGTCTTCGCTCCCTGTCCCTTGATGAATGTAGATGTTTGATTTAACCAGTGGATCTCATCTAACCTGTCTCACTTCCACGAAAGAGTCATTTCCCCTTTAAATGTTCAAATGATCCCTAATTTCCCTCAAAATTAAAGATCATGAAGAGAAAAATCTGAAACCCGCAGATTTTGTATATCTTTATAGAGGGTAGTCATTTTTTTGTACGTTAAACATGGAGCTAGAAACCTTCAACTACCACTAATGTGGAGCTGAGATCATGTGGAATAAACAAATGTGACATTTTGGGACTAACAAGACAATCATGTGTCTGATTGTTCAGCCTCGGCGTCAGGACGCACTCGACTAAGTGGTGAGAACTATTTCTATTTAGCTTTAAATGAGACATATGATATTTTTTCTGTGTTTTCTTTCCTCCAATGTGTTATAAAGGAAAGTGTTAGAGACAGAGGCTGAAGAGAGGAGCTGCAGCGATGGACAGTCTGAGGACAGTGATGTGTTTTCTGAACATTAGAGCATTTTACAGTAAAAACACTTTTCACATCAAAGTATTCACTGAGTCCAAGGAGCTGCTGCTCACAGAGTCGTTGGACTTTAATTCAGAACAAGTCTCTGATGTCAGGAGAACCTCGGTGGTTTTGGCTCTTTTCACCTTCACCGCCTCTGACTCCTCCTCATCTCTGACCATTACGCGTCTTCTGGAAGAGACTCTGTGTCACTTCAGAGCAACACAATACAGCCCCGCTCTCCCAAAACCACAAGTACTGGAGCCCTGCGGCCGGCTCTTCTCATGGCATGATTCAATATTCCTGAAAAACTTCTGCTCCCTTCTTTCCATCTCACCCTTTCCTCTCTCCCTCTCTCCCTCTCCCCTCTCTCTCTCTCCTGGCAGTGCTGTGAGTGCACTGCAGTAAAATGAAAAAGTTTTCTTTTAAACGTAAATCAAGGCAAATTACGACGCAGAACTATGAAAGAATTATAGAACATGAAATATTCATCTTCTCCTTAATGAGCTCTGGTCCTCCTGGGCCCCTAACTCTCTCTCTCTCTCTCCCTCTCCCTCTTTCTTTCTGTGTGTGTTTTGCTGTATGTGTGTGTGTGTGTGTGTGACCCCCGGAGACACCATTAACACAGAGATAAATATGTAATGAAGAAGAAAAAAAAACTTTTCTCTTAGTTTTGTGCATGACTTCACCTTTCTGTTAATCACAGAGATATTTTTTTATTTCCTCGTTCTCTCCGTTCCGTCGTTCCTTCAGTCATTTGAACAAGTGTGTGTGTGTGTGTGTGGTGGAGCCTCCTGAGGCCTGGATCCAGGCGGAGGGAGCAACTGAGTCACTGCACATTTACACTTTTTTATTTCTATTTTTCATATATAATAACGCGTCTTTGATGAAAATCTCTTCACATGTAATGTTGTTGAGGCGAGCTGGTGTGTGTGTGTGTGTGTGTGTGTGTGTGTGTGTGTGTGTGTGTGTGTGTGTGTGTGTGTGTGTGTGTGTGTGTGTGTGTGTGTGTGTGTGTGTGTGTGCAGTTGTACATGTGTGTTTGCACTCACTCGCGCTGTTGCATGCTTTTTTCATTCGAACTGTGTGTGGTATTCATTCCATTTATCTGCAATTAAACAATTAACTTAATTGTGGTTCACCAAAAAGCCCAAACTCCACCCTGCTACAGGGAGGAAGAGGCCACCGGGAGGGAGAGAGGGGGGGGGGAGACTCTTCCTCTCCATGTGAATGAATGAAGATGACAGACAAATGATGGAAAATCAGTGTTGGACCAGATCATGGGAGGTTCTGCTGAGCTGGTTCAAAACAGTGGTTCTGGATGGAGGTTTCCAAACTCTGTGAGAAGAGTGCGTGATAGCTGTCAATCACACTGTGGTATCCACCCCCCCGATGCATACAGAGCTTTGTGGTGAACAGTTTTTACCGATGTTATAAATCCAGTGAGAAGTAGAGTCAATGCTAATAGACTTCTATAGAAATAACCAGTGGAGTCGCCCCCTGCTGGTCATCGGAGAGAAGACAGGTTTCAGGCACTTAAGAACTGGCTTCACTTGCCAGACCCGGAGTCTACGTTCATTTTCATTTTCACATACAGACGATGGTCACAGCGTAACCTCATATAACAGCGGACCTCCCTGTAATGTTAACACAGCTTCGGAGGCGTCTGACGGTTTAAATCATCATCGTGTGTTTTGACAGCAGCGATTTGTTGCTGCGCCTCTTGTGTGTGAGGCCGGTGAAGAACCTTTTTAACTGAGGTGAGACACAAAGACAGAGGAGGACGAGGGCTGTGGCTGTTACTACTTGTTCTAGTCCACCACTCCTGGGGTCTCAGCCCCGGCGAGCGGACACACACACACACACACACACACACACACACACACACACACACACACACACACACACACACACACACACCCTCGACTTGCAGCAGAAATCAATTTAGCAAAAACAATAAAGAAATAATTTATAAGGGCAGACTCTGCCAAATTAGCTGTGGGACGCACTTAACTGCTAAAGCTGTATGAATGAGAGCTGTGGAGCGAGCACCAGGACCATGTCAGTCATGAAGAAATGTGATGCTGCTGACATGAACACACACACACACACACACACACACACACACACACACAGCACCTGCAGATTTAATAGACACAGTTGGAGATCTCCCAGATGCCCCAGCATGCAGAAATGTCTCACGCTACTGTACAGCACATAGTGTCCAGTCCAAACACACACACACACACACACACACACACACACACACACACACACACACACACACACACACACACACACAGACACACACATGCATGTTTTATGTGGCTGGTTGTTACAGTTTCAGAAAGCCTCTTATTGTCCAAACACAAAGGCGCTCAGATTTCTGACTATCAGTGTGAGATTGTGTGTATGTGCGGCAGATGGGACACATGTGTGGTCTGTGGTGGCAGGCCGGCTGGAGCCTGAGGTTGGGGGGGGGGGCTTCATCTGAGACGGGGGTCGTCCTGAAGACAGCAACACACACACACACACACACACACACACACACACACACACACACACACACACACACACACACACACACACACACACACCTCATTTCCCATTTACAAATCACCAGCGTTTCGCCACAGTTCATCTCCCTGTCTCTCGGGGTGGGGTGGGGGGGTTACAACATGGGCGTTGTGAGGTTAAACTTTATTTTTAGTCTTTCGGTGCGAGAGGAGCAGAGGAATGTGTTAATGGTGCCACCACAGCTTCCTCCCCGACTTCCCATCAGCCTTTTAATACCCAGCTCCGAACTGAACGCCTTCAGAAAAGAGTAAAATGACTTGGCGGGGGTGGGGGGGGTGGGGGGGGTGGGCGGAGCCACAAAACAACCTCTACGATCAGTGTCGAGTTGCAAAAATGGGAAGTTTCAGCTTTTGCCTGGTTTTGATTTATGACATATGGAATAAACTATATGTGGTATATAATAGGTTTGCATTGAGGGGGTGGGGGGGGGGCTGGTGGCTGAGAGAGGCCGTCTCCATAGGCTCAAACCCGCCAGGCTTCAATGTATGTGAGTGGCGTCTCACTCTGACCTTTGACCTCAGCTCAGAGTCAATCAGGAGTCAGACCCATTCTGCTGTTGTTGATCTGGACTCTGGCTCGTTGGATTTAAAGGAATAACTCAAATAACTGAGAGTTTACCACATGATGAAAACATCAGTTTGACCTTCAGCCAGTTAGCTTAGCTTAGCATAGAGACTGGAAACAGGGGTAAACTGGCCGAGTTTGAAAGATAACTCATCAAAAAATAACCTTCATCTCGTCTTTCTGCTTCTCTCTGGAGGTCCAGCAACAACAGGGCGTTTAGGGGAAATGGTTGACTGAAGATTTGATCACAAAGTTACAAAAGTCCTTTGGTTAAATCGTTAGAACACAAAACCTGCAGGACAGAGAACCAGGAACCTGGTGGAGGTTCTGGAACGAGTCAGGAAAGAATTGGTGCAAATCCAGGAATCTTTTTTCTCTTTATATAACATTATGAAACGTGGTGTTTTTCCACATTTTTGTGAATTTCTCAGGAAATAACAAAGAAATCTTAATGTGTAGAGGTGATGATCCAGATGTGTCTCATCTAAACACATGTATTTTCAATATGCCGATTAAATGCTTCCCATTCTAGGTTTGGTCTGAGATGCTGATGCTGGTGCAACATCTAGTCACAGTTAATATTGTATTTAGAGATAATATTCATTTTATTCATGTAGCTTAATTTGATCGTTTCAGTGAGACTGTCTCAAACATGTTAACGTCCTCAAATAAAAACTAAATCGTTGAGGAGAACCTGTTTCTCACATGTATATTTCTGCTGTATCTGCAGCTTCTGATCAGTAGATAAGGTTTTATCTTTACAGCTCCGGGGCAGTAAAGCGTCGCAGAGAGACAGACAGGGTGGGTTCATTACGGACAGTTAATGAAAGAGGCCAACACATCAGTGGGTTTCCTGCATCGATCTCCTGTCTCCCTCCGCCTCCGTCCTCAAAAAACTAATGGGGCATTTCCTCCTGTGCCACACCACCCAGCAACTGTGTTTACTCTGCGCTCCACTGGGGCACAGACACACAAACACATGTGCACACACAACGAGATCAAACGCCGCCGGACACAAAATGAATATAATAAGTAAACAGTAATGACAGGTGTGGTCTGCGAGGGAGGAGAGCTAGTTCCACTCTTCACTCAGTCAGTGGATGTACGACTGTGTGTGTGTGTGTGTGTGTGTGTGTGTGTGTGTGTGTGTGTACATGTGGGAGGTGAACGCTCTGACCCGTGTGGAACCTGTGTATAAGTACAACAGACACACACTTTGTGGCTTTTATCAGTAGAGAAAACGACTTTTTATCTGGAGAAAAAATCTAAACAGAAATTGTGATGAACTGGTGACAAGTATTTAGATTATACTTCAGTTAATGTTCTAATATTAGAGTGTAAATATACTTTATTCCCATCTAAAGTAAAGTGTTAATTTAATATAATGTAAAGTATAATCAGGAGGATGTGCTTAAAGTACCCATGGCTGTAAATTACACAATGTAAATGTTACTGGTGATATTATAAACCGATTTCTGATTATGTTATTAATGTGTGAACAGGATTTTACCATTATAGTTGATTGAAGTAGAGCTTATTTTTATATGTAAATAATATAAATATTTGATAAATGTTTAGTGATTGATTGTTTGGTCTGTAAAAAAACAAACAGATCAGAATTGTTCATTCAAACTAAACGTCAATTAATAAAAGTTATTGGAAGGAAAATAATCTGATTTCAGCAGAAACACATTTGATTTCCAGGTTGTTCCCTCAGGTCACATCACATCTGGACGTGTGAGGTCCACGTAGAGAATATCTGGTTTCTACCTGTGTCTCCTGCGGCAGGTGGAGGACGGTGTGCAGCCTCTCGGAGTGATGGTGTCTGGACTCCTCCTCGTACGCCAGGTCTCTGTCGGCCTGCGGCAGCGCCAGGAACCTCCGGATGGTGCACAGGTTCTCCCACAGTGTGCGGTTCTCCGGGCTGGGGTTCTCCTTCCACCGCAGCAGCTCGCACAGCCAACCCTGCAAGAGAGACGGAAAGAAGGTGGGTTTAAAAACAGGCCGATGGTAAAGGAAGAATCACCTCCGTCGAGGAGGTTGTGTTTTCTGTCTGTCTTCGTGTGTTAGTTAGAAGATTACGCAAAAACTACTGGACAGATGTCATTGATGTGTGGAGGGGTGGAGTCTGGCCCCAGGCAGAACCCATTCAAATGTTACATTTTTTTTTTTTATATATAAAATGGCCTCTACTGTGTCATTCTATTTTGTTTTATATTTGCTTTCTTGCTGAGAGTTGTTTTACAAGTTTGATCCCCTCACGTGCTCGACTGGCTCTCCATGAAGGTCTTAGCAGGATTCTGTCTTATCTCTACAGATGTGAGAGCATCAATCATCTAACAACCAACATCGTCTCTCTCAAAATGAGGAACTGCTGGATTATCGCAATCTTTTTTAGGAAGTCTAAGAACAGATATTTTAACCTCCCAACAATGACACTGGGTGAAGAAGAAGAAGAAGAAGAAGAAGAAGAAGAAGAAGAAGAAGAAGAAGAAGAAGAAGAAGAAGGGGAAGAATGTGAAGCATGGCAGAATAAAGAAAGTTTTAAGTACGAGCAGACGCAGCAGAACTAGTAGAAGTATGGAGAGCAGAATTGAAATTAGCAAGTTGGAACTGCGTGAGGTGACTGTCGCAGAGGAAGATGGGGGTTGGGGCTGATTGGGGGGAGAGATGGAGAAGATTTGATTATATCTGCTAGACTGGTTCGGTTTGTGACACCAGCTGTTGTGTTCAACCAGCCACCTCGGGCAGCATGCACCGCTAATAGCCTGATCATCGCTCCCTCTCCGTCGCTCTCCGTCCTTGTGGCCAGCTGCAGCAGATGGGTGCAGTGAGCCGTGACCCGAGCCACCCCCGGACCCACCGACCTGGGAGACCACGCAGCCCGCACGCACATACTGTATACAGGATGCACATATTTAACACACACCTGGCACACTCGGCCACATGCTACTGTCCTGACACACTCGACCGTGAGACCAAGTTTGAATGAATTCAATCCGTGAAAAGAAGAGATTTAGTTTCGCTCCCGTCGCCTCCTGAGATTTGTTCTTGTTCAAAACAGATTTAATCTGAGAAGAGTTGTTTCTTGTTTGGTTTTTCCACATTTTCTTTTTAATTCAGCTCTTGATTTCTGCCCGAGGAGGGAAACAAGGTTTAGAGAGAGAGAGAGAGAGAGAGAGAGAGAGAGAGAGAGAGAGAGAGAGAGAGAGAGAGAGAGAGGAAGAGGAGGAGTCTCAAGCTGCCAAAACCCAAACCAAGAGGAAATAGTAAAAAAATATGAATGTGTTTATTTATTTAGGTGCTTTCAAGTATAAGTGTGCATCCACAGTGATGATGCTTCAGAAGCAGCAGTGCAGAGCTGAAGGCTCCAGAGATGCAGCCTCTCCATCCTCTGATAGGTGGAGGTTAAACCTGCAGCCAGTTCTCCGTCCTGTAAGAGCACATCAGAAGGACCAGTCTTTATTAAATGAATAGTCCTGTCATCCTGTTGTGCGATGGAGTTTTTAATTTATTATTTTATTTTAATATCATTATCGCTCCTGCACCAGAGAAGCAGTTCCATGCACGGGGATGTTAAACTTATGGTCTGTTGTTTGTTTGGCCTGTGGTGATGGCTGGTTGCAGCTTTATTTCTGAAACTGTAAAAGTGACCTGCAGCAAATAAAGACCCTGCAGCTGTTCCACATCTGCTTCCCAAAGAGTTGTTCACGTGTTTATTCAAAGTTTGGTGGAAGCAGAACCCCCGAACTGAGGAATCAGTTCTCGTCATGACGATGAGTCAGAGATGCAGCTGCTGGTCACAAGTTTATTCAAAGTTTATTAATATTGAAATCAGGTCAAAATACTTGTTCTGGGGATGAAAGTTCAAGTTGCAGTCTGCTCTGATTCAAATGGGAGTGAACGCTGAAGTCATGGTATTTACTTGTTCTCACAGTGACTCCCTCACCTGACTCTTGTTGGCGGCCACTTTGGCGAACAGAGCCTGGGAAACCTTCGCTCTCTTCATCTCCTGCTGGATTTCATCATAGACGCCCGACGTGATGTTGACCAGCGACTCCAGCTTCAGCGGGAGCTCGGCGGCCGGACAGGACGGTTTGGGCTGGAAGAGACGAGCACGGTGTGACTCAATGCACCGTGAGTAACAACTGTCAACAATCACAAAGGCACTTAGGGATTCTGCTGCGATTCCAAAGGATTTGTTTGAGTGAAACTACTCCAGAGATGAACACTACACAAATCCTGTGTGTACATGTGAGTAAAGGTTATCGGCTGCTGATCGGGCTCCGAGAACAGACACGCCGTGTTCGCCTGTACGAGCATGAGCTGCACATCTGCAGCGCACGTCTCCACATGACTTTTGTTTACAGATCAAAGTCATTAAGTCCGTCTCTTTTGTCGTTCTCTGTTGTTTCTGTTTGAGCGAACATGTATTGGCTCTCAGACGACTTGTATACACAGTGTTTGAAGTCGTCCACAAGACATGTACAGACCAGCTAGCTTACATTCCCTCAGTGTAAACGATGCTGAGATAATTTTACATAGACATAATAAGAATCGCGAGCACATTCGCCCAGAGCCATGAATGGGCATCATCAGAGAGAGCTTCTTATCACTGACATTGCTAAATCGTTTTGTGCACATGGAAAGAAATGTCCTAATACTGTGTAATGTCCTTTGTGTTTACATGCTCCTATGATAGCTTTGAAGCTGTTGTCCCATTACAAATGTCAAAAAAAAAAACCTTTAAGACAAAGTGCATCGCGTGCTGCGGTCGGCTGTGTGAGGTGAAGATTGGAGATAACTCACCGAGTTCGAGATCTTAGTCTTGTTCTTCCAGATGGAGGCCCAGGTATCAGGGGTTATCTGGTCGTCCAGGCTTCTCTCCCACACTTTCTATGCGCACACACAGGACACGTGGCATGTTACCATCACATGCTCAAATCACCATGGTTACTTGTATTTTGAAAACACTGTGGGAAGTGACGCTGCAGCGAGGTTCTCTAACCTGTGAGAGGCGTGGAGGTCCGGGGTTGGAGGAGTTGGAGGCAGGGAGGCCGACCGAGGGGTTCATGGTTCGCTCTCTCTCCTCCTGGTAGATCCGGTCTCTCTCGGTCTCGTGCAGGTTGAGGAAGTTCTGCATCGCTTTCAGATTGACCAGCAGCGACTGGGAGGCCGTGCGAGGGTCCTCCTCCTTCCTCAGGATCTCTGACAGCAAACCCTGAGCAACACAAACACACACAGTTACACAGCGTGAACGTCTGCTCCTGTCAGTCAAACATCCCAATGCATGTCTTCACCTTTTCTTCTTGAAGAATCATGAAAATTAATGAGATAAAATCACAAGTTACATCAAATGATTATATTAATATGGAGTGTTGGGGCCACATGAAGGAAAGACATCTGAGAATAGAGTCACGATTTAAGGCTTCATGTCACGTTAGAGGGGAAATATCAGAAGATCAGCCTGTGTTAAAACGAGGAATGTCTTAACTTAAACTAGTTTCAAAAATAATGAAATACAAAAATTTTCGAGCTCCACAATTTCATAAATATCAGGACTTTGAAAAAGATTGTGTGAGTTTATACAATCATGACTTATTTTCTCATTACATTACAACGCCTCTGAATTCTTTCCTTCACTACAGCCCTGTTCTCCGTCACATTAAGTCCATTGCTCCATTATTTCACTTCATTTCCCACAATTTATTGAAATGACCTCTTTTATAAACATTAAAATCATCATTAAAAGCAAGAAGCAGGAGATATTTACATTTAAAGAACTGGAACTTCTTGGGTTTTTTTGCAGGAAAAGGGATCAGATGAAAATCGAAATAGTTTCCAAACGTCAATCAACTAATCAATCAATCCAATCATTGTTTCTTTGTACTAAACACATCATTTGTTATCAGCTCTACAACCTTCTAGTTACTTTACAGCTTTGATATCCTGTAAAGTAACTAGTAACTAAAACAATCACATAATTGAAGTCAAAAGTCAGCAGAGGTATTAAAAGAAAATACTCAAGTAAAGTTCCAGTACTTCACAATTGTACCTTAGTACAGTACTGAAAATGAGTTCTGATAAAGAATGTAAACGTGTGGGCTGAACGCTGGCACACACACATGTATACATTCACTACACACACACACACACACTCACACACACACACACACACACACACACACACACACACACACACACACACACACACACACACACACACACACACACCTGGCCTCTGTAGTACGTCTTTGAGCCAACTGCCATTACATTGATCTAATGGGGCGTATGGTAAAAAGTTTAGCACAGCATGAATGCGTCAGGTAATTGTGCGGCTGTGAGGGCGGCGATGGAGACTCAATGACCCAGCACGCCACCCTGCCATGTTCCCGCTAATCCCACTGGAAATACCACGAGGTGGGTGACCACTAAATTAGCCAAACCCCGTGTGAGAGAGATTACAGCCTATCAGTGACACCAATGGTTACTCGTGTCTATCAAGTGAGAAAGGACGAACCCTCACCTGACGTGTTGCAGTGAATGGGAACTATGATCAATCAGTGAGTGGATAGTTTGATTCCTGCCTGGCACAGGATGTGATGTGTTCATGTTTAGATTTCCTATCATCGGCTCATTCTGTATTCCATCTATATTTCTATTCTCTCTCTAGTTTTCTATCCTTGCCGCCGCTCTTCTCCCTCTGTCACTCTTTCCCTGCGCTCTCCTAACCGTCTTGACCACAGTCTGTCTCTGTTTTCCTACCTGTGTGCGGTTGAAAGCCACACGGGCGAACACGGCCTGGGAGACACTAGCTCTCTTCAGCTCGTCTCTGACCTGCTGGTAGATTTCAGAGGAGACTTCGGCGGCCGAGGGGTTGCTCCCTGGATGGTCGCCGCCGACCTTGGACGAGCCCCGAGGGATGGGCGGGTGGTTGAGGAACTGCTGGTTGAGGGCCTGCGGGTGCTGGTGGGCCAGCAGGCGGCTAACGGCTAGCTGCTGGTTGATGAGGTGGGCCATGGCGAGCTGTTGACGTACCAGCTGCGGGGACAGTTGAGGCGACAGCAGCCCACCTGGCCCCAGCAGGGGCTGAAGGGCGCCGGGCGGGGGTGGCGGGGGCGGAGGAGGCACCTGGCCCGTGCGCAGAGGAGGGCTGTGATGATGGGGGCCGTGGGGCGAGGGCTGCTGCTGGGGAGGTGGAGGCTGCTGCAGAGGCTGCGAGCTCAGGTCTCCGGACACAGCTTTGAGGAGTGGGCTTCCTGCTCCCAGGTGACTGAGCTGGGCCAGGCCCGCCAGGTGAGGAGGTGGTCTCTGACCCAGCACACAGAAGTCGGCCATGTTGTCTCGCTCTACTGCAGAGGAGAAGAAAGAAGTGTTACGTTAAAGTAGGGATTGTACTGGAACTGATCAAATCTTTAGTTTTTGAATGTAAATGTAAATAAAACTGTTAAGTAAATGCCCAGAAGTAAAATATTATATTGGAGTGAAAGTGTGATTAGATTTCTTACTTTTGATGTCAGCAGCGTCTCGTCCAGACCACATCTTCTCCAGATAATCGACTGCTCAACGAAACAGACAGAACAACAGATCAGAATGTCGCCGATTTACAGACAAAACAGTTGAAACATTAATGAATTCACTTGAGGTGATCGGACGTTTATGAAGTTGTCCATTAGTCCACCTGTGTTTCTGTATCCTGAGCTTCAGGGCTCAGACTGACATGTGTAGCAACGCGTCTTATATGAACCTTCTGAGTGTGTTGACATGTGGAGCGGAGTCGAGCTGACGAGCTGAACTGATGCTGGAGTGTAACCTCCCTCCGTCAGACTCCATCATCACCTCATCTTCTCTCACTTCCTCTCCAGCCTCAGCCCTTTAATGTGAAGGTTAGAGCGCAGCTTCCTGGGAGGTGACGGTGGAGCTGATGAAGCAGGTCGTGACACATTACAGACGACTTGTTTAAGAAACGTCCTGTTGCTGATTATTTTATTTGAAATGGAATCCTCATAAAACTTGCTACTACGCCGGATTGTGGCGTTACAGCTTTTATACAAAAACCACGTTCACTTCGACTCATCATCGCAATTTTTATGTCTGAAGCTGGATTTATATTTGACACAAGAGATTAATGGGAGCTAATTAGAGACAGCATAGGTTTTCACCATTAAATGCACCACAGACGCTGAAGCGTTTTGCTCGTATGTGATCAAGACGTCCATTTAACTTTGTTTACATTCTTTCATGGACTTCATGAAGTCGTAAATTCAATAATCTGAAGCTTAGGCCTTAAAAAGTCGTAAAATATGATGTACTGGGTCTTAAATACGTCCTGGTTGGTCACTCACACTGTCTCCGTGTGTTGTGGTTCTCTCTCAGTCATACAGATATTAACACATTGAGAGAGAACGTGGTGTTTCCAGGGTTGTTCCTGACCTGCCTCTGATATTTATATATTATATTTACCACGACATGAGGGAGAACACACTCAGTAGTTCAGTTCAGTTTTTCAGACGGGGCTCAGTTCCTATGGCGTTGCCCTCGATGAATTATGAGACAACAGTCCCGTGGGCACAGACATGTGAAAGCGCCCACATCCCTCCTCCATGACAGCAGGAGCCACAGATTCAAAGAGACATCTCTGTGGTTGTTTTGCATCTTTTTGTAGTTGTTGCTTCTTTTGTCTCTGCGGTCGTTTGTGTCTCTTTGTTTTCACTTTGAGTCATTTCCCAAACAGAAATGGTAACTTCAAACAGGGACTCTAACCCGGGGGCCCCCTGCCCCTCTAGGCCCCGCGTCTGTATCTGTTAATCCATCCACGGTCACAGTGTAAACGGATTCTACAGGCTTTTGGTTTCTAGTTTGACCAATCAGGTTTGAGCTTTGGTTGTCTGCAGGTCAACAGCCCGTGTGGAAAGAAGCTGTTGCCCCCGACGCTAACGCATCGTCAGTAACCCACCTGAGTCTCTATCTGAAATGTCAGTGGTTGCGTTGCATTGTGGGTAATTCAGACACCGAGTTATATCAAGGAAGAAGAATGTGTGGAGCTGTAAAAGATGATATCTCCTCTTTATCATATCTCACATTCCATCATGAGTCAGACATGATATAAAGGCTCCCTCCTCAGATTTTAATGTTAACTTTGATATTACGTTGTAGCTCAGTGATCGTTGACCCTCAGATCAACTCTAAGACCCGTCAGGAGACACCGGAGACCACAGCACCGCTCACCTTTGATTTTCTTATACTTCTTGTACCAGCGTCCAAACTCCTGACACTTGGCAGTGGAGACGTTGGCATAGTAAGAACTATTCACTATGGAGGAGATCATACTCTGAGGCAGAGAGAGAGGGGAAAGATAATTAACAACCAGCATAATATGAAATGCTTACACTCACGCAACAACCACATGACACACACACACACACACACACACACACACACACACACACACACATAATAGATATAGACAAACATTAATCATGATTGGAAGCCACCCATGGAAACTCGAGCCAGTACAGTGCAGAAAGGGAATCTCCAGCCACACACACATATGCTTGCAATTGATGCTGCGATCAACACCCCCACCAGAGCTCCATTTAAAGTGAGTGTGCACGTACACACACACACACACACAGATTTGACACACACAAATGATTATGAGGAGAGGAAGGCCAAACATGCAGCTGGGGAGTTTCAACACGATCAAGGAGACAGTGATTCATTTTGTGCTGAGTGGAACTTGATTAAAATGCAAAACCAATAATCAATAGAGTGTCTGTAGGATTGTTTTTAAATTTCACGAGCTCTGCCTTTTGTCTTTCTCCAGAACATGTGATGTTTTAGTCAAAGAGACGAGATGTTGCACAGCACGATGCATCATTCTAACGAGCGAACGTCACAAACGATCACCGTGTTGATAAGTAGGTGTAAGTAGTTGTGCATCGTGTGTTGTTGTGTGTTTGCGGTTGTCACCTGTGATAGAGGACACTCTTTGGCCAGAGTGCTTTGGTTCATTTCCTTCAGCAGCTCTTTGAGAGCGTTCCTGACGGTCGCATGGTTCCACTGCTCACAGGGCAGGTCCTCCAGCTTCGAGAAACTACAACCACACACAGGCAGTCAGTCGAGGCTGTAAACTTGTTATAAATAAGCATCTAAAAAGCACAATGTCAACTATGTTGTGTCCAAATCTAAATTATATTTTGCACAACAGTTGATTGAAACTGCAGCTGCAACCACTCATTATCATTATCAGCACATTGTGTTGTTATTTTCTACCATCATTTATACGTCGTATGTTTATTTTGACATCATTAATCCAAGAAGCTCATGAGTCATAAATGTTCAGACTTTTGTTAACCTGTCACAGAAAACCTCTGTAAATTTGTTGTGTTTTTCCTTAAAAAGCATTTAATCACATGTCTAAATTATTGTAAATCAACTTTCTTTCAATCGACTGAACAATTAATCACCTAATAATTTCAACTAATTACAGGAAATGGGGGAAAGGGCGAACTGGCTCCGTATAAAGGAAACACAAGTTGCTTGTTGCACATGTTGTTGCACATCTGTTAATTAGCTGCTAAATAACTTTTATTATCAGTGGACTGAGTCAGGCGACATCTAGTTAAGCCCTATGAGACAAACTCTGATCTGAGAATATGGGCTGTTCAGATGAAATGTGATTGATTGAATTTGATTAATTGCTTTGTCCTGGTTCCTGTCTTGTTAAACTAAACTGGCTGTTGGCTGCTGCCACATGCAGCCGAGCCAATCAGCTGCTTTCTGGAGCTTCATCCTCACATCATTCATATCTGGTTTCTCATCTAACTCTCAGCAAGAAAGTGACTTTATCGTTTTTGCTAAAACGTTGAACTTTTCCTTGAACCCCAGATTAGGCCCACGAATCTGTCACAGACGTTCTGGAGGAACTTTGTCTGCGTCATCTCGACACTGAAGTTTGCCACCGACGTTCACAGTCACGCGTAAACAAACCTGGCCGGTATTTGCAGAGACAATAACAATAATAATGTGGAGTTATCTGTTTTTATCCCGTCATCAAGACTCTGCTTCACTGATTCTGAGGAACTAGGAGTTCCTGACACACGGAGACAGATAATAGATGGATAGAAGTTTAACTGGAGCTTTGCTGCTTCACTTTTTCTGCTCATGGTATATTTCTGACTCTATAAAATCTGGACGTGCAGTTTTTCCAGTGTTGTTTTCATGTTCAAGTAGTAAAAGCCTCCAACTTAGAAGGTTATACTTTTATTCTCATCAACAAATGGATGTAAAAAGACGTTTGTTCTAACTTGCTCTGACCTTTGTAGTTGAATACGTAGCGTGACCATGTGGTAAACCTCCATCAGCATGTCGGCCACTGTCGCCTCCGGAGCGTCAGTCAGGAAGTGGATGGGCAGAGGGTTCCACCTTCCCACCTTGATGATGCCTGGACACACAGGGAAGAGTTCACACATTTAACTCTTTATTTGTTTACACTTGTTTCAAAGTGACAAAGCGAGGAGAGAAAAACATGCCGACATGTTGTTGGACGTGGGGTCGGCTTCGTTTTCACACCCGGTCACCCTGCGGAAGCCCGCACGCTCACACAAATTCATTCTGACACCACGTTGCTTTATTAGCTGAGCCGGGTCAAGGGGCACGGGTCATTCAGAGGATTTTGCTAAGTGGTGAGATTAGTGGAACCATTTAAACAGTGGTGGTGGAAAACCGAGCGCCCAGACTCTGAGAGAGCTACTGCAGCTCGACCGTAACCGGATGAATGAGAAGCGATTTCTAACCACGACGGTAAAAAGGTGCCACATAAGATCAGGCCCTTAACCACTTAACCTGAGAGGAGATCAAAGTCACAGTGCAACAGGCTCAAAGGATTATCTGAAGAGAGCTTTGTGTGTTTTCACTTCTCTGGTGTCATCACGAGTAAATGTCTCCCTGTTGATTCGAGTCAATTCTGGTTCAAGAGCAGGAAAAAGCTCACAAACACATGACAATACAAACCTACATGTTCACTACCCCTGCACACACACACAGACACACACTCAGACACATACACACACTCAGACACACACACACACACACACACACACACAACACACACACAAACACACACTCAGACACATACACACACTCAGACACACACACACACACACACACACACACAAACACACACACAGACACACACACATAGGGTTCTTCATGGGGACTGGCTGGAGCTGTGAAAACTAAACAAAGCTAATCACATTACTATCCTCTAAATGAGATCCAGACGGGTCCTGCAGAGTCCCCCCCCCCTCTCTCTTTCTGTCCCCCTCTCTCCCCCAACTCCCCTCCCCCATATCCTCCTCTCTCCGTCCTGATCTTTCTCCATCTCTCTCTTTCTCTTTCTCTTTTATTCCTTATGTCTTTCATCCTTTCACTGGGTTTCAAAGCTCAGTTATATCTTTGATTCCCGTCGGGCTGTGTTGTTGATTATCTGGTCATCGGGGGAGCATCATGTAATTCTCCTGTATGAAGGCCGGGCCCCTCAGGGCAGAAAGAACCCCGGAGGAACCAGAGACCACCATGGAGGCCTTTCAGAACCAAACAGAACCAGAAACCTCTTCATTTCAGCGACGGTGGTGGAACACATGGAACGATCCATCCATCAATATGTGTAGTTTTATGAGAGGGAATATTTGTAAATTCAAAGCATGTGAAATAAAATATTACACATTTAATAACGTGAATTTCACACGCAAAACATTTTTATTTTGTTTGATATTTTTCGTGAAAGGGACGATTTAATGAAGAACATTTTAAGAGACGGGAATAAAATACTATTATAAGACGACTTTATGACAGAAGGAAAACAACGAGCCCATCCTCCTCTCGTCTCTTTTGTTCTCGCACACAAACACAGGAATGCTGCTGGTTATCGTCAGCATGCAGCTTCCACAACATCTGAAAATAAGTCGTAAGCATTTCGCTAATGCCCAGTTGGGCGGAAGCAAACGCGTGAATAAGCAGACAAACATAAACTCACAGAGGACACATGACAGCACACCGAGACGTGGACACGTACATGCACCGGCTCGCACGCAAGCGCACGCCCACACTCACAGTGTGATGGCAAATGAATTAATAATTGAGCCATCATTTTTTTGCTCGGCTCTTCAATGGGCTCTGCTTCTCGTCCACATTTAAAAGTAGAAATCATTGTTCCCATTTCCACATTAAAATTCCACCTCCCAGAGACACGCTCTCATGTGGCCGGCTCGTGGCTTGGCTCATGTCTGCGTGCACCCATCCGCACAAACGCCAATCCGTACACAAACACCCACTAATGTCTCTGACTCCATCAACACTCGCACACACCCACACACACGCACTAATACACGTGTACGCACAATATTCCCACCGTCCCGCGCTAGAATAAGTCTTACATGCTCATCCCTGAAAACTGGTCCCTATCATCAGGAACGCCCGATAAATTTCTGCTGTCGTTTCTCTGAGTTTCCATCTTCTCTGAAAAATGTTTTTAAAAGAATTTGAGGTTTTTAAAAGTAATGGTTCAACTCCAAAGTACTTAAAACACATTTGCAGCTTAACCCTTTAAATTTAACGGTTAATTTAAACTAACACAAGAACAAATTCAGAGAGAAACACTTCTGTTTGTTTCTGTTCATTTATCACTGTAATGTATTTGTCAACAGATATTATTCTTATAATTAATGTTCAACTCATAAGAAGCCCCCCCCCCATAAAGAACCAGCAGATATTTAATAACTCAACATTTACACGTCCCAACGCGATGATTTATTTGGGTTGAACAACCTTTTTTATTGGTGACTTCCTGTCATACATGGATCCACTACTGTGTGTTTATTTTAAAATAGGGAACTCGTGATAACAAGGAGACGTCACTGCAGCAAAGTGTGAGGAGGAAGACGACACATGACGTCAGAGAGTCGGGTTCGTACACAAGCCACCAGATGATCTATAACCCTAGTGAGGTAAAGAGAGTCGGTGTCGAACCAAGAGCAGAAGAAGCTCGGCCAATAAATGAATCGGCTCCATAGTCAAAACCTTTCTCCTTATCTGGTGGGTAGTTTTATTTTCCAAAATAATTATGACCCGAACCGTGACCCATGGCCACAGAGAGACCCCCCACGTGGCTCGGTCTGATTTACAGTGTTCACAATTTACAATGAGACTCGACATCAACAGTCCCTCACTGAAACGAGTCTTTTCTGTCAGGTGGGAGTATAAATATAAGAAATTTCATGCTGATAAACAGAAACCCGGTCAGGGCTCTGAGTGCAGCGCAATCAGTCCAAAAGAAAGAACACAAATAAATACACATACAAATATTTACTCCTGTGGCCGTAATTATGGATTTGCAACCGTCCAACTCCTGAAGCTGAAGATGTTTGTAGACATTTTGGATGCTTCATAAGTCACAGTATACACACACCAGCCCACCCACACCCAGAATATGTTTTTATAACTAAGATAAGTATTTATAAAGCATTGATAATTAATTTATTAACTATTGACGCCTTCAGGAGACAGTGATGCTCCATGGGAAAGTGGAACCTAAATGTAACAGCACCGTGGCAGAACTATAATTTACCGCGGGCCCGACCTCAGGTGTCCGGTGAACTACCGACATGTTCTGCTGCAGTGACCCTTTGTGGCCTGTCAGACGTGGCACTGCAACAATGCTCTCTCCCTCTCCCTCTCCCTCTCCTTCTCCCTCTCTCCCTCTCCCTCTCCCTCTCCCTCTCCCTCTCCCTCTCCCTCTCCCTCTCTCTCCCTCTCCCTCTCCCTCTCCCTCTCCCTCTCCCTCTCCCTCTCCCTCTCTCTCTCTCTCTCTCCGACTGACCACCGTTAACTGTTCACTGACCCAAGCCGTAAACTACAGGTCTGCTCCCATCCATTCTATAAAAGCCTTCAGACCCTTATAATTGAAATAAACAATATCTCCCATCTAATTACTGGGCTGAGCTAATTAAAGAAAGGCCATGGTCCTTGGCGGGCGCTTTAAATACACCGCTGGGACACAAGAATGCAGGACACAATTCAAACAGGGAGAAAATAGCTGGGACTCTGTGTAATTTTGGTTGTGGACCGCAGGGGGAAAAAATGTATAATTTAAGCCAGAAATTATTCATTTAACATAAACGCTTGTTTTAAAAAACAAAAAGTATTCATTTGAGAGAAGCTGGGGGGGGGGGACGTGTGTGAGTGTGTGTGTGTGTGTGTGACAGTGTTTTGTCTGCGATGCTGCACGGTATACTTCGCTAAAGTGTATGTCAATTTTAGCGCGTGCAAATGCAACCCTGCATGGGTTAAGTAGAGTTTACAAGTGTGTGTGTGTGTGTGTGTGTGTGTGTGTGTGTGTGTGTGTGTGTCTGTGTCTGCAGACGGTGCTCGAGACAATTCTCTGACTTTTGTTTGTGTGGACTGGTGATGTCGTCTCTTTGAAGCCCCTGGTGTGGTGTTTTTCTGGAGGAGTGCATTGATGTGGACGGGGGACCAGTGAGTCTGGCTGTTTTCCAGACAACAAACTGATGAGACAGACAGAGAGAGAGAGAGAGAGAGAGAGAGAGAGAGAGAGAGAGAGAGAGAGAGAGAGAGAGAGAGAGAGAGAGAGAGACCTCCCCTAATACTTGGCAAAAGTATTTGAAGCTAAAAGTGCTGCTAATGGCGTTCATCTGCAAACCGCCGCACACACTGGCCGCACAGTTTAGTGGCTGTCTCTGGCCGTCGCTGGAGGATAATGAGAATTTGTGTGAGTCGCTTCAACCGACTGTCAGTCGATGCTCTGGATTTTACAACCAGGAGGAAAAGTAGTATTTATTTTTCAAATGCGTCCGTCCAAACCCGTCCAAACGAAGGTTTCTACGGAAGACGCTCGATGTGCGTTGGGACGATGAAGAGTGAGGGAGAGGAGTACAGGCCTGGTTCAGGTGGGCTGAGGTCTGATAAGAGCTGCTGGCCTTGAGGTTGTAAAGGGATTACCTGTGACCGTGTGAACCTACGCCACATGTGTTCAAACTGCATCAGACCCACGTGTTGAAGGAGACACGTGACGATCTTTCAGTTCCACTAGAGTGGTATTTCTTTCATTTCATGGGGACACGTAGACTTAATCTGCACTGGTCGTCAGAGACACACAACCAACAAGGTGGTAATTCTAATTTATGTAAAGTATCTGTAAAAGATAAAAAGCCCAAAGTCTGTGGTAAAGGGAGCTGATATTCCTGAGGTGTCATGATGATCACATAACGCAGCTTGTCTGGCATCAATCTACCAAAGAGCAGGTGAATCGGGAGCTGAGGGTGACCTATACTGGTTGACCTTTACTGGTTGACCTATACTGGTTGACCAATCAGAGCAGACTGTGTTTCATCAGGAGGGGGGGACTTAAAGAGACAGGAGCTAAAAACCAGAGGCTGAAAAGAGGAGCTGCTGCAATGACAGTTTGAAGAAAGTGATGTTTTCTGAGCATTAGAGCATTTAAACCTGTTACAGTGATAAATATAGAATAATAAAGTAACGCTACTTAAAACGATCAACCTGAATATGTCTCCTTTAACACTCGTGGCTCTGCAGCCCTGGTTTGAATGAGATTCGACGGTGATGACACCATTTCTCTGTGTGTCGCAGTAGCCGTGTCGCTCACTGTCGCTCACTGTTTCCAGTTTTATATCGATGTGAGACAACACATGGAATATTCTGCACGCTTGAGAAATAACAGCAATAAATGACACTGTCCTGCGGCAGATGAGTTCCATGTGTGCAGCAATAAATTACACTGTCTTTCTTTTCGTCTGCTTCATAAACATTCTCACACATACTGCACACTCATACATTCAGACACACACACACACACACACATACGCACAAAATGTATTTTAGTCCTGCGGAGACATTCCTGTCCGGCTCTTTGTTGTGTCTTTAATGACTTTTACAGGCTCTGTCTGTGTCTTAGTTGTGTTTTTCAAACATTCTTGTGCTTATTACCACTGTAGCAGCGCAGCGTCGTACTCCAAATAGACAACCTCACATCCAGGCCACTGATTAGAGGGAGAGTCCCCTTTCCAAGACCATTCTCGTCTTGACCCCTAAGCTGCAGGATATTTCGTTCTGACTCAGTCCTGCCATAGTTTACACAGAGAGAGACACTTGGTGGTTGGAAAGTCATGACTATTAATAATGGCCCTTCATGAAACTCCTGTTATTCCAACAAAAGGAGGCAGCTTCACCTCAGATATTTGGCTTTTTGAACGACAGCGCAGTGACAGGATTTGAAGAAGCTGCTGTTCTGTGTTTCTCTCCCGAGTCTGAAAAGTTTCAAACTGTAAGAGTGTGTTTTATTGATTTTGGCAGCTTCACTGTCGCTAAGTGCTCGTTTCTGTGGCGTCACAAACTGCTGTGACTCGGACTCCGTCTGAAGTTTGACTTTGCAGTTAGTGTGGGAGGTTTTCTTTGTTTATCTGCCTCTGTTTCTCTCTTCTCTCTCTCGCGTCTGTGTCCATGAGGTCGGCTCAAACTAATGTCATTTTTTAGAGCTTCTAGAAATACAGTTTGAGGAGGTGATGTGTCAGCGAGACCCTCGAATCACGTCTTTGTAGAGTTCACACATCGTGTCGGGGACAGAACGCAGATTTGTCCCTTTTGACGGTGACAGTTACAGAATTTGATTATTAACTTGTGTGGGATGAACCTGGCTGTTTTCTTCTGTTTCCAATCTTCATGCTAAGCTAAGCTAACACGTGACGGACAGGTTAAAAATTCTTTCCACACATGTAAAACAGTTTGGCAGAAGTGACGGTGTCTCTGACTGACCGTGGGCTTGTGCCGCGGAGCTGTGGGAGTAGCCGAGCGCGAGCAGAGCCGTCTCCACCAGCTGGGAGAAGAGGATGTCCCTCCTGACCAGCACAAACTCTGCGTGCTCGTCCCTCCCCTCGCATCCGTCCGTCTGAATCCCTCCATCCGCCTGCTCCACCACGCAGAAGACGGGGATCATCAGACCTGTTGAGAGAGACGAGAGGGGGAAAGGAGAAAATGGAGAATCTTTTAGTGTCTGGCTTCTATTGTCAGTGATCACGACACAGTTTATCCGTGGCAGACATGTGGATTGTGTTTCCACTGGGTCAGGCCTGTGATCACTTTACCCTTCGTGTTTAAAACTGTTGGATATAACAACACCTGAACTTCTCAATGAGCTACAATCAAACAAAGGATGTAAAACAAATCACATGCATTCCTCAACGGACTGTGAGAGTGTTCACTGCACATTTACTGTAAGTCTTTTAGACAGGCTGTCAGAATAATGAGATATGGAAAGTCTTTATACAAATATACACTGAGAACAAGTGTTACTTTCATCAGGGTATCAGTTTAAAAAGAAAAGAACATCCAGCAAAACCATAAATGTGGGATTTAAAACAAGAATCTTCATAATATCAATATCAATGCTGCTGACAAATGTTAATACAAAGGAAAAATGCTTCTTCAATTTTCATGATATTTGTCGTCCTCTTCGATATGTAAATTCAGGCCAGGTGAAAACCAAACCATTATATTGTGACTGAAACCCCATCACACACACACACACACACACACACACACACACACACACACACACACACACACACACACACACACACACACACACACACACACACACACACACACACACAGACATACACAGAAAGGCGAAAAACCTTGGCGTACTTTCAAAGGCTTTGAGCAACTCTCTGAACCACACGTGGAAGTTGTGAATAGTTATATTAACTATTAACAGAGAGCATGTGAAACTGAGCAGACATGTGGCTCGTTACTCTGTGGACTCTTCTCCAGTTGTCCTCCAACACACGGCCTTCACAACAACTCACATGAGCAGTCTTCCTCTTCTTCATGTTTCTCATCTCACCAAAAAAGATTTACTTTTTCTTTTATCTGCCAGAGCTTTGGTCAGAGCTCATGTTTGGGGAACTTAAACCAATGGAAGCAAACAGCTGATAGTTGGTAGGAGACAGACTGATGTCCTCAACGTTTCTTTGTCATGCAGAGTTCTTCCCCTGCTGGGTTCTCTTCTGACTTCATAC